>JAQSUU010000264.1:6600000-6944424 GCA_038087645.1 Saccharum hybrid cultivar R570
ACAACGGTTACTGGACCGTTTGCGTTGCTATCTACGTGATTTTTGACCTTTTGCACGGTACTTGGATTCGATCTCAAGATTTTTAGTTGACTGTGAAAGGCTACTTCAAACTGACCACAAAGAGACTTCTCAATGAAGAGTTCCATGGTGGATCATGACTAGCCACCTCGATACCTGCGCGTGCCAAGCAGCACAACCTTATGTCGCGCGCCATAGGAGGCCCTCGGTTTCGTCGCGGCACCGAAGGGTGCTAATCGTGACACCATCATCGAACGCAACATAATAAGACATCAAGTTGTGATCGAAATTAACAGGTTCAAACTACATTCAGGAAACATACGGTTCAACCTTACATCTCAAAGTCAAGTTATTACAAGGCCTCACTCCTTCACAGGGAGGGCACAAAAGACGATCCTAACATTATAGGCACGTGATGACTACTCTAAGCATCATCCTCCGAGTCAGTGTCAAGGATCTCCCCGCCGTCCTCATCACTGACAGGCTCTAACTCCTCGTCTTCTTCTTCTTCTGGCTCTTCCTCTGGTGCTTCTACAGGTGGGGCATCCTGTGGTCCATCAACCTCCACTTCATCATCATCCTCAGCCATGAAGATTCCCGAACCCATGTCCTCATCGACGTTGTTGTTTCGAGGCAGCAGGGGATTAAGCTCGTTGTTCAGGCGGTGCACTTCTTCATGAAGATTATCATTGTATTCTTTAGCGTTCTCCAACTGTTGCTCGAGCTCAAACTGACAAACTCTCAGAACATTCTCCTCGTGCCAGGCTTCATCCCTCTGTTCCATCACACGGACCAACATGCGTTGACAGTTGCGATTTGCCACTGTCAACCTCTGGACTGCAAGTGTTTCTTGATCACGATCATGAATCACTTGTTCCAGTTGTTGCCGTGCTGCATCCCTAGCAGCAGTCACCTCTGCCAGCTCTGCCCTCAGCTTTTCCACCTCAGTAGGCTCAGGGCGGGGCTCACGTGGAGCGAGCCGGTGACGCGGTGCCCTGCCCCCAGTGGACTTACGGGCGGTCCTCTTGGTACGTGCCATCTGTAGCAACAAGATAAGATACGACTTAAAGTGAGGATCATTTAGGGGATACGAAATTTACTTTAGTCGGGAGTACAGAAATTTTTAAGGAGGGAGTAAATGATATGTATGATATAATTAAACATGATGCATGCATGTTCCGTACGTTCTCTCACCTTAGTAGAAAACTAAAGGGGTAACGCTAAGCGGTGGCATACATACGTTCTCTCATATAAGCGAAACTATCGGTCTACTCGTTACGCTGTTAGTGTACCTGCAGAAAATTTCATTGCAGCCCAACAATTCCCAATATATGCACACAAGAAAGCAGTAAATTAAATACTTTCCATATACACATCCCCAGATGTATATACTTCAGTATCAAAGCTACCCGATAATAAGGTTCCCACAATTAAGTGCTTACGTAATTACATGGTTTAAACATGTAAGTATGCAAGTCACCAAAACTACTCTCCCCTAGACCGCCGATTGGACGATCATGCTCTCACAACTCACACTTACCAGTGCGTCGAGGTAATTGATCCATACATTACCACCCAAGTGGATGGCATCCATACAATATCACGCCGTATGGACGACGAAATAAAAACAAACAAGGCCCCCAAGTTAGTCTTTATAATAAGCCACCTAAGAGTCCTTATTTTGGGCTAAGGGATGTGATCACTGGCATACCTAAAAATAATTTTTAGTGTTTAACCCTTTTCGCAAACAAATACTTTTGTTTTTAATTACTCGTAAGATGTGTTTAATGTTGAATTATGCTCCGGTACCAGCTGTAACAGAACCGACCAAATTATAAGAGCACAAGTACAAAAACAAGCACCGAAGCGCTCAAATTTTTGAACTTGAGCCCATATAATCCCGGTAGTCAATCGAAACCACGAAGGATTTCAAACCAACTCGCTTACAACCAGGATCGCATCATTTAACATACAACATCATACGTATCATTTCACAAGTAGTGCTGAAATAAGTTTACACAAACGGAGTAGCAATTATTACAAACCAAGTTTGAAAGTAGCGGAAGCATAACACACACACTAGTTAATTAAATACTGCCAGTCTGGATGATCGACATCCCCAAAAGCATGAGGAAAGTACATAAAGACGATCACGCCCTTGTGATCTAGTCATCATCACCCGCAGGGTGGAGACACGTCTTGCAGAATCCCTGATAAAGCATGTCATCTGCAACAGGAGGGAATAAACCCTGAGTACTGGAATGTACTCAGCTAGACTTACCCGTCGAAAATCAGAAATAAGATGACACCAAGGATTATGCAAGGCTTACACAAGAGGCTAGCTGACATAACATTTTTGCATAAAGGCATAAGTAATTGAAACTCTTATAACCTGTACTAGCAGTTATTTTTAGCATTTACCTGTCATCTATCTTAGCACCTGTACTAAACATGCACTTGATTATAATCAAACAACATTATTATTATATCCATAGCAGGTATATCATTATGGCAACATTGTATCATTCCCTTAACCACCAGTTCATTTAATGAGTTCTACGTTGCCCTGCTCAAGTCAAGTGCTCACTAACCGGGAGCGACGGCGATTCGAATCGAATTCCTATCCAGCTGGAGGGGTATTTCTAACACTCACCGCGCAGGCCCCTGCCAGGGTCGCACAAGCCACCGTTTCATATGATTCAGGAATCGCGGGTCCGAATGATGTCGCGACCCCAAGGGCGACACTCTGCCAGGTGATAGGGACTCTAACCCCCCCTTGGTCTCACGCCAATGTCTCCAAGCACATCCTTTCTCTCCTCCAAGAAGCAACCTACCATTCGATTCCCGGCCTGAACCACATTACTCGGCTTCGCGGTCGGAACGACTTATCCGGCCATCTAAGTGTTAGACTGCGTTCAACATGACTCAAGGACGTACAGCGAATCGGTCCTTAAACGACTCAGACGGGCATAGCTCCACACCCAAGACGTGAAGTGTCTTGCGGCTGTACTATCGAATTCCCGCCCGGTCTCAATTTCATTTTTAAGCATGGTTCCATCCACGATAGCCATAAAGCCACTCGTGACTCCTTCCTACATCTCGCGGATGACCGGAAATCACCCGACTTCTACCATACTAAGCAGGGCTAAGCATTGACACGTGCCTAAACCTAATATAGGATTAAGTACGATATCTGGACAAGGACAGGTATAATGCAACAAGTGTTTCCATATAACTCCTACAACTTAATGCATTAAACAATTAAAAGTACTCAAGATTAATTTATAAAACAGTAGGTTCAGCATGCACCGGGGCTTGCCTTTCAGAAAAGTTGAAGGCCGGTGGTCCGGGCACTCAGGAAGGTCGTCTACGGACACTCCTTCGCCTGCTGGATCCTCGGGCTCCTGCTGCTCCTGGTCCTTCTCCGGAATCACAGGCTCGAATTCGAGGAGTGTCACCCCCTCCGGTGCACCTATTGCATGAATGCACAATAAATATAATGGATGCATAAATTGGTGCAACATGCTCGGAATGAAATGCATTTCAGAACTAAAATACTCTATTCAAGTTATTTTATTAGTACGTGCAAATATCTTCCCCAGTAGAGAAGTACTCACCTAATCTACTTAACCTAAGATACAGCTGCTCATCCTCAGTTAAGGCCCTAACACCTAACAATTACAAAAGTAGCATGTCTTAGGATATCACACCATATCAATCAGCAAAACACCACAGTAAGCATCCTGGACAGCAGCTATTTGTTTTTATCACAACTGGAGATTTACAATTCTAAAAGATATGATCTAAGACAATCTGGAAAGCCTAAGAAATGCACTACAATTCATTTTCAGACCTCAACTCCAAACTCCTAAGTTCTCCCTGTCAAACTTCACAAGTTCCAGAATCTATCCTCTCAAAACAGAGAGTAGCAGATTTTGAACTGCCACTTTAAACAATAGTAACTCTCAAACTACTAAGCCAAATGCTTCCAAATTTTGACACAAGCTAGTTCATCAAGTTTACTCCAACATATGTAAACTGCTCCTAAAATTCTACAAACATTACAGAGGACTCTGTGACCCAAAAAGAGACTACTGTAAAAATTTGAACTAAATTTATTCACAGGAACTCCCTACACAAAATTCACAAGCTAATAAGGCTGATTTTTGCATAAATAGGAAACCCTATTGAAAAGTGTCAAACAACAGATTTCATATTTTTCTTAGACACTTTAAGATACCAAGACATTCTCCAAAAATTTATAAGAACATTGCACATGTAGAAAAATTACTAAAATTCCTTTAATCATTTCCTAAAATAACAAGATAGCATTATAACTTGAAAAGTACTTAAGCACTGATGCCCAAATTTTTACCAGAGCTAGGGCTAGCATAGAGTAACCTACCCACCAAATTTTATGATTTATGGAAAACTACAGCTCAAGTTATAAATTTAACAAATTTGCATGCATTCCAAAACACATTTAAAGGATCTATTAAATTCTTACAGAATTTAAACATCTCATGCCAGATCCATATTTTTCTAAATTACTACACATCATGTAGACCCTAACAAAATTTATCTCATGATTTTTGGATCATTAAAACCCTAGATCTATATTTTTCCAACTTGTACAAAAATCAGTGACAAAATAATAAAAATGAATTTCATTTCGGATGAACTGGGCCGGCCCGAAAAACTCGGCCCACACTCGCGCGCGCGCGGCCCGCTCAGCGCTCCTGCCCACGCGCGACACTGACGGGCGGGCCCCTGCGGTCAGTGACCGGAGACAGGGGAGGCGGAGGCCCGCGAGCTCCGACGAGCTCGAGCTCGCCGGAGAAGAGCTCGCTCGGCCAATCGAACACCGCCTCGTGTTCTCCGTCACCCGGTGCGTCGATTGGTGCTCGTGGAATGGATGGGGATGGGGTGGAAGGGGCTTGTCACCGCGAGCGGCGGCCGGCGATGTCCGGTGGCGGCGCATCGTCGCCGGTGAGGATGCACGGTGCGGTCTAGGCTCGGTACGAGCTTCACCGAAGCTAGGCGGATCCATTTTGCTAGGAAGGGAAGATGGAGAGAGACCCGAAGCACCCCGACCACGGTGAGGTCCCATGGCGGGCTCCGGCGACCTCTCGGAGACGGGGAAGGAAGCAATGCGGCTCACCTTGAGTCAAATCGCGGGCTTCGGTGGGTCAAGGGGATGGAGGGTGGTGAGGCGGAGGGATTGGCGAGGTCTAGGAGAATGGCTCGACACCGTCGCGGTTTCACTCCTCTGGTCACCACCCGCGCGCGGAGAAGGAAGCAGAGAGGGAGGGAATGGCGAGCGCGAGTGGTGGGGGTTGAGGTGTCGGCTCGGTCTTCATCTCCGCGCCTGGGCTCGCGACGTGGAGGCGACGGCAGAGCTCGGACGCCACGCGGCCAAGCTGTTCTGCCCGAGCGCCATGACACGGTCGTTGTCTGAACCTTGAACCCGACGACTTCGGCGTCCATTGCCCGACTGACGGCCAAAGTTCCACCGATCCCCGTTCCAAATCTAGCCGGTATTAGTGCTAAGTGTTAACAGCAATTTGGTAGAGCTATGTGAGGGCAACAAAATTGTCAATTGGAGCTTAGACTGGTTCGGCCTAGATTTGAAACTACAGAGCTCCAAAGTGGTGCCCCTTGAAACTGAAATGCAGTTTCAGAGATAACGCCGACTGAAACCCTAACTTCTTGACACTATATCTCCTGAACTATTGAGAACCAGGTGATGGTGATATTGACAATGTTGTAGAGCTATGTGTGGACAACAACTTTGTCAATTGGCTCGAAGACTGGTTTGGCCTGGTTTGCAAACTAAAAGCTCCTAAAGTAGGCATCAGTAAAACTGTAGGGTCAGATTCCAGACTTAGAAAAATTCTAAGTCTTGGAGCTACCTCTCTAACTGACTTGTGGGCCACTTTTGAGCATGTTAGGGTCAATTTCATGAGATGGTCATATTGAGACTTTTGTTCCCCATGAATTTCTTTACAACTTTACTTAAGGTTGCTTCTCCATGCAAGATTTCTAAGCTAGACTTTTTAACTGGTCAAACTAGAGCCTTCTAGGGTCAAATGGTGGTCAACTTCTCTTGGAGGGCAAATTTGTAATTTTGGTCAACATAAAACTTGTTCCAAATGTTACCCTAAGTATAACTAAGGTGTTGTAGGTCATGATTGGCTACCTTACCTTTTTGTTACACCAACTATCAAATACTTCATGAAATAATTCAAATAACCCTAGAATAATCACATGTGTTGCATCACATAAAATAACAAACATGAATGATGCATGCTTATGCTTATGCAAATGCAAATGCACTGCAATTAAGGACTAAACACTTGAAGTGTTACAGCGCGTGTCTTCCCCTAGACACTAAGTGCCCTGAAAGTGAGCTAAACTAGATGATTCTGTTGAGCACACCCAACGGGAGAACTCGAATAGTCCACGTTTTACATCCGCGATCCAATAATAAGTACAAACTTACAATACTTAGTCCATTTCATACAACACAGAGTCTCAAAAATAGTTTATTACAATACCAGAGTTCAGAGTGTGATAAATTAAACAACGGAAATAAAATAAAGTCTAGCGGAACACAATGAGAATCCATCTGTGCCCACCAGAAGAATCCTCCACACAAAGCCTAACTGCTCAAGGTGCACCTGCAACAAGGGTAAAATAAACCCTGAGTACACAATGTACTCGTAAGAGTTATCCGACTGGAAAATATGCTTCCCGACTCTCAAGGATTATGATAGGCTTTATGGCTCGTGGGTTTCTTGTTTGCGAAAAGCAGCACTAAAAGTGTGTCCTTAATTCTGTAACTTTTAGAAGTCGTATTTTACTCATTATCCAATATTCTATGTAAGCACCTAGGCTATACTCAAGCAAGGGTTGAGCAAACAGGATCATTTCTCCATCTTTCATCTGCTAGTTCTTACTACGGTGCCAGAGTGTAACAGAACCGACCAAATTATAAGAGCACAAGTACAAAAACAAGCACCGAAGCGCTCAAATTTTCGAACTTGAGCCCATATAATCCCGGTAGTCAATCGAAACCACGAAGGATTTCAAACCAACTCGCTTACAACCAGGATCGCATTATTCAACATACAACATCATACGTATCATTTCACAAGTAGTGCTGAAATAAGTTTACACAAACGGAGTAGCAATTATTACAAACCAAGTTTGAAAGTAGCGGAAGCATAACACACACACTAGTTAATTAAATACTGCGAGTCTGGATGATCGACAACCCGCAAAAGCATGAGGAAAGTACATAAAAGACGATCACGCCCTTGTGATCTAGTCATCATCACCCGCAGGGTGGAGACACGTCTTGCAGAATCCCTGATAAAGCATGTCATCTGCAACAGGAGGGAATAAACCCTGAGTACTGGAATGTACTCAGCTAGACTTATCCGTCGAAAACCAGAAATAAGATGACACCAAGGATTATGCAAGGCTTACACAAGAGGCTAGCTGACATACATTTTTGCATAAAGGCATAAGTAATTGAAACTCTTATAACCTGTACTAGCAGTTATTTTTAGCATTTACCTGTCATCTATCTTAGCACCTGTACTAAACATGCACTTGATTATAATCAAACAACATTATTATTATATCCATAGCAGGTATATCATTATGGCAACATTGTATCATTCCCTTAACCACCAGTTCATTTAATGAGTTCTACGTTGCCCTGCTCAAGTCAAGTGCTCACTAACCGGGAGCGACGGCGATTCGAATCGAATTCCTATCCAGCTGGAGGGGTATTTCTAACACTCACCGCGCAGGCCCCTGCCAGGGTCGCACAAGCCACCTTTTCATATGATTCAGGAATCGCGGGTCTGAATGATGTCGCGACCCCAAGGGCGACACTCTGCCAGGTGATAGGGACTCTAACCCCCCCTTGGTCTCACGCCAATGTCCCCAAGCACATCCTTTCTCTCCTCCAAGAAGCAACCTACCATTCGATTCCCGGCCTGAACCACATTACTCGGCTTCGCGGTCGGAACGACTTATCCGGCCAACTAAGTGTTAGACTGCGTTCAACATGACTCAAGGACGTACAGCGAATCGGTCCTTAAACGACTCAGACGGGCATAGCTCCACACCCAAGACGTGAAGTGTCTTGCGGCTGTACTATCGAATTCCCGCCCGGTCTCAATTTCATTTTTAAGCATGGTTCCATCCACGATAGCCATAAAGCCACTCGTGACTCCTTCCTACATCTCGCGGATGACCGGAAATCACCCGACTTCTACCGTACTAAGCAGGGCTAAGCATTGACACGTGCCTAAACCTAATATAGGATTAAGTACGATATCTGGACAAGGACAGGTATAATGCAACAAGTGTTTCCATATAACTCCTACAACTTAATGCATTAAATAATTAAAAGTACTCAAGATTAATTTATAAAACAGTAGGTTCAGCATGCACCGGGGCTTGCCTTTTGGAAAAATTGAAGGCCGGTGGTCCGGGCACTCAGGAAGGTCGTCTGCGGACACTCCTTCGCCTGCTGGATCCTCGGGCTCCTGCTGCTCCTGGCCCTTCTCCGGAATCACAGGCTCGAATTCGAGGAGTGTCACCCCCTCCGGTGCACCTATTGCATGAATGCACAATAAATATAATGGATGCGTAAATGGGTGCAACATGCTCGGAATGAAATGCATTTCAGAACTAAAATACTCTATTCAAGTTATTTTATTAGTACGTGCAAATCTCTTCCCCAGTAGAGAAGTACTCACCTAATCTACTTAACCTAAGATACAGCTGCTCATCCTCAGTTAAGGCCCTAACACCTAACAATTACAAAAGTAGCATGTCTTAGGATATCACACCATATCAATCAGCAAAACACCACAGTAAGCATCCTGGACAGCAGCTATTTGTTTTTATCACAACTGGAGATTTATAATTCCAAAAGATATGATCTAAGACAATCTGGAAAGCCTAAGAAATGCACTACAATTCATTTTCAGACCTAAACTCCAAACTCCTAATTTCTCCCTGTCAAACTTCACAAGTTCCAGAATCTGTCCTCTCAAAACAGAGAGTAGCAGATTTTGAACTGCCACTTTAAACAATAGTAACTCTCAAACTACTAAGCCAAATGCTTCCAAATTTTGACACAAGCTAGTTCATCAAGTTTACTCCAACTTTGGTATTTATAAGTTTTCCAGCAACCAATTTTATCAAAGCCAAATTTAGAATTACTACTAGCTGTCCAGAAAACCTACAATTACAAAGATTAAATATTTATTGATGTGGCCAAAGACCCTTAAAACCAAACTAAGATTTCCAAAAGTTCACATGGGGTATAACAACACCAGAAAGTAGGGTGTGACTACCTAGAATATTTATTTATACTCATTTCTTATTTTACTTAATTAATTAGGTGGAATTTTAAACATATATGTAAACTGCTCCCAAAATTATACAAAAATTACAGAGGACTCTGTGACCCAAAAATAGACTACTGTAAAAAGTTGAACTAAATTTATTCACAGGAACTCCCTACACAAAATTCACAAGCTAATAAGGCTGATTTTTGCATAAATAGGAAACCCTATTGAAAAGTGTCAAACAACAGATTTCATATTTTTCTTAGACACTTTAAGGTACCAAGACATTCTCCAAAAATTTATAAGAACATTGCACATGTAGAAAAATTACTAAAATTCCTTTAAGCATTTCCTAAAATAACAAGATAGCATTATAACTTGAAAAGTACTTAAGCACTGCTGCCCAAAGTTTTACCAGAGCTAGGGCTAGCATAGAGTAACCTACCCACCAAATTTTATGATTTATGGAACACTACAGCTCAAGTTATAAATTTAACAAATTTGCATGCATTCCAAAACACATTTAAAGGATCTGTTAAATTCTTACAGAATTTAAACATCTCATGCCAGATCCATATTTTTCTAAATTACTACACATCATGTAGACCCTAACAAAATTTATCTCATGATTTTTGGATCATTAAAACCCTAGATCTATATTTTTCCAACTTGTACAAAAATCAGTGACAAAATAATAAAAATGAATTTCATTTCGGATGAACTGGGCCGGCCCGAAAAACTCGGCCCACACTCGCGTGCGCGCGGCCCGCTCAGCGCTCCCGCCCGCGTGCGACACTGACGGGCGGGCCCCCGCGGTCAGTGACCGGAGACAGGGGAGGCGGAGGCCCGCGAGCTCCGACGAGCTCGAGCTCGCCGGAGAAGAGCTCGCTCGGCCAATCGAACACCGCCTCGTGTTCTCCGTCACCCGGTGCGTCGATTGGTGCTCGTGGAATGGATGGGGATGGGGTGGAAGGGGCTTGTCACCGCGAGCGGCGCCCGGCGATGTCCGGTGGCGGCGCATCGTCGCCGGTGAGGATGCACGGTGCGGTCTAGGCTCGGTACGAGCTTCACCGAAGCTAGGCGAATCCTTTTTGATAGGAAGGGAAGATGGAGAGAGACCCGAAGCACCCCGACCACGGTGAGGTCCCATGGCGGGCTCCGGCGACCTCTCGGAGACGGGGAAGGAAGCAATGCGGCTCACCTTGAGTCAAATCGCGGGCTTCGGTGGGTCAAGGGGATGGAGGGTGGTGAGGCGGAGGGATTGGCGAGGTCTGGCAGTCGGTGATGCGGTGTAGCTCGCGCTTGAGCTTGCCGGAGAAGAACGGCAATGGCGGCTCGGTTTCGGTGTTCTTGGCAACTGGAAGAGAGGGGGCGGAGGAATGGAGGCCGGCTCGCGCGTCGTGGCGTCTTGAAGGCGTCGCGGCCTGACTGGTGGGGCCAGGGCCGGCGTACGGGCGCCACCGCACCTCCACGCGTCGACGACGGCCTGCGGCCGGTCGGCCACTCTCCCGGCTGACGAAACTGAATCGGTGAATGGTGACAGCGATGACCGACTGACAGAGCGACTTCCACGATGATTATCTCCCAAACTGGTTCGAATTAGTCGAAGATGATTACACCAATTTTGTAGAGCTACATGAGGTCTACAAGTTTGTCAATTGGAGTTTGGGCTGGTTCGGCCTAGATTTGAAACTACAGAGCTCCAAAGTGGTGCCCCTTAAAACTGAAATGCAGTTTCAGAGATCAACGCCGACTGAAACCCTAACTTCTTGACACTATATCTCCTAAACTATTGAGAACCAGGTGATGGTGATATTGACAATGTTGTAGAGCTATGTGTGGACAACAACTTTGTCAATTGGCTCAAAGGCTGGTTTGGCCTGGTTTGTGAGTTACAAGTTGCTAAAGTGAGGTACAGTGAAACTGAAAAGTCCAATTTCCAGACTTAGAATTTTTCTAAGTGTTGATCACCACTCAAGCTGACTTGTGGGCCATTTTTGAGCATGTTAGGGTCAATTTCATGAGATGGTCATATTGAGACTTTTGTTCCCCATGAATTTCTTTACAACTTTGCTTAAGGGTGCTCTTCCATGCAAGGTCTCTAAATTAGACTTTTTAATTGGTCAAACTAGAGCCTTCTAGGGTCAAATGGTGGTCAAACTTCTCTTGGAGGGCAATTTTGTAATTTTGGTCAACATGAACCTCGTTCCAAATGTTACCCTAAGTATAACTAAGGTGTTGTAGGTCATGATTGGCTACCTTACCTTTTTGTTACACCAACTATCAAATACTTCATGAAATAATTCAAATAACCCTAGAATAATCACATGTGTTGCATCACATAAAATAACAAACATGAATGATGCATGCTTATGCTTATGCCATGCAAATGCAATGCAATTAAGGACTAAACACTTGAAGTGTTACACAGAGCATAGTCAAGCCGTACCGTCACGCAGAAACAGCGATTCGCGAATCAATGTGCCCAGCTAGGTACCCCAAAAAACACACGCCTCGCTTGTACCCCAGGCACAAGCAAGACCAACCCGTTCTCCTCCTGTCACGGGTTTCCAGGTCCCCGTCCAAACTTGGACTCCTAGCTCCCGCACTTGAGGTCCGGCCTCAATGCGGTGCTAAGACCTCAACCTATCCCCGCCTCCAATCAGTCGGTCCGAAAAGAGCCGGAGCCCATAACAAGAGAGTAACCAGCATTCCCACTCCCATAAGCAAGTATGTGCTCGGGATAATAAATCTGTGACATGACCAGGGTCCATGCAACGAACGGTCCTTAATTGACACGGACAGGGAAACAGTGCAACCCAGTTATGCCCCGTGACCGTGGGACACAACTTGCTACACTCACCAATACCCATACCATATCCCTGCCCGGCCGTCATTTCCTTTCCAACATTTTATCCAGAATATAATAACAGTATGAGTAACCCTCTATTATGAGTAACGACAGGTTACTCACTGTACCGATGAACCTAAGCAAAGCACTACGCGATCCTGTACTAGTAAGACTCATGGGTATATATATATATATGTGTGTGTGTGTGTGGGCGCGCGCGCGCATGTGGTATCATGAAATTTCTGCAACGTAAATGCACAACATTTAAATATATAAAGATTTGCAAAATAAGGGTTATGCACCGGGGCTTGCCTTGGGCAGGTGCAAAGTCAGAGGTGTCAGTCACGGGCGGCTCCTGGAACTCCTCCGGTACAAAGATCTCATCCTCGTACTCCTCGATGACTTCCTCGTAGTCCTGCTCCTCCGCGGCCATGTACACAACTTCCTCGTTATCTACATGCATGCAATGATAACACGACACTTAACAAGGGGGCCACAGTAGCTCTTACAACAACACTACTACTAGCTAACTCTAATGGCTAATATGCTAAGCTACCATTATTTCTACTAACAAGGTTGACTGATGCATTCCAAACTCTAGCAACTAACATGCACATTATCTTTTGATTTTCGGTTTACCACATAGCTCTACTAGGGAACTTAGCTACCCTATCAAACAAGCTATTCAAAGGCTATGAAAATTACAACAAGCATCTAATGACATCATGAAGCTACTGTAAAAATTTTAGAGCTAGAGCTACCCTAGATTGGCCACAAAAATTCCTACAAGGTTGGTTGTAGTAATATTCATTACCTTATGCATTGATTTAATCGACCTATCAACATCATAGCAACGCATGAAAGGAAAGTACCACGTGATAGATCAAGAATTTAGGAACTCAACTAAAGTGGTTTCACGATTTTTGGACACCTACACAAGTCGCTAAAATTCATCAAAGTTTGGTTCAAAAACTAAATTACCAGAGCATTCTAAAATCATAAAAACGTGAAACCCAAACTCCCAGCGCGGCCCAACTACGTGGCCCACTCACGCACACTCGCGATCCGCGTGGTCCGGCCCGAGAACGCGGGGCGGCCAACGACTGTGCAAAGCGGCCCACGGCCGAGAGGAGCCCGCGCGCGCCGGCGATTTTGCAAAAGAGACCCCAAACTAGTTACTAATGGCGCGACCAAACTACGCACTATTCCCACACTCACAGACCTTGCAAGAGCACCCCTCCAAAACTCATCTTTACCACCAGGCGGTCCCCGACGCGCCTCCGCACGCCGGTGCGGCGTCGGTTGGCACCGACCGGTTGCGCCGGCCAAAGGGAAGCTACTACTGCTACACTGAGGGGGAGACGCTCACCTAGGCGAAGACGCGAAGCATGGGGCAGCGATTTAGAGGCCGGAAATGGGATGGTGCGACCTTCCCCCGACGACAGTCAACCGGCGAGGACGGCGCCGGCGTTCCGGAGGGTAGAGACTCTGCGAGGGCGACCAAGAGGGCGGGTGAGCTTCGGTGATCCACCCCAGACCTAACCGTAGTGACAGAATGGTTGGAGGATACCTGAGCTGAGCCAGCCACGTGCACCCGAGCAGCCAGGCGACGCACCACGGCGACGTGGCCTCGCCCACGACGACAAGGTGGCGAACGGGCTCCGAGGTGGTACGCAGGACGGGGTGGGGGTTGTGGAGAAGCTATCGGTGCAACCAATAGGGCTCTAGGTGACCCGGTGGTGGACTGACCACGGTGAGGGCGGCTCGACCTTAACAGCACGGTGGCGGCAACGCTCCAACACAATTGACACCGTGCAAGCCTTGGTTACAGCCGTGCGTGGTTCAGTGGGTGGCCCGGTGCCCTAACTCTCCTCCGGTGCTAACAATTTCATGGAGAGGGCCGGTGTTGCAAGCTACGCTCGACACGGCTCGGTTGACCCAGGAACATAGTAGGGAGGAGGAAAAGCGGGGGGGTCCGGCTGGCTGACCCAAGCCAGAATGGCCGTGGTGCGGCTGGCAGCTGGCTCCCACGCGAGCGCTGCGCGGCCGGGGAGCATACGCGCGCGAGCGGTGGTGTTGCGTGGCGTGTGCGGCAGTGGCAGTGTCGGCTGGCCAGCAGCGGTGCTGTGCCAAGGTGCAAAAGCGACGCGAGAAGACGGCGTCGCAGTGGCCGGTGGCCGTCCAGTGCACGGAACGGGACACAGCGGCCCGGTGCGGGGCCGAGATCGATGACGACAGCAAACTCCTCCCACGCGTGACCCGACCGAGCACGCTACGGCAAGGACAGAGCACGGTGACCACACACCGGAAACTCGCTAACCTGACGCTACGCACGTGCACGATTTCTAAAGCATCCACCCCGGCTAAAACAGCTCGAACCCGTCATGACCACCTACACCAAGCGCAAGAAGGTACTAAAGGCTACCCGCCAGGGCTAAGACTCAACGCTAATTACTAACAAAATCTTGCAGAACACCACCACGAAAGCAAGCTCGTCGCACTGCTGTTTAGGTCAGAAAAACAGCTAAGTCCCTAAATGAACCCTAACCTAGTTCCAGCTCTGAGCTATTAGAAACTCTAGCAAGCATTATTACTTTGTCAAAACCAAAATTGCATTAACACTTACACACTATGCACTTCCCATTTTATTTAGGGTTCACAAATATGTTTTATAGCATTTTCGTTTATAAACATTAGTTTCCAACCTTAGTTGATATAATCCAATTATTACGTCAATCTTTCAATTAACATTTTTATTAGCCATTTAGGATTACCAAATGATTCTATGCACTTCAACATATGCAACAACACAAGAATGATGCACAAGCCATGTTTAGGTGCATTGAAACACGCGGTAACACCGAGGGTGTTACTTCTTTTACCTAATCTTTTGTTTCACTCTATTCAACCACTATTGTCCAGTCATGATCAGCAACACTTTTTTAGTGCCAACAATAAAATACAGTACTGGTATAGTGCTATTTCTTGATGCCGACACCAAGGGTACAATAACCTCAACTTGTACTTTTGTTTCTGTTCTTTAAAGTTCACAGTTAAAAATTTTCTCAATATAGCAAACAAGCATCCACATGTATAAGTTGTTGTAAGACAAAGAGAAATGTTGGATCACTGAGATACCCCCCCAAAAAACAAACTCACATGTGGTTGTTTGGACAATATGACATATTTTACATACATGTGGCTGTTTTAGTCACACAGTCCCCATCAGCTAACTATTTACTAGAACGTGAGGCAGTGGAAATCAGCTAACTAATGTTTGGTAGCAAGAGAAGAGCATATAAAAGTCTCCTTTCTCCTAATGCAAAGGATAAATTGGCACTATAAAAGGAAATAATTGCAGAATAAATTGGCACTTCTGTGTTACCTTTCAGCAAGTATTGCTGTTATGTCTGCCGGGTCACCATCCTTACATGTGTACCAATGATGTCCATATTGCTGATAGATTGGACACTGATGCCTACCCTTGGGTCCTTTGCTGCCACCCTCTGCTGCTCTCTTGTATCTATTTTGCCTTCTCCTACCAGCCATTGACTTCAATAATGGACGATGCAGGAAGAAACCATGTTCTTTTTTGGGCCACATAGATTTGTCTGGTATAGAAGGGATTATACCATCATATGCAGCCCTGAAGCTCTGCACATAGTAGTAGTTGTCCACATGATCTTCTATCTTCTCTCCAGGTATAGAGGTGATGTAGGCAATTGCATGCTTACATGGTATTCCAGAAACGTCCCATGCTCTACAAGAGCATGTTCTTTCTTTTAGGTTCACAACAAACCTGTAAGTAGAACCTCCCCTTGCCATAACCTCTGCAATGCCATCAAGTGAGCTGGTCACAACATCAATGTCAAGGTTCCTACTTTGCTCCTTTAGCTTACTTATGATGTGTGGCAAAAATTTTCCTTCCATTCTGTGTGCAATTTTTTTTCCTCAAGTTCCACTTGATTAGAAGCTTTTGTCTTATAGTATCCATCAAGTCATCTAGATGTAGCCCCTTATCAGCTTTTATCCAATTATTGTAGTTTTCTGCTAAATTATTGGTGACATAGTCAACTTTTGACAATGTAGAGTAGTGACTTCTTGTCCATAGTTTTGTATGAGTTTGCTGCAAGTATGTCATTGTTGCTGGATTTGCTTCAGCCATGACGTTGATATGCTTTTCAAACATATATGAATTCCAAGAATAACAACAGCCCACAAATGTTGATCAAAAACTTTTCCACAAAACTTTTTCTTAAAATTCTGCACCAAGTGCCATATGCACTCTCTATGCTCCGCATTTGGGAATACCTTACTAACTCCTGTCATGACTGCCTAACCACAATCTGTGCAAAAGGTCAGACTAGGTGGGGTACCTATAGCTTCCTTAAGCCTATCCATGAATCAAATCCAGTTTTCATTGGTTTTAGAATCAATGACTCCTATAGCAACTGGGTACATTCATTTGTGCCCATCAACTGCACAAGCAATGCATAATTGACCTTTGAATTTTCTAGTCAAGAATGTACTATCAACAGCCAAATAAGGCCTGCAACCTCTAAGGAAACCTTCAACACAAGGTTTCATTGAAAAAAAGCCTATTGAATCTGATCTTATCCTCTATTGTATGATGATCAATGATAACAAAGCTGTCAGGACAAGATTGTTCTATCTGTGCCTTAAACTTATACAAGTTGTCAAAACTTTCGTGCCAATTTCCATACAACTCTTCCGTAGCAAGTGCCTTTCCATCATACACTTTCTTGTAGCTGATACTGACCTTCCAATCATCCTTCAATCTTCTCCTAAGTTTTTTGGGCTGAACAGTTGGGTCCTCAGCTAACCAATCCTTTATCTTCTCCCGAATCCAAAACTTGGTAGTATGTTTGACTTTCCCAACCCTCCTACTACTTTGACATTTATGATCATAAGGGTAAGGGTTCACCTTGACCTACAAAGTTTAGCTTCAATTAGACTAGAATAATTTCAGAAGTATGAACGAAGTACTGAAATAAATTTAGAAATATGAACAAACTACAAAAATAAATGAAAAAGAAATTACCTGTACAACAACTTTATCCCTCATTGTCGATGCATGAAGCCTCCACTTACAACCACCTTCCACTCCAGCGCAGTATGCCCGATACCTTCTTGGTTCACTCTTTTCAATGTTATACTCAAATTCTTTCTTGATAGCATGTGTTGCAAGAGCCAACTTAAATTCAGACATGTTTGGATAGATGCTCCCTACTTCCATAGAAGGGTCATCTTTGTTGTATGCAACTTGAGGCATGTCAGATGACAATCTATCATTTACCTCATCATCCATATCGGAGTCAGACAAATCAGATTTCGAGTTTGAACCTAAATCATAATCTTCATCCTTTTCCTCAGTTGTGTCAACATTTGCATGAGAAGCAGGTGCTATGTCAAGGTATAAACCCTCCTCATCAACCCCCACATGTTCATTCTCTGGTTCGGGATTCATAGGATAATTATCCTCAGCATCTACCATGTCATCATCTAGTTCTGTAGCAGTCCCAGTTTGGGTTGCTTGGCTAGGTTCTACATGGCTAGGGGCTCGCATTGATGGGGTGCATGGGATGTCAACATTGTCCCATAGTGGAATTTCTGGTGGATCAACATCAGGTTTATGATATGCAATTGACATGCAACAACACTTGAAGCTCATATGTTTCGCGAACATATGCATTAAGTCTTGGTCTGAATGAATTTGTATATTGGACTTTCTATCAGCACAGAAATAGAATAGCTTCACTATATCACTATACCCGCAAGGAAACTCATCCACAATTTTAGCAACAAGATCTTTAAAATTTGTGGTGTCTGAATCAACAGCTTTATTAATGACATACCATGGTCCTCGCATAGTTAGAGTAATTATCCTGATTTCTAGATTGAAATTGTTCTGGATTTCATCCCTACAAACGAGATGAACAACATACATGTCTACAGAGTTTAATCAAATCGCAACCACACCAAACATGGCACTGTTGTAATGCAATTGAAGCAAGGTCGCAACTCACCCATCTGTTGGTCACTCGTCCGCCATCTTCACTCGCGGGCCCTGCGGCCTCCCCGCGCGAGGCCTCGCGGGCTCTCCTGCGTGAGGCCCTGTGGCCTCCTTCCCCCTCACTCCGAGGCACGCCAGGGGCTGCGACGGCCTCGCTACGCGCGCGACGCAGGAGCCACGACGCCCTGTGCCCCACCCGCGCGAAGCTCGCCCTCGCCCCGCCTCCGCCCAAGCAAAGCCACGCCCCGGGCCTCCCACCGCGTGCGAGATGTAGGGCCGCGCCGCCTCCTTGGTCCGTGCGAGATGCAGCAGCCGCTCCTCCACTCCCACAACTCTCTAGGGTTTGCCTTCTGGGGAGAAGAAGGAAGCGGGGAGAAGAAGGAAGAGAAGCACTCGACAAACGAACGGGATTGAATATCTCTGTGAATAAAGAGAGTGATGGACAATAGAGTAATTCCAAGTCAGGTTGGAAGCGAGCTCCGTTAGAATCGAACGGCAAGACGACAAAAGTGGCACTTAGGGAAAGAAAAATTTTAGTAAATATACTGAACAACTTTTCGTTTTGCCGATGGTACACAGTACACAGATCATTTTGATCTTTTATAATAGCTCACAGGTAAAAAAAAACTCTTTTTTACCTGTTCGGCATGTGTGGTTCGACTCGGTAGATGGATGAATCTGGCCCACAATGACAAAACCTATAGCCGCGTATACAGGCAGCCGCAAAGGACAAATGCAATAATTTTTGGAGAAACCTAAGCACATATTAGGGCGGTTACTAGTGTTGCGTAATTGTGCTACAACAGGCCTAATGAATGTTGATAGTTCATCCTGCAGCGACGTGGCCTGAATTGTAGCCATCTTGAGGGAGAGGATCCTGTGAATCGTATCCTCTAGCCTGCAAGTGGTTTGCACATTTAATAGACCAGGTGATGCCGTGATGCTACGTGCAGGCCCAATGTACCAACACGTCATATATAATATATAATATAGGTTTGGTTAGTTTCTCCCTAAAAGTTTACATCATGCCTCATCAAATATCTGGACACATGTATAGAGAATTAAATATAGACTATAAAAATAACTAATTGCACAGATTGCGACTACTTTGCGAGATGAATCTTTTAAGCCTAATTAGTCCACGATTTTATAATAAAGTGCTACAGTACACATACGCTAATGACTGGTTAATTAGGCTTAATAAATTCGTCTGCTGACGGATTCTGTAATTTGTTTTTTTATTAGTATCCGAACACCTCATGCGATACCCCTATGTGATACCCCAAAATTTTACGCCCTGAAACTAAACAAAGCATGTACTAACAAATAAGAAAGATGTGTTTATGAGCACGAAAGGTTTTGCAGGCTCGTGCCTGTCGGTTGCTTAATGCTCAATTGTTCATCCATTGTTGTCAAGAAGATGAATTATTCGATGTCGAGGGTGTCATGGGGCTGCTGTGTGGTTCTTTTAACTTCTGTTCAGTCATGTGTACAAGGTGTACTCATGTGTGTACAGGGTGTGATTGTATTCAATTTTGGACCCAAACCTTTGCTTCGGAATTCAGGCACGCATTGGTGGAGTTCAGATATGCATTGGTCATTGGTGTATATCCTGCCGGTTATACAAACACTATTCTTTATAAGGTCCTGATTTAGTCGATGAATAAATTGCACTTAGGTTCCATTGACAATGGCACTCTATTGGTCAGGCAGTTGGAACCTGTCTGCACTCTGTTAATCTCTATAAAGCTGTTAAAATCTTTGTGAAGAAATTGAATTCCTTTGCCGCCAGCATCAGGATACCATGGTGATATTTTTGTGTACACAAACTGGAATAGTTATAAACATGTAATTTACATGGGAATGTTATTGATAGTCTATTGGTTTCATCTGCAGTTTGTCTATGTGAAGTGCATTTTCACCCAGGGAACCCAGATGAGTCGATATCGACTTATACACTGTAAGATTTGATGCCCCCCCTCCCCGCTTTGCAAGTGTGTTCTTCAGTTTAAAATTTTACAGCTCTTGGCATGTAATGCCGAGTAAGATGTGCTTGTTAAAGATATGTTTTTTTTTCTTTTAGCAGTATGCAAAATTGCGCTTATTTCTGTTACATAGATTTCAGAATTTGCAGGGATAGCTTTTGGACACTAGAATTTTGTTGGTGCGAACAAGGGAATTTGCATGAATATTCCGGTGAACACTTTTTGCATCATCAATTCCTCATCAAGTCATCATGCTAATTGAAGCGTTAAGGGCCCTTTTAAATCAGTTTCAGATTTTAAGATTCTGATAATAAATTCTGTGTGGCATCCAAACAGGGTGATAATTGGGGGATAGCCAAAATCTCCTATCCAAAATTTCCGAAATCTGAGAATCCACTTCAGCCCAGATAGCACCAGATTTTACCTGGCGAAAGACTTCCTTAATCCTTACCCCTTATCTTTGATGACGTTTGAACCCACACAGTACTCTAGGAATCAGGATTATCAATAGTAATTTTAGAATCCAGATTTTAGATAACAAAAAATCCCTCCAGTTTGGCTCCTGGTTTCTAGATGGAGGTTATAGCTATTTGAAAGCCTACGTTCTCTATGATGCTTTCATACATTTTTTTTTCTGACACCTTGCGATTTTGCGTCAATTGCTATCAAATGTGGTAAGCTGTGCTTTAGAATATGCCTTGCAACAAAACTGGAGATCTACAGCTGTACGAGACTAGGGATGAAAACGAAAATGATAATCTCCGATTTTTCGAAATCGTTTTCGAGTTTTTTCCGATTTTTATGCCTAAACGAAAATGATAGCGGTAACCGAAAAAACGAAAATGATAACGGTAAAAATAATCGGAAACGAAAGCGAAAATGATTTTGCCCTCTTCCGATCGTTTTCGAAGATTCTCGTATTTAACCGGTAATTTACCGTCTGTAATTATCGATTCAAAGGCCTTTAACTAATGAATCCTTATTTATTTAGAGATATACAACGCATTACACATGCAAGCACACAAGGTAAATTTTTTTTTTTGGAAAGGATCACATCTGTACACGCAAGCTGCAAGCACACAAGACAATTTTTTTTTTTGGAAAGGATCACATCTGCACACAAGGCAAATAATTTTTGGAAAGGAACTATCTAACGGAAGTATTTCACGTGTATAACAAGAAGGCAATCAACACTCGAGGTTCTTTTTTCTAGCCTTTACCTTGTATATGATGTGTTGGTTGCTACCTGCGACACATACAAATATTGTGTTTGCTTCTTATTAGCTATATGTTTCGCAGATTTTTATTTCTTATTAGCACTATTGCGCTAATACATCTATTGCTACGAGCCTTACATATCTCCGTATATTAATATGATGCTTGTAACTAACTCATCTACAGTTGCCTTGTATGAGAACTAACATATGTATGTATCCATCACAAATTATGTAGGATGAATACTCAGAATATGTACGGGAAGATGTGGCCGGGGACGACGATGACATGCCTGACGTTCAGGCTATAGCCTCCACTGAAAAAAGAACTCTAATAATTCATGTTTTGATCACTATTTATATCGAGTCAACTTAGAACATGGTCGTTTATTTGTATCTTTGTCAAGAATTGTCATACTGTTGCGTGGTTTGCCACTATTTGAGACATAAGATTGTGTGAATTATGTGGTTTCAGCTTGTGATCTTGTCAATTGTGGCTTTATTTACTATTGTCATGTGAGATATGTCGAGTTATATGGATCTTCTCATGTTCTACAGTTTGGCGTGTTTATCGTTTTTTAGATACCGTTCTCATGGATTCCAATCGTTATCGATGTATTTTTCGATCGACTACTATCGTTTTCGAAATTACCGGAATATCGGCGCCGTATTCGTTTCCGACAATATCGTATCGATTTCGTTTTCGAGAAAAAGATGTGAAAACGAAAGTGATTTGGCCTCCTATCGATCGTTTCCGATCGTTTTCATCCCTATACGAGACAGAAAAGAAAACACTAGACAGGGTGCCATTGGTGCGACCGGGGTCTCCGTGGAGATCCGCATATGGCATGGGGTTAAAACACCTTTAGCATGCATATACTCCCAGACCTTTGGAATCGAAGGGCAGCTGGTGGTTCATCATGCTTCATCCATGGCATGGGGTTAAAACACAGACCGGCTGGTTAGAACTTTAAAGGACATTGGAGAAGACGTTTTTTTTCCTCGATCACGCAAATGGCTTCCGTGTTTTTGATCTCTCAGATTGGAGAAGACGTCGGCGTACACAAGCAAATTTCTGGCGCCTGTTGTGAAGTTCCTATGTTTGGAGCATGCTTATTACATGTTATACTATTCAGAGTTCAGGCATGTTGATATCTAACATAATGGCAACAGAACAACAGTGGGAGCTGGTGTTTCCCCCTGCTCTCATGTACAGTAGAAAACGGAGACGCCTCATCTCGTCAGTGTCAGGCATCTTACACAGCTGTTTTCTGTATGAATATACTGTGCTCATTGCTCCCAGTTAAGGATAAAAATGGTATGAATATTTTCCGACCGTATTCGAGACCGAATTCGTTTAGAGGGGTTTAGATATGTTTATATCTGAGTCCAGATATTCAACATCTAATACCGTATCCATATCTAAATACTCAAATCGCATATCTATGATGTCGATATCCAATCATATCCTATCCGGCATGGTTGACAATATCCGTATTCAAATTCGAATTCGAACAGAAATATGAAAACAAATATAATATCCGTGATATCCGCCCGCATCCGACCCGTTTTGATCCCTACTCCCGGTCACTGCCAACGCATCTTACACAGCTACCGTCATTGTACCTCTGGCTACTGCAGGATGTTCCCTGCGATTACATGGGTGAATTAATGTTTGATGCTGTTTTCCTTATGAATATACTGTGCTCATTGCTCCCAGTCGTTGTCGACGCAACACTTGCAGCTTCACTGCCATGTTGGTAATCCACATGTGTCATGTTACGGTGGGTTCCTACCTGATTGGGAAAAACCCTCCACCGTTGTGGTAGAATCATCGTCCACGTTGATGCTTCTTTGTCCGTACAGCACAGAGTCGTTGATGCCACCTGGGGAAAACTGCTTGCAATATATATAGGGCTTTGTCCGTACAGCACAACAGAGTCGTTGCGTCTTTGTCCGTGCAGCACAACAGAATGGTTGCGTACAGCACACCGTTTTATTGTGTGACGCTACGTACTGTCAACATTTATTGTGTGATGCTACGTACAGTACATGTACATACGTCAAAATTTATTGTGTGGTACTACGTACGGTACATGTACATACGTCAAATTTTATTGTGTGATGCTACGTACAGAGTCGTTCCGTCATCGGGTGTGTTTAGTTCCGCGAAAAGGCGTAAAAAAAGTACTGTAGCACGTTTTGGCTTTATTTGGTAAATAGTGTCCAATCGTTGACTAATTTGGTTCAAAACGTTCGTCTCGCAAAGTACAACCAAGCTGTACAATTAGTTTTTGATTTCATCTACATTTAGTACTCCATGCATGTATCACAAATTTGATGTGACGGGGAATCTTTTGTTTGCACAGTGATTTTTTTGAGGAACTGAACACAGCCATCGTATCAATCCTCTGTTTGGCTACTGCAAAGATGTTCCCATCTAATAATACAGTCTTAGCTAGCTGTATAGATACTTACAACCCACTTATCAAGCCACTCATGTACTAGTTGGTTTACTTATAGCTCACATCTTTGTCTCATGAAGTTTCTTGGTTATGTGCTTTGGCTGGATGCAAACTTATAGGCTTATAGCCCACGTCTCTTTTTCTCCTCTCACTCTGACATATATCCTGCTAATAGCCCCTTATTATACTTGCTCTTATAAGTTGGGGCACGGGAATTAAAGAGAAGAGAAAAAATATAATATAATGCATACAAAAAAGAGAAGGTGGAAGATAGAGAGAGAGGTAGAGATAGAGATGTATCGAGAAAAGAGAAATGTATATCGATAAAAAAAAGAAAAGTGCATTGAAAAGTGGGAGGCTCAAGTATTTTGAAATAAAATTTAAATGTTATAACGCCTTCTATAATGGAACGGAGGGAGCAGTTTGCGCCAAACATCTGTATGGTCTCCTACTAGCTAGTTGTCTAGTTCTGCTAGCATCTAATAATGCATTATCACAGATGTACAGACAACGAGTCAACGAGTACTATGCATTATCAAGATATTTTTCACGTGATGAATCTATATACGTGGAATGAAAAAGTGGAAACTGCAGTAGGGTACAAAATTACTCAGAAAACTACGTAAAGTTTACGCATATTATATCACCCACACAAACATGGTTAGTTTGGACATGAACCCAGGGTTAAAAAAACCGGTCGGTTTACCGCGGTTTACCGCGGTAACCGCCCTAACCGGGCCGGTCCGGTTCCGGTCCGGTCCGGTTAGGTATTCCCCAAATTTAAATTTAAAAATTGAAAAAAAAAATTGCTGAAAAAATTCCTAAAAATAGTTCATGATTTATAGAAGCCAATGGTGTAAAATTTTTCAAATTTGAGTTCGTTTAGTATTTATTTATACGAATAGAAGTTTGAAAAAAAAAGAAGAAAAAAAACCCGGTCCCGGCCCGTTCAGGCCCAAGAGGCCCATTAGGCCGCCACGGGCACAAAACGAGCCAGGAGCTCGCAGGGGGGGGGGTGTCAACGCGCCGAGGCTCCTTTCCTCTCCCGTCCGCCCCCCGTCCGACCCTCACCCGCGCCGACCGGCCGCCGCCGCCGGCTTACCGCCCCCACGCCTCGGTTTACCGACCGGTCAGCGCGGCTTACCGAGCCCGCGACGCTCGGTCGGTTAACCGGACGGATCTAGCGGTTAACCGGTCGGTTAGCCCGGTAAACCGACCGGATCCGCGGCTAACCGCGCAGGTAAGTTTTTTTTTGTTTTTTTTTATTTAGAGTAGTTTTAGGATTTAGGTAGAATTTGTGTTAGGATTTAGGATAGTTTTTTGGTTAGGTTTTAGGTAGGATTTATTTTAGGATGTTTTTTTAGGATTTAGGATTAGAGGTAGGATTTGTGGTAGGATGTATATTTTAGGTATATATTGTGTGACTTTGTGTATATATTGTGACTTTGTGTAAGTGAGGTATAGATTTTAGGTATATATTGTGGAGGATTTGTGGCAGGATTTAGGATACATTTTATTTAGGTGTGACTTTGTGTTGTCCGTTTATGCAGGTAGAGTAGACAATGTCAGGCAGAAACAGAGACGTTGTATGGGAGCATGGTGAAAATCTTGCTCCTGGATGGAGATGCAATTATTGTCATGTGACGAGAGCAGGCGGTGGTTGCACTAGATTTAAACAGCATTTGGCTGGGTACGGGGCGGACACCTTGCATTGCGCCCGTGTGCCACCAGATGTGCGTGCGTACTTTCGGCGAGATCTTGACAGAGCTAAGAAGACGACTGCTGACCGGGCTCGACAAAGGTTGGCACAAGAAAAAGCTGCAGCGGAGGGAAACCATCCCCTCGGTGATGATGAATATGAGGCTCAGATGAAGGAAGCACTAAACCAGTCGAGAGCAGAATATGACTACGAGCAGAGGGTGCAACAGAGAGGAGGTAATTACCACCGTGGAGGGGGTAGTGGTGGTGGTGGTGGTTCGCAAGGTGGGAATCCTATTGACAGGTTGTTTAGAAGAGCAGGATCACGGAGGGAGACTCCAGTGGAGGTGGAGGACTATCATGTGGCAGCGGGTGGGAGGAGAGGAATGCAGCAACAAAGGATTGATACAGGGTCTTGGACGCAGAAGGGGAAAATGCAAAGGAAGCTATTGGTAAAGCTTGGGGATATGAAATGTCGTGCCAACAAGGGGTCTTCCCATACATCCTACGTAGTTGACCATGCGAGCGGAAACTATATCTTTGTTTGTGTAAGCGACTATATATTGTATTTGTATGCGACTATATATTGTTGTTTTAGTGACTATATATTTAAGCGAATATGTATTTATATGCGACTATATATTGTTGCTTTAGTGACTTATGTTATTTTTTACCACATTGTGTGGTCTTTTTACATTAATTTGTGCAAAGGAAGTATCAAAATTTCTTTTTATTCATGAAAGAAAAAAAACGGTTTGGAGCGGTAAACCGGTCAAACCGGCCGGTTACCGCTCCAAACCGGCCGGTTTACCGGACTCGAACCGAACCGAAGCGGGTATGAATTTGATTTTGAATTCGGCCGGTTACCGACCGGTTACCGGTAAACCGGGCCGGTTTACCGCTACCGGAGGCCGGCGGTTACCGGAAACCGGTCGGTAAAAAAAACCCTGCATGAACCGGCACCTTTGACCCCTCACACAAAAAGACATAGGGTACACGGTGCAGCTCAACTCGCATCATGCAAAAGCGTTTGCCACCTTGTAAAAAACGACAATGACACTCATCTGGAAATCACTCAACTAAGGCTGGATAACGAGCCGGCTCGGCTCGGCTCGGCTCGTTATGACTCGTTAGGATAACGAGCTAGCTCGGCTCGGCTCGTTATCTTAACGAGCCAGAAAGCCAGATCGGCTCGACTCGTTAAAAGCTCGAGCTGGCTCGTTAGGCTCGCGAGCCAGTTATAAAAAATATACAAAATTTAATATTTGCATGTATCAAAAGCTTGAAAATAGTAATAATACAAAAATAATATATCCAATAGTCTTAAATTAAATAAAATATTCGTATGAGCTAACATATCAACCATTTGCAGAGTGCAAGACATAAAGTAATACAAACATAATATAAGTTTTGATAACTTTTTCCCTAAAACTATGGCGCGAGCTAGCTCGAGTTGGCTCGTTATAGCTAACGAACTAAAATCTTGACTTGGCTCGGCTCGGCTCGTTATGGTAATGAGCTGAGCCGAGCCGAGCCGAGCTAGCCACGAGCCGAACGAGCTAACGAGCTTCGAGTTTTTCGTCCAGCCTTACACCCAACCCTCTGCTGCAGCCCTGCTGCAACGTGCTCTATCTTGGACCTTGTTTAGTTCCCCAAATTCACCTCAAATTCCACTATGCAAAAAGGAGATTCCCCATCACATCAAAATGCCGGCAAATGTATGGAGTACTAAATATAGATGAAATTATAAACTAATTGCACAGTTTTGTTGTACTTTGCGAGACGAACATTTTAAGTCTAATTAATTAATATTTAAACAATTTTTTACGCTAAAAAACAAAATGCTACAGTATTCGGGGGTGGCACTGTAGAAAGTTGGCCACCCCCGACTCGGGCGTCTAAACAAGGCGTTGGAACCGGAGGAAGCCGACTCGCCACCTAAATTCAATGCGAGCCATTCGAATCGAGCGAGAGCTACTCGAAAGTTGCCACCCTCGTTTCTCTCAAAAAAAAAAGTTGCCACCCTCGCATACCGTACGTGGACGATCGAACAGCAACCATGTAGCCGGCCGTTCGCTGCATCTGCGTCTAATCCATCGTCAAGCCGTCGTCACTACTCTACTCCCGGACCCACCAGCAGTGTCCATGCATGCAGCTTAGCTTTTGCAGGGCCTCAACTCGGCCACGTAGTGCCAGTGCTACTTGAGTGGGTGAGTGGCCGATCAGCCGGCCGGCCACGCACGTCGATCCCGAGTGCATTTAAATACGCCGATGGCGCTCGGTCGACGAGACTCGAGAGCGAGACCCTGCTGCACACCCTATACCGAGAGAGCTAAGGCAGAAAAGAGAGATGGGGAGGAGGGCGTGCTGCGCGAAGGAAGGCGTGAAGAGAGGGGCGTGGACGGCCAAGGAGGACGACATCTTGGCCGCCTACGTCAAGGCCCATGGCGAAGGCAAATGGAGGGAGGTGCCCCAGAAAGCCGGTAAAGCAAGCCCAGAATTTTCATTTTGTTGGAATCATATACGTACTATATACCAAGACAAGATCGATCGGCTGATGGAGGGAAAAAGTGCGTGCAGGTTTGCGTCGGTGCGGCAAGAGCTGCCGGCTGCGGTGGCTGAACTACCTCCGGCCCAACATCAAGCGCGGCAACATCTCCTACGACGAGGAGGATCTCATCATCCGCCTCCACAAGCTCCTCGGCAACAGGTCGCCTGGCCGTGCGAGTGGTTTGATTCCCGTATTTCTCTCTCTGATGAGCTCAGAACTGAAGCTCCTGATGCATGGTTTCTCTATTCCTTTACGTGTTGGCACGCAGGTGGTCGCTGATCGCAGGCAGGCTGCCGGGCCGAACAGACAATGAAATCAAGAACTACTGGAACAGCACGCTGGGCCGGAGGGCCGGCACCGGCGCCATCGGCAGCAGCAGGGTCGTCGTCATCGCTCCCGACACCGGCTCGCACGCCACCCCGGCGGCGTCGGGGAGCTGCGAGACCGGCCAGAAGCAGGGCGCCGCCGCTCCTCGCGCGGACCCCGACTCAGCCGGCTCCGCAGCAGCGACCGGGACGGCGGCGGCGGTGTGGGCGCCCAAGGCCGTGCGGTGCACGGGCGGACTCCTCTTCTTCCACCGCGACACGCCGGCGCCGCACGCAGGCGATGAGACGACGACGCCAGTGGCCGGTGGAGGGGGAGGAGAAGCAGGGTCGTCGCCGGACGACTGCAGCAGCTCGGCGGCGTCGGTATCGCCCCTCGTGGGATTGGGAAGCCAGCAGGACGAGCCGTGCTTCTCTGGCGGCGGCGGCGACTGGATGGACGACGTGAGGGCCCTGGCGTCGTTTCTGGAGTCCGACGAGGAGTGGCTCCGCTGTCAGACGACGGCCGAGCACGAGCGGCTTGCGTAGACAACAAGTACACGTACGGTGTAGAATATATATAGCCATGCGTATGTATACTTTTCTTTGCCTCCAATCGATCCAAACAGAAATACGTATATGCGTATGAAGTACTACTACTACGTGCTGCCGCCTGCCGGTGTGTGCACGCGCGCGCGAGGCGCGACCGGGGCACGTGTGCCCCAGTTGTATACTCCCTTTTCATGGCCATGATGTGGATTGCCGTTGGCCTGTTGTGGCTTCATGTTCGTAACCATGCATAAATCCTGCGCCGTACATATATGTCGATAGAGAATACGTACCTACTCTCTTTTTTTAAAAAAAATGAGTAAACTGCACTATATATATAATTGCAAATAACAATATGCATCTGAGGTAGTGGATGCAAGATACATTTGTTGAGTACAACATTCAATGTCGTAGTGGCGTACGCGATATTAGAAATCTATAGATATTTATTATCACTAGATGTGCATAATATACGGTAGCGCTGAAGGCACTTGTAGTATACGTCAAAAACTACGAAAGTAGCCTTCCACTTGTGTTTACTAAATTCCCCTGCTCGGTTAGACAAATCCACATGCAGCGGGGAGGGAGATATTGAGTCCACATGTTGGAAGCAAATTCAGTACGGATCGTCCCTACCCAACGTCCGTCCACACATGTTCTCGATTGCACACACGTGCATATCTTCTGTAGTACGTCGTTGCGAGTTCAGCTTACACTACTACAGTCAGGCACTGTAAGGGCGGGTCAAAAGGCACTATAAGGGCGGGTGGCCCAACCGCCCCTCCCAGGTGGTTTTTACAAATCAGCCCACTGTAGGGGCGGTTGGCATAGCCCGCCCTTACAAATGCATTTGTAAGGGCGGTTTGATCACCAACCGCCCTTACAAATAGTATTTGTAAGGGCGGTTGGATCACCGACCGCCCTTACAAATACCATTTGTAAGGGCGGTCGGTGATCCAACCGCCCTTACAAATAGTATTTGTAAGGGCGGTTGGATCACCAGCCCCCCTTAAAAATATCATTTGTAAGGGTGGTTGGATCTAGAACCGCCCCTACAGTGGATTTTCTATTAAAAAAAATTAAAATCAAATACATTTCTGACCACATTACCAAGCGGTCGGTCACTGGAAGGTACCACATTACCAAGGCAGGAACTTTTCTCTTCTTTGCATCGTTGCCTAATGTATTATCCTCTGGGGGTTGAGATTCTTGTACCACCTTCTTCGCACCCTTCTTATTTCTCTTGTTCCCTGTGGAGGCTTCTCCACCATTATAAAGGTCATTGTTCTTGTATCGACTGGCCCCACATCGAGGACATTTGTCCAGATCTTTGAACGTTTCACCACGAAAAAGGATACAATGGTTGGGGCATGCATCGATTTTTTCAACACCCATTGTCAATGGACTTATAACCTTCTTCGCATGGTATGTGTTGGCAGGAACTAAGTTTGGCTGTGGCAGTACCCATGATAGGAGACATAACAGGTCATTGAAACTACAGTCAGACCAGCCGTACTTAGCCTTCAGGATGAGTAGCTCAAGCACAAAACGGAGCAGTGTCCAGTGTGTCGGACAACCCTTCTCAACACCATAGACAGTCTCCTTCGACGCTGTTTTCACCATCTCTAGATTTTCTAGACCTTTCTTCTGCAGTAATACTTCTGGTGCAAAGGTCAAAATCATCTCCTCCAAATTGTCAATGTCGTCTTCATCCCCCTCACGTGCTCCGCCATTAGGAGCGGCACCACCACCATCATTAGCACCTTGTTCATTGCTAAAGTCACCACCTTGTTCATTGCTAAAGTCACCACCTTGTTTATTGCCACCACAGTCATAGAACATGTCTTCCCTATTGTCATATTGGTGCAACAACTTCAGGGTTTCGGCGTCAAGTCCTTGATCATTGTTGTCGTCATCACCAACCATTGTCTCACCATGATGAATCCACACTGTGTAGTCCGGAACAAATCCTCGCATAACCAAGTGTGATTTGATCATACCCACATCTGCAAATGCCATACGATTCTTGCAATCTTTGCATGGACAAATGATTGTGTCCCTATTATATGTCAACGTTGATGCATGCTTCTGTGCGGCTTCAATAAATTTGTCCACCTCACCACAGAAACCTTCATCGATCCTTGACCAACCATACATCCAAGAGTTCCTGTACTCCATCTTTTAAAAACAAAACAACAACAACAAAATACATGAAACGAATCAAATTAATACATGAAACATACATGAAACTAGGGTAATCTCCACTAAAATCAAGCAAGAGCGACTAAATAAAAGATGTTAGCTCATTTCTCTAACTAATGTACACTAATAACTTCAAAACTTGGGTTTAATTAGCTTTATACAAAGCTCATTTCTCTATGCAAAGCTCTAATTTACTCACTAACAAACCATTAAAACTTGAATTAAAGGCTTGTAATAGCATTTTATTACCTTATACAATTATTAGCAACAATTTTTAGTAATAATTTTTAGCAACAATTAATAGAAACAATTATTAGCAACAAGTTTTAGCAATAATTATAGCAACAATTGTTTATTTGAAAATTACTAGCAACAATTTTTTTGACAATTATTAGCAACAATGTATACTAGATGATTAAAATATAAAATTTCATGAACAACAATTAGCAACAATTATTATTTTACCAACAACCTTTCATGCCAACCCCATTCCAATTTCATGAAACACAAATTACAAAATAAAAAAGGAAACCCTAGATTAGAACAAGCTTCTCCATATATGCATGAAACTAGTGTGCAATCTCCACTAAAATCAAGCAAGATCGACTAATTGAGGGTGCAAGCTCATCTCTCTAACGAATCTAAACTAATAGCTTGAAAACTATGCTCTAATTTGCTCCACACAAAGCTCAAGCACCATGGAAGAGAGAGAAAATAAAACTCCAATTTGTATGAAAACCAACCATTAAAACTTCAATTAAAGGGTTGGAATAGCATTTTCTTACATTCTACAAGTTTCCCACCAAAGGAATTGAGCTGAAAACCTCCCCCCTTAGTAGAGCATTTTTTTGGGAGGAGCCCAAGGCCTCCCAACCTTTTTTTGCGAGATGGAGTGTGTGGCTCGAGGAGGAAGAAGGTGGGTGCAGCCACTTATACAGCCGTCATTTGTAAGGGCGGTTCAATCACCAGCCCCCTTTACAAATTGATTTGTAAGGGCGGTCGGTGATTGAACCGCCCTTACAAATCGATTTGTAAGGGCGGTTGGTGATCCAACCGCCCTTAAAAATCATACCATTTGTAAGGGCGGTTGATATCACCAACCGCCCTTATTGAGGCATTTGTAAGGGCGGTTAAATTACTGGGCCCCGATCAGCCCACTGTAAGGGGGGTTCGTGATTGAACCGCCCCTACAGTAAAATAGGGCTGGCTCTTACAAATCATTTTTCACGTAGTGCATGATTAAACAATATTTGTCAAATACAAACGAAAGTGCAAAAATTCTAACTTCCCACCATCTAAATAGGGCCTTGCTGTTGCATCTCTGCCACCTTCAACTAGGGCCTGTTTAGTTCAAAAAAATTTTGCAAAAAAATCATTGTGGCAGACTGTAGCATTTTCGTTGTTATTTGGTAATTAGTGTCCAATCATGGACTAACTAGGTTTAAAAGATTCATCTCGTGATTTACAGCTAAATTGTATAATTAGTTTTATTTTTTATTTACATTTAATGCTTCGTGCATATGCGTAAAGATTGATGTGACATGAATCTGAAATTTTTGGAAAGTACGGCGAGGGAGACGTATGGGCACGAACACTCGGCTGCAGCCTCAAGACAACGTTCCTGTAGTCGAGATTCTTTCTGCCATGCGTGCGCACCTGTAGCTCGAATCCTTCTCTTGGAAGTCTTGACGTACATGCTGCCAGGATACTTCGATTGGAAGTATCGCGTCATGAGCTGGTGAGCATGAGTTATGAGCTCGAGCCGAGTTGGTACCAATCGGCTTGAGCCTAAGCTTGCGAGTCTCTCCTAACTCCTAAGTCCTAAGTGATATGTGTCGTGATTTGGTATTGGGTGCCCACGGGTGCTAGTGCGGCCATTTTTTTCCGCACATGTTGTCCCTATTGATCAGCCACGTGATTCTCTAACACCCTAAGGCCCTAATACACAATGCTGAAGGCAAATGACCTCAATGCCCCTAGAAATCATAGCACATTGCTATCAATGGCCTCTGCCCCGGATGCCTCTTGTCAGCGCACGAGCCACGCCCGAATGCCTCTCGTTGGCACGCAGACCGTGCCCGGGTGAGCGCTACTCCTAGGCGGCGTGCGGCGTCTCCCAGCACGATGACATCTCTGTCCGTGATCCGCGCCCTTCCTTGTCGGTGGAGCTGGCGAAGGAGGAGCGATGGAGGAGAAGAGGAGGGAGGGCAACGGCTCCTCGTCGGTGCGCTCGCTGGTTGTGCTCACCCTACCGACCCCCGTGACCAGACGCTTGCGGGAGCGCTCCTCCTTGCCGGCACGTGGTCCGTTCTCCAGCTTGGGGCCACGCCTGTCCTCGCCACTGGAGAAAAAAGAGAAGGGGTGCCAACAGAGGATAAGGGAAGGAGCCGCTAGTGGAGGAGAAGATGAGGGAAAGCGCTGGATCTCAGTGAAAAGACGAGAGAGGGTGCCAGACTCTTGCTGGCAGAAGAGAAGATGAGGGGACTGCTACTGATGGTGGAGATGGACGCCAGCCATGGGGGTGGGGATGGGCGCCGGTGGTGGGGGTGAAGATGAATGACGGGAAGCAGGAGGGAGAAGATGGGGGGAGCTGGCAAAGTAGAACACAGGGGAGGTAGTAGAACACATGGCTCTGTTCGTTTCGCTGGTTTATTGTGGCTGAAAGTACTGTTCGCTTGTTTGTTGTGAGAGAAAAACACTGCTGGATGACTGCTGATTCTGCTGATAAGTCCAAACGAACAGGGTATGAAAGGGAAACAAAATTCAATGCAATTTGGACAAGAGAACCGTGAAAGGGAAACAAAATTCATGCCCACGTTGCTCAACTCATCTGTCCGTCTCCGTCATGTTGAAAAAAATAAGAACTCATCTTTGTCCGTTGGATGGTGGATTCCAGCTGAAATCATGTAACGTGCTGCATCGTCTCCCCTTTGTTTGGGTGCGGGGATGCCACGGCAACTCCCAATGGACGCTTCGTCAGTTGATATGCAGCTTCTCGTCAGCAAACTACCTCTCCCGTCCATCGGAAAGCTCTTCTGTTCCATCGGAAAGCTGCGAAGCAATGCGCTTATGTGCAAGCACCTTAGCCGCGCAACATTTGGTCCGATTAGGCGATGTCCACGTCTCACAAGCGTCAACGTCAAAGTATCACCGTTAGTTTGGCGACTTGAAAGTTCAGATACCTTTCAAGAAATATCTTTCTTTATTTGGTCACAATCACAGTTACAATCACAGGGATGATTCTTCTATAATAATTTACCAATAAGGAATGGGAACGAAGATTATAGGTCGTGTGTTAAGGCCCTGGTTTCTCCTTACTAAAATTTAGCTACTAAAATCAATGACTAAACTTTAGTTATTCAGGTTTGGTTCCCGTGACTAAAAATAACTAAAGGCCATTAAAGCATTTTAATAAAGACCAAACTACCTGTTTCAAAAAAAAACAAAGACCAAAATACCCCTAATGAATGCATAAATTAGGGTGGGGGACCGGCAATAATGAGGGGCAGCTCTGGTTCACTGGGCACTTTAGCCCGCTTTAACACCTCTTGGGGTACTAATCTAACTAAACTACTTTAGTTCCTTTTTAGTCAGTTTGTTTGGCAGTTTAGTAGCTAAAGTGACTAAAGTTTAGGAAGGGTGAACCAAACATGCCCTAACTTTATACAAAGCCAGAAAACATCTGATATTTATTCTTTGTTTGCACTCTTGTCAATTTCTATCTGGAATCTGCCACGTGGGCCTTTTGCGCCAGTGGACTGGGCCGAGCCATGGCTTGGCCCCTTTTCTTTTTTTTTGTTTTTTTCTAGCAAAACAACAAACTTGCAAATGATGTGGAAAATTATAGAAATAGAAAAATGAAAAAATAGCAAAACTATTTTTTTAACTCCTCTTGACTAGGTCTACACTTTACAATAAAATATTTGGTGTAGTTATAGATCTATGTTTTCTTTCATAAGCTGATAGAGGATGTTTTCTTAGTCTTTTTGCAATGATTTTTTTATGCTAATTTTCTATTGTTGTGTATAATATATGGTAAAATTTCATGTATAATGGACACATTGACTGAGTTAAAGTTTAAAAGAAAAAGCAGTCCAAATAAAATACAATGTAGGAGAGCACAAAGCACTTGAGGCCACATCACCACAGGTGACAAGTCTATCTCCTTGCAAATAGTGATGCAAGTGGGTTTAATACTTCTACAGGCGGCCCACACGATGCTGCATCAGCCGCTTATAAAACTTGTGTATCTGCATGGCTCGGCCATACACTTGGTCTTGCCACTAACGCACTTCCTCCGTACCTTCTGAAGTGTGCACTTCCACCATGCCAGTACGTTATTGCTTTTAGCGTAATGCGTGATGCAGGATAGGGTGCGGCGTGGTCAGAATGCCAACACCGTGCCTAATCCACTGCTGACGAGCAATGTCCCAGATAAAGCCTCATCGTGGACGCTGACCCCAACGGGATGCTTCACATATAGCATGACCACTGAGCTTGTAGAGATTGGAGCCCTAGTTGCCGAGTTTGGCTCTGCACCACCGCTCCATGGCATCGCACTCCATGAAAACCACACGGTCACCTCGCCGCCATGGTCATCGAGCCATGGAATTCTGATCTTCCTATCAATGCTTGTTTCTGACGTAGATGCAATGAGACGCCTCTGTGCAAGACATCGTGCCCTGCATGGACGAGCTAGAGGAGATAGTAGCGGTGTTTGAGGAGGTCGACGAGGTGGAGGAGACGAACCACAACTACCATGGGTGTTCACACGCTAAACAAAATTCAATCTTTTGACATAAATAATTATTTTTTATACCTAAATCTTAAATCGAATAAAAATTAGTATACGTTTTTTACTAACCCGTTGCAACGCAGGAGCAATTTTGCTAGTTTCTATCTATTAGTCACTTGATTTTTTTAGTCCGTTCAGGTGACGTCAGGCCATCACTGATGCGTTTCCTGGTGCCAGAAAAGGAAGGAATCAGATCGCCTGATGTCGCTCTCGTCGACTGCACTCGGCAGTCAGCCATATCGGACCGTCCCGCAGCAATCCAAGGGTGAACACGGCAATGAGGCTTCCACGGTTCCATCTACCCACGCGCAATGAGGCTTCCACGGTTCCATCTACCCACGCACTGGGTGTCGGCCCAATAGAAGGACGGCCTGATAAGCTTCGCCGGCTCCCTTTTTTGGCGCGGTTGCTCGGTGTTTTGGCGCGAGGGCTGCGGCGGCGATTAACAGGCCGCGAGGGTGTGCGACAGTACGAGGGCCGTCGTGGTGATCGGCCGGTGCTGCTGCTCGGCTGCCACTGATGGACGAACACGTGAGCAACTCTACACTTGCATCGCTTCCTGTATAATCAGATTGCAATGGCTTTGTTTTAATTTGGTTGCTTTCGACCTCTCCAAGTACTATAGATCCAGTTACAGTTGCCATAAATGTCACCCCCCAAGTAATTTGGGCCCGTTCGGCTATGCTGATAAGCCGGCTGAAAAACACTGTTGACTGATTTGTTGTGAGAGAAAAATACTGTTCTGGCTGAAAAAACAAGCTGAAAAAACGGATTATAAGCCGGATGAACAGGGTCTTGGTTACTACAGCAAAGTCTGAAGAACAAGGAGGTGCAAACAAAAACCTCGGAGCGCAAAAGAATTTGGCTTGATATATATTCTACTTAATTGTATTGAATGGTAAAAAATTCAGTTGTATGTAATTATTTGATTCTCTTTTATTAGAAGGCACAAGAAACTACAGAAGCGGCATTCCATGATTGTGCAACGGTACAGGATATCCCTCCTAGCACTTCCTGTCCCAATGAAGGGTTGTCTGAACCATACTTGAGCATCAATACTTTCTCTCAGCTAGTAATGGTAATATTTGTAAATCATGATTTTTCTTGTCCTGATATGCACAGAGAGCATCATATTTTGTTCTTTTGTTCCGCAGACATCAAGCACCGGTGATCTTAATGCTGATTTCTGGTAATAGGGATTGTTTTGGGAGAATAGCTTTTGGTTGTATGCAGTGGTGGAGCTTGAGACAAATTAGGGGGGGGGGCGAATTTGAAAAAAAAACAGTGAACAGTAATTGACGCAAGAAATGAACCGGCAATGCATATAATATCATTAATATATACAATCATACTTATATTATATATATTTATAATTAGTCACATATTCTTGCGTCAGTTCATTTCTTGCGAGCGGAATGCTTCTGCATCATCCAATCCAAGGGAGCGGAATGCTTCTGTGGCAACTTGCAAGCCAGCAAGGAGTAAGCTGCAGTGCCGAATGCTTCTGCATCATCTAATCCAAGGGAGCGGAATGCCGCTGTGGCACTGTCGCCGGTCGCCCCTCGAGCACGGAGTGCAGTGCGAGCCGCGAGCCGGACGCTAGGAGATGCGAGCCGCGAGTGGAGTAGGCCGTGCGGCCGTGACGCGGAGTCGCGGCTTCGTCCCTCCTCCTGCCTACCGCGTGATGAGTACCAAAATGGGCTGGTGGCTATTGGGCCTTAAGAAATTGTTGCCAGGCAAGGGGGGCAGGAGCCAAGCTTCGCCTCCAAAGAGCTCCGCCCTTGGTTGTATGGTTGTAAGTGTACAACCACCTTGAGCAGACCATATGAATGCATCACATTTTGTGTAATTTGATACTACCAGCACAATGCCTTATTTGATACTGCAGACATCAAGAACATATTGTGTATCTTCTGATATTTAAAGCAACAATGCCTTATTTATATTCCAGTGGAACCATAAAAAATTATAATACAAGTACAATGCTCATACAGTTGCTCGCTACTGAAGTACAAACACAATGCCCATACAACTGAATGGAACTGGAGCTCGCTACTGAAATACTAAATCGATTTCCTGCAACCTACTGAATAGAACTAGAGCCCGCTACTGAATCACAAGGCTTCAACTGCAACTGGAGCTCGAGCGTTGGGGGAAGTATCTGGAGCTGCGCGCCGGCAAAGGGATGCTGATCTCACCACCGAGAAGCGCCCGGACATGGCACGACAGCGAGTGCAATGCCGGCGGCCGCGTGGCCAGCCGACGTGGTGAGGAATGCCTCTGGGACGACGACGACGTTCGGACGCCGAGGCAGCAGGAAGGGGAGGAAGCTGGATGTACAAGCTCGCGGGAGGCACAAGCTCGCAGGAGAGATTTAGTTGGGAAGGCGAGGAAGACATCACCGGCGGAACGAGGAGTCACCGAGGGAGACAGCGGTGGCGGAGAAAATAGCGTGCCCAGGCATCCCCTGTCGTGGGCTTTAGATGGACCTCTTGACTGCCTCCCGTGTGGATAGCTGGGCTGACCTGCTCGGCTAGACCGTTGGATGGTACTGAACGGTAGATATGCCTTGACTGCCGAGTGAAGTCGACGAGAGCTACGTCAGGCGATCTGATTCCCAGAAAAGCCGATGCACGGTCCTATAATTGATTCTTTGACTTGGAGTAGTACAACACTTGTCGGCGTGGATTCTCTGACTTAGGGTAGTAAAGTTAAAGTCACGGGTGACTTTACCTCAGCCGGGTGCCATCTAATTCCCATCCAAACGGTTGGAGAGCTCTTCATTTTATTAGTGCCTAGCCGAGATGCGAATATTAGCCCATTTGAAGCCCACTTCATGGACGGAGCAAGGATAGTTGGTATAATTTTCTTTTTTCTGTGCAGTTTATCTTTTTTATATAATTTTTTTTGCGTATGAGCTTGGATGAAGATAAAATTTATACGAAAATTATAGTCCTCAATATAACTTTGTAGTATATGACTTTTTCGTTTAAAATCATTTTTGTGTGAATAAATTGCCTCAAATTATTTACCGTTATATAGCACTTCTTCAAAATATTTTTTATATAATCTTGAATGAAGATAAAATTTATAAATTAATCTTATTTCTCAATAATATCTATAACCTTTTAATTTCATAATATTTTTATTTGAATCCATCTTGGTACGGGAATAATCGATATAATATATTGATCTACAAAGACTTTGGAGCTTTGTTAGGGTGCTTGGAGCAACCACCGGGTCCTCCCGTCAAAAATATTTACCGCACAGGTCTTAATTAAGAAAAATAATTAACTATAATTAAGGATAGTTTAGTACTTTTTCCTACCATACACAGTGCACAATCTAACTCCTTAAGGCCTTGTTTGGATGTAGTCGAATTCATATCATTCCACATGTGTTATGGTGGATTGAAGTGGAACTTAAACTAAATTTCACCTCAATCCACCCCAACACATGTGGATTGAGGTGAATCCGACAACATGCAAAAAGGCCTAACCCAATTCCCCCGATTCCACGAACGCTGCGACTGCGAGCATCGTGAGATCTTGTTGCCTCCCGTGGCGGGCATGGGCTTCTTCACCGACACCTACGACCTCTTCTGCCTCTCGCTCATCACCAAGCCAGACCCAGGCACGCTGCTGCCCAACATCGCGACAGCAGTGAACAGCGTCGCCCTGTGCGGGACGCTCGCGGGGCAACTCTTCTTCGGTTGGCTCGACGACAGGCTTGACCAGAAGAGCATCTACGGCATGACGCTGCTGCTCAGGGTGGTTTGCTCCCTCGCCTTCGTGCTCTCGTTCGGGAGCACGTCCGCCAGCGTTAGGGCCACACTCTGCTTCTTCCGCTTTTGGCTCGGCTTCGGCATCGGTAGAGACTACCTGGTGTCAGGAACGACACCCCAGCTGCTATGCCGGATGATGAACAGGAGGCCTATGCGTCAGGTGCAGTGGCGGGAAGACCAGAGCGGGCCAAGACCAAGAATGTTAAATGTATGGGCCGGAATGGGAGAATGAGTAAGCCCAGTAACGTAGCATGTGTGTGTGCTCCTCTTATATGTTGTGACCTCTGCCTGATGAGGGCATGACTATTGTAATCATATATTCCCAAACTGAATACTAAGATTCGTCTTCCTCCTATCCTCTGCTCTGCTGCCTCGCCTCTGCTTTGATTCCTCCTTTCCCTTCCCTCGATTGCTAACAAATTGGTATCCAGAGCCAATCCTTCCTTGGCCGAACCATCCCCATCCATCTGCCTTGATCTGAGGTTGCAATCCCTGCCTCGATCCCCATCCTGGAACCCCATAAAATCATCCACGACCACTTCATCAGGTTCTGGAAGCAACTCAGGGTCATGGATCCCAATACCAAGCTCCTTCTCGATGAGCTCAAATCTGTGAAGACCTCCATCGAGTCGTCTCTCAGTGGCTGAATCAGAGAGGTGGAGGCGTCGCCGGGCAAGCAGATTAGGGCCGTGGAGCACTCCATCGTGGACCGGTTCAATCGTTTGGAGGATGCCGCTAAGGTGTTCGATGAATGGAAACCCAAGGTGGACGCGTCGGTGGCGGAGCTACGCGTAGAGTTGGGCGCAATCCTCAAGTCCAACATCGTGGTCGAGCAGATGCGCGAAGAGATGACTGCACTCCGCAAAACCGTGAGTCATGGGGTGCTTGACTTAGATTCGTCAGCATCCGCTAGGGTCCTCAAGTCCCAACCCGTGGTGGCACGGCGACATCATCTGCCGGGTACTCGGCCATTGCCCCATTTGTTGGGCACGGCGCTGCACATCACCACCGGGGGTTCGAGCCCATGGCTCAACCATCGGTCAAGGGTAAGCTCATCGGGACCCTTCCCTGGCCCACCCATTAGTATGTTCTTCATAAGTCACTTTCTAGCTCGGCGCTGGATTTGGGGGATCGGGAGTTTCATGGAGCTAGCGGCGCGCCACGTGAGCATCGCACACATTGGGGGTCGCAGTACTCTAGTAGTAAATTTCCTAAGATGGATTTTCTAGTTTTTGATGATAGGGAGGATCCAAAGCTGTGGCTCAGTCGTTGTGATGATTATTTTGACATGTATTTTGTTGAGCCCAATCAGTGGATTCGTGTGGCCACGATGCGGATGACTGGAGCCGCGTCTCGCTGGCTGTAGTGCTTAGATCCTAATGTGAAGAAGGTCAGTTAGGAGGAGTTCTGCAAGTTGGTCCTTGATCATTTTGGTCGGGATCAATACGAATTGTTGATTCAATAGTTATTTCACATCCGTCAATCAGGGGTTGTTCAAGAATATGCTGACCGCTTCACTGGCTTAGTTGATCAGCTCATAGCTTATGGCAAAACTATAGATCCCTTGTTTTATGCAATGCATTTTGTCGATGGGTTGCGCGATGCATCCATTCTATTGTTCATATGCAACGACCATCTTCTGTGGATGCTGCCTGCGTTCTCTCCTTATTGTAGGAGGAACTGGTGGATCCCGGGCCTCGAAAGTCTCTGTCAAAATCTCCACCCATGTTGTCACCTGCCACTGGACATGATCGTGGTGGGCGTGCTACTGCTGGTGGCGCTCAGGCTAATGATCGGTGTCCTTGTGGCATCAAAGACAAGCTAGCCACGCTTTGATCTTATCGGTGTGCCCGCGGCCTCTGTATTCATTGTGGAGAAAAATGATGATCATGTGACCACAAGTGCCCTGAAGCCCTTCAATTACATGCTCTGCAAGAATTCTGGGAGATGTGTAATGGGGAAGAATCTGAATGCTCTGATGAAGTCACTTCTGAAGAAGATTCTCCACAAGTCTTTGCAATTCAGGTATTGGCTAATGTTGCTGCTCCTACTCCTGTTCATTCCATTCATCTCGAAGGCATGGTTCAGGGAATCCTAGTTCAGATATTGGTTGACTCAAGTAGCTCCTGTTCTTTTGTCAGTACCTCTTTGGCTAGTAAGTTAACTGGTGGTTCCACTCTCTCTGTACCTTCGCATGTCCGCATTGCTAATGGCAATTTAGTGGAGTGTTCTCAGTCATTTAGTAAGCTTACTTGGGAGGTTGTAGGGTCGAGACGACGACTAGAGGAGGGTGAATAGTCAATTCTAAAAACTAATCACGATAACAAGTCAATTTAAATGCGGAAGCTAAATAACTATCGTTCCTCGACTACACCCCTCTATCTAAAATTGTTAGCATCCTTACAAAGAGAGAACTTAGAGAACTACAAAGGGTGCCAAGCTAGAACAAGAACTCCTATACAATTCTAGTTTGCAAGATCAAACAATCTAAGCAACTAGAACAAGAGCAAGCGCAAAGGAGCTCCTACACATACTAGTGAGAAAGCGGTAAACAACAAGGCACAATCTCAACAACATAAGAGATATTGCAATAAAGTAAAATTGTGTTGAGATATGCAAACCATAATGTAGAGGATGACACACGATTTTTTTACGTGGTTCGGTGACTTGTCGGTCACTTAATCCATGTTGAAGCAAGTTCTAGGATTGCCGCTCCTCTTGTTAGTTCCAAGCCCACAAGCTTTGGACTACCTCACTAGGTAGGCTCCACGTGAGCACTAAACTTGAGCCAGCCAAATCAACTAGATACTCTTTACGCCTCAATTTTACTAGAGATGCTCTTCGCCTTACTCCGGTGGGGATGAGCTCAATAGCCCCTCACAAAGCCAAGCTCTGGAGCACTGCACAATCCTTCTTGCGTGCTTCACGGAGACACAATCACCAAGCCGTCTAGGAACCGGCAAGCTCCAAGAGTAACAAGCAACCACGCTCACACACCGACCGCCTAGTGCCACAAGTAATCTCTCTCGCAAGGATTTGCACTAGTGGAGCACACTCACTCTCTAAATGTTGCCCTCAAGCAAGGAGTATGAGAGAAGGTGCTAGGAGAAAGCTCTCTCAAGAAGTATGAAGTTAGAATGGCCAAGAGAGACTCCCCCAACTGGACACCCCACTATATATAGAGGAGCTGCCCAAAACTAGCCATTACTGTGTTTCTATGACATCCGTGGATAGTCCGCCGTTCAAGGCCCGGACAGTCCGCCGTTTGCAGAAACTAGTCTTAGATTCAAACTATTGAACTGTGGAAAATCCGCCACAGAGGCCTGGACTATCTGCCGTTGATCCCTGGGCCTCTGTCCAAAACCATCAGTGCTTCTGCTCCTCAGAGTAAATGACCGGCGGACTGTCCGCCACTCAGGCGCGGACTGTCCACCGTTCAAGCTTTGAAACTGAGCAGAGATCACAACAACTATGTTCCCTGCCGAAGTTAGCCGGCGGACTGTCCACCCATCAGGTGTGGATTGTTCGCCGTTCAAAGGATTGTCACCAACAGATTGAACAAAATCTGTTATGTTTTCTAGAATTGGCCGCCGAACAGTCCGCCGCCAGGGCGTGGACAGTCTGCGGCTACCTAGAAAACACACCGCCAAGCGCATTGCCTCCTTTACTTTGGATGGCAACTCCACACCACGATGGAGTGTTCCAAAGCATCTCAAGATAGAATCAAGCGTGCTCAAGACCCTTTTTCAAGAAAGCCAACACTTTGATACGATCACCCACAAGGGATCATTTCAAATCGCCACCGGTTAGCTTTTGTCAAAACATTTTCACAAAGGTTTTCATCGATTGCCACTTACCACTAAACGTACCTCACGTTTGAGCTCACAAGTGGCACTAGGTAACCGTAGTGTAAAACATGTTTACCCATCTTAATAGTATGGATACCAATCCTAAATTCGGCTATCAACTTCTCTACACTCCTCATAGCTGGTAAAATGAAAGAACCTATGTTTCATACCTTCGCCTTGCGCTTATCCAAATTCACACATGAATTATACTCGCAAGAAAGGTGTTACCAACATCTTCACCAAGACACTTGATATAACATGAATCCTTTGGCTTGATCATCATAGGTGATGTGGATCACCCAAACCATCGCATAGACATCAAGTCCATCAACCTTAGCTTTACTTGCTCTTCATCGTTGCTTTGGTCCTTCGGCGCCAAGCCCTCTAGCTTTCCCTTCACCACCGCCTTGGTCCATCAGCGCCAAGCCCCTAGCTTGCTCTTCACCTTCGTGTTGCAACCGGTCCATCGTAGCCAAGTCTTGCTTCGATCTTCACTTGCTTGCTATGCTTGATTTGAGTATTCCAATATACTAGCAATCAACTCCATGTCGATATCCACCTCATCTTGTGAACTAAACCAACTTTCCTTCACACATACTCAAATGGAGAAGTTAGTCCACAAGCGTTGTCATTAATTACCAAAACCCAAACAAGGGCCTAGATCTTTCAGAGGTCCAGCAGTGTGTAAGGTCCAAATAGGCTAGAGGGGGGTGAATAGCCTAATTAAAACTTCTACAAGAATTACTTAACCACGAGTTAGTACGAAAGGTGACGAAGCAAAAGCACTAGCTCTAACTAATTAAGCAAGCCACCTACACAAGTCTAGTACAAGGCTATTCACTAAACACAATAACAACTACAAGCTAGAAACAAGAAGTAATACGAGAGAAGAGCTTCGAGTGATTATACCGCCATGAAGAGAAAAGAAATACCAATCAATCAATCATACAAGAGAAATCCTCGGGAAGAGAATGACACAAGAATTTATCGCGAGGTTCACTTGCTTCCCGGCAAGCTACTCCCCGTTGTGGCGATGCACCCACTTGTCGGTTCGCGAGCTAATCGACTATCAAGAGTCGAGCCCTCGGCGGGCACCGCACAACCGCACACAAGATGGGGATCCTCCAAGCCACGAGCTCCACTAGAGTATCCGATTTGCGAACTCCCGCGGGGAAGGATCAAGAACCCCTTACAACACTTGGTGAAGGCTCCAACAATCTCCAATTGTGAGCTCAATCACCTCCGCTGCTCCAAGCCGTCTACCGTGTCGGGAAACACGGAAGAGTAACAAGAAATCCACAGCTACTCGAAGATCAAGTGCCTCTAGAATGCAACTCTCAAGCAATGCACTTGAATCTCACTCAATCTCACTCAAGATATGCAACTAATCAAAGAGATGAGTGGAGGGGTTGTTCTCTAGCTCAAAGTATGTCTCTATGTCTCAAAATGTGCAAGAGTTACCCTCAAACCCCGGCCAACGTCTATTTATAACGAAGGGGTACGCAGCTAGCCGTTACAGACGACGCAGCGAAAAACGCGCTGACCGGACGCTCCGGTCAGGGTGACCGGACGCGTCCGGTCACTACACGACAGCAAGAAACAGTGCGAGACAGAACTAGCCGTTGCCATGATCGGACGCGCTGAACCGATTGACCGGACGCGACAGTGCCCGCGTCCGGTCGCGTTCTAGTATGCTCCCGTTGAGACCGGACGCGTCCGATCGCACGTGACCGGACGCGCCGCGCGTCTGATCGTCACTCCGCTTCGCTCTGCCCCTCTGGACGCCTGACCGGACGCTCCGGTTACCTGAGGGACCGGACGCGCCGGTCACGCGCTCTGATTCGCTCAGGAGAACTGACCGGACGCGCTGTTGAACTGACCGGACGCCACAGTGCCAGCGTCCGATTAGAGTCCAGTAAGCTCCCTGGATGACCGGACGCGTCCGGTCATCAGTGACCGGACGCGTTGCGCGTCCAATCATCAAACTGAAAACCACGCAGACGCTGAACACTGACCGGACGCGTCCGGTCATACAGAGACCGCGTCTGGTCCAGCGTTCGGTCATCTCTGTGACCTCCGTTCGCCTCCGTTTCTTTTCCGACTTTCGGCGCAATAGAAAATAAGCATTTCACTTCCCCAAAAAGCGCTGAATCCCACCTCGCAAGCTTGGCGGGAGGGAGAGAAGAACCCAAACCCTTCTCTACCGCTCAAACTCCACTGCCTTCACAAAAGTGCTAACACCACCATGTGTAAACCACCATGTGCATGTGTGTTAGCTTTTTACAAACATTTTCTAAGGCGTTATGTTAGCTCTTTACTAGATCCTAATGCATATGCTCAAGACATTGATCTAGTGGCACTTGATTTCCGAGCTAACCGAGATTGCCCCTCTTGATAGTCGGCTATGTATCCTAAACCCGGTCAATCACTTCTCTACTCATCTTAGACCGGCAAAAGGAAAAACCCCTATGGTTATACCTTTGCCTTGCGCTCTTAGATCCTTCTCTTCCACTTGATCATCATGTCCTTCCTTTTATGTGCATCTCCACCATAATCATCATTTCATGTCCATGCACTATCTCTTTGTGATCTTGTGGCCACCACTCCTTGCCACATACACCTTCATCACATGTGTTGCTTATGCCTAACTCAAAACACTTAACACGTGGCATTAGCAACTTGATGTCATTAATTACCAAAACCAAACTTGGGCTTTCAATCTCCCCCTTTTTGGTAATTGATGACAACCATCACAAAGATATGAAATGAAATCAATTTTCAATTTCGATAGTATTAGCTCCCCCTACGTATGTGCTTCCATGAGTTTGGTTCAATTGTGCACATATGTATTGATTTGAATTTTGGGAGAGTTACTACTATCAAATTGATGCTAAGGTATATAGAATGGACCTTTGAAGCGTGATACCAATCGGAGTTGCCTTTATATACCATCCTTAGCATCGATGTAGCTAGACACCACTTGTAATACATCACTTATAAAGATCACAAACACTAAAGTACCCCGTGAGATCAATATTATAAGCAAAAGGTGTCTAGTTACCACTTGTAAAGCTACTCTTAACAAATCATCATTCAAGTTCTATTTCTAGCATACACCATACAAACATGAATATCGAAATTAAATTTGCAATGCAACACATCATCATGTTAGTGCACATACAAATGCAACAAATAATTCATGAGCTTGCTCCCCCTACTTGTGTGCTCAATTTTAATTGATCTCTTTCTCCCCCTTTGTAACTTAACTTTTTATCTTTGTCTCCCCTGTGACTTTTCTCTCCCCCTATGATTTTTCTCTCCCCCTTATTATCTTATTTCCTCTTTGCAATATCTTTGTGACTTTTCTCTCCCCCTTTGTCAACAATCACCAAAAAGGTGCCAATTTAGTGAGAGATAAGTCAATCAATATGAGGGAGTCCAAATTATGGTTCAATCTAGATCACTTGCCTAGAATATGTAATTCGGTTTGATCCAAGGACAAGCTTTTTCACACCTCATAAAGTATAAGGGTTATCTTGACCATGTTGAATTACACATCATGAGCTCGTTTACTAGATTCAACACTAGGTTTGCAAGCCCACAAACATGTCATATGCTACCACTAGATTAAACAAACATAGAAGCAATAGTGGTATCATATATACATCAAAAACATTTGATTTTCATGAATGAGCCTATTTGTCATGCAAATGTCAATATGTTCTAAACATGTCCTTAGCAAAGTATGAATGATATGCCAAACAACTTTACCTTGCTATGTTGAAGGAGAGGCATGTCATATAAAAATGTGGGGGTGCACTCATTTCAAGTTGGAGAGGTCAAGTATGTTCAATTCATTCTTTAACTTGTAAAACCTTTTCTCATCAAGTGGCTTTGTGAATATATCGGCTAATTGATTTTCGGTGCCAATGCTCTCAATGCTAATATCACCCTTTTGTTGATGGTCTCTTATGAAGTGATGCCTTATGTCAATGTGCTTGGTTCTTGAATGTTGAACCGGATTTTGTGTCATCTTGATAGCACTTTCATTATCACAAAACAAAGGCACATTCTTGAAGTTTATTCCAAAGTCATTCAAGGTGGCTTTCATCCAAAGCAATTGTGCACAACAACTACCGGCACTAATGTATTCGGCCTCGGCAGTAGATAGTGCAACACTATTTTGTTTCCTTGATGACCATGAAACAAGAGACCTTCCAAGAAATTGACAAGTGCCACTTGTGCTCATTCTATCAATCTTGCATCCACCATAGTCGGAGTCCGAATATCCAATCAACTCAAAATTAGACCCCTTTGGAAACCATAGTCCAACATCATGAGTGCCCTTAAGATATCTCAATATTCTCTTGGTTGCTTTCAAGTGACTTTCTCTAGGTGAAGCTTGATATCTTGCACACTTGCACACAATAAACATCACATCCGGCCTAGAAGCGGTGACATAGAGCAAACTTCCAATCATAGACCGGTATAACTTTTGATCTACCATGTTTCCACTATCATCAATACCCAATTGATCATTAGTACCCATTGGTGTACTCATTTGCTTAGCATCTTGCAATCCAAACTTCTTGATCATGTCCTTGATGTACTTGCCTTGACTTACAAAAGTGTCATTCTTCATTTGCTTGATTTGAAGTCCAAGGAAGTAACTAAGCTCTCCAATCATAGATATCTCAAACTCATTAGCCATCATATTTTCAAACTCTTCACAAAAGTCTTGGTTAGTTGATCCAAAAATAATGTCATCCACATAGATTTGCAACACAAACAAGTCATTTCCAAGCTTCTTGGTGAAGAGAGTGGTGTCAACCTTTCCCATCTTGAACCCTTTAGAGAGAAGAAAGTCCCTCAACCTCTCATACCATGCTCTAGGTGTTTGCTTCAAACCATACAATGTCTTCTTTAGCTTGTAAACATGGTCGAGCTTCTTGTCATCTTCAAAACCGGGAGGTTGCTCAACATAAACTTCTTCATTGATGTAGCCATTGAGAAATGCACTCTTGACATCCATTTGATAGAGCTTGATGTTGTGTGCACAAGCATATGCTAATAAGATTCTAATTGCTTCCAATCTTGCAACCGGTGCATATGTCTCTCCAAAGTCAAGACCCTCAACTTGAGTGTATCCTTGTGCTACTAATCTTGCTTTGTTCCTCACAAACATGCCATCTTGATCTTGCTTGTTTCTAAAGACCCACTTAGTACCAATTATATTGTAGTTCTTTGGCCTCTCAACAAGTTCCCAAACTTAATTTCTAGTGAAGTTGTTTATCTCTTCATGCATGGCATTTACCCAATCGGAATTCTTCAGGGCATCTTCTATTTTCTTTGGTTCTTCTAATGAGACAAATGAGTAATGCTCACAAAAGGATGCTAGCCTAGATCTAGTTTGAACACCACTTTGAATTCCACCAATGATTTGATCCAATGGATGATCTCTTGCAATGCTAGTAGGTTGGAGTATTGGGAGTTGATTGCTTTCACTTGTTTGACCTTGAACTTGGGCTTCATCATGAGTACCACTAGAGCTTGCTTGATTTGTATCAATTTGCACACTTTGGTTGATCACATGAATATCATCATCATCAACTTGCATCGGCCTTATATCACCAATGTCCATGTTCTTCATTGCATTTGACAATTGATCTCCTCTCACATCATCATGGTTTTGAGCTTCATTTTGAGACCCTTGGGTTTCATCAAACTCAACATCATGAACTTCTTCCAAGGTGCCATTTATGAGATTCCAAACTCTATATGCCTTGCTTGTGGTAGAATAACCAAGTAAGAATCCTTCATCACATTTCTTTTCAAACTTGCTTAATCTAGTGCCTTTCTTGAGAATATAGCATTTACAACCAAACACTCTAAAGTATGCAATGTTGGGCTTTCTTCCATTCAATAGCTCATATGGTGTCTTCCCAAGCTTCCCATGGCAATAGAGACGGTTGCTACAATAGCAAGCCGTGTTGATGGCTTCACTCCAAAATGAATGACTAACATTGTATTCACTAAGCATTGATCTAGCCATATCAATCAAGGTTTTATTTTTCCTTTCAACTACACCATTGGATTGAGGAGTGTATGTTGGTGAGAATTGATGTCCAATACCAAGATCATCACACAAATCTTCAATTCTTGTGTTCTTGAACTCACTACCATTGTCACTTCTAATCTTCTTGATGGTAGTCTCAAACTCATTTTGCACCCTCTTGATAAAAGACTTGAATAGATCAAAAACATCACTCTTGTCATAGAGAAAGAACACCCAAGTGTATCTAGTGTAGTCATCCACTATCACAAAACCATACTTGTTCCCACCAATGCTAGTGTATGTTGTTGGCCCAAACAAGTCCATGTGCAATAACTCAAATGCCTTTGATGTGCTCATTTCACTCTTACTAGGATGTGTATTTCCAACTTGTTTGCCGGCTTGACAAGCACTACATAGTTTATCCTTCTCAAAGGTGACATCCTTCAATCCTCTAACTAAGTCATGCCTCAAAAGTTTGTTCAATTGTTTCATTCCAACATGACCAAGCCTTCTATGCCATAACCAACCCATACTAGATTTACTAAGCAAGCATGATGTCAATTGTGTCTCACTATCATTGAAGTCAACCAAGTATAAGCTACCATGTCTAAATCCTATGAATATCAAGTTTGATCCATCAACACTTATGACTTCAACATCATCACTACCAAATATGCACTTGAAGCCAAGATCACAAAGTTGTGCCACCGATAAAAGATTGAAATCTAAGCTCTCAACTAGCAACACATTAGATATGCTCATGTCATTTGAGATAGCAATTTTACCAAGCCCCTTGACCTTGCCTTTCTTGTTGTTGCCGAAAGTGATAGCATCAAAACCACCATTTTGACTTGAATCAATTGATTTGAACATACAAGAGTCTCCGGTCATATGTTGAGTTCACCCACTATCAAGCACTCAATGCCTTCCTCCGGCTTTGTAATTGACCTATAAGACAAGATCAATTCTTTTAGGTACCCAAACTTGTTTGGGTCCTCCAAGGTTAGAGACTAAGCTCTTTGGTACCCAAATGGCTTTCTTCTTTGAGCCCATCCATGGTGCACCAATGAACTTAGCATGAACACCATTTGTACCCTTTGTAAGCATATAGAAAGAATCAAACTTGATTGAGGATACATTAGCATTGGATTTCTTATTCATGCAATGTTGCTCTATGTGACCAACTTGCTTGCAACTTTTGCAATAGCTACCATTGTTCTTCACAAAACGAGTCTTGTGAGGAGCAAAAGCGGCCTTGCCTTTCTTGGGGTTATAGCCCAATCTCTCTTTGTAGAGAGAAGCTCTTTGACTACCCAAGCACATAAGCAAGCGGTCCTCACCACCATAAGCCTTAGCTAATGTGTGATTGAGCTCTTTTACCTCCTTCTTGAGATTTTCATTCTCAACTATAAGTGTGGAGTCACAAGTGAAACCATCACTACTAGATGAGGATGATGTAGATGCGCTACATGAAGAGTTAGTGGGAGCAACAACAATAGGCTTATGAAAGGATTCATCAATTATATCAAATGATATGCCTATGTTACAAGTTTTAGCTTTCTCAACATTAGTTGGCATGTTTTCATATTTTTCAACTAGAGAGGAATGAGCTTCTTCAAGCTTAGTGTGAGACTTTTGAAGCTTCTTATGGTCTACCTTTAGACTCTCATAAGATGCCCTAAGCTCATCAAGTTCTTGCATAAGGTTTTTCTTTTCTTTAAGCAAGCCCTTGCACTCCTTTCTAGATTCTTTAAAATGTTGAGTGCAATCTTCTAGCATAGTGATTAGTTCATCTTTAGTGAATTCTTCTTCATCACTATCACTATCACTATCATTATTATGATCACTCTCATCATCGGATGATACCTTAGCGGCCTTAGCCATGAAGCACGATGGAGTGTCGAAGAGGAAGACCTTCTCTTGGATGGCAATGCTAGCATGTCCCTTCTTCTTACTCTTGTTGTCATCCTCATCATCACTTGAGGAATCATCACTATCCCATGTAGCAACATGAGAATCATTCTTCTTCTTATAAGAGCTCTCCTTCTTCTCTTGCTTCTTCTTTTGCTTCTTTCTCTCCTTCTTGATAGCATCTTCATCATCACTATCATAAGGACATTTTGCAATGAGATGGTCCTTGCTATGGCATCTAAAGCATCTCATGGTATGCTCATTCTTCTTAGATGAGTTCTTCCTCCTTGCACGGAAGCCTTTCTTCTTCATAAATTTGCCAAATTGCTTGACAAAGAGAGCCATCTTCTCATCAATGTCATCACTATCACAAGAGCTTGAATCTTCATCACTTGATGATTCAATCTTAGATTTGCCCTTGGATGTGGTGGCTTTGAATGCCACACTCTTCTTCTTTTCATCATCTTTCTTCTCATTTTCTTTCTTCTTCTTCTTCTTGACCAACTCATCCTTCTCATCATCTTCTCTATATGAATCATCGGTCATCACTTCTTGAAATATTTGTTGAGGAGTTGAATCCTTCAATGTAGTCCTCACTAGCACGGTGATCAATGTATCAAATCTCTTAGGCAAGCTTCTTAAGAACTTCATAGAGAATTGATTGTCCTTGACCTCCTCACCAAGTGCCTTGAGCTCATTGACAATGACTTGCAACCTATGAAACATCTCCGGTACACTCTCATCATCTTGCATCTTGAAGCTTGAAATTTTTTCTTGCAAGATATATGCTTTAGCGGTCTTTGTGCCTTCGGTGCCCTCAAATGTTTCTTCTAGCTTGGCCCAAGCATCATGAGCAATCTCTATGTTCTTTACTTGCTCAAATGTCTTGTCATCTAATGCCTCATGAAGAGCACTAATAGCAATGTCATTGCATTGGAGCTTCTTCTCTTCCACCGGTGTAGGTGCTTCCGAATTAGCAACCTCAAATTTTGTTTCAGTGACCTTCCACACTTCTCTATTGATTGACTTTAGATGTGCGGTCATCTTAACCTTCCAATATGCATAATTTGTGCCATCAAAGTGAGGTGCCTTCTTGGTGTTGTTGATGTGCAAGCTTAATTGAGCCATTTCTTTTTCACCGTAGGTTGTTAAGCCTCAAATAAACGGTGCCTCGGCTCCGATACCACTTGTAAGGTCCAAATAGGCTAGAGGGGGGGTGAATAGCCTAATTAAAACTTCTACAAGAATTACTTAACCACGAGTTAGTACGAAAGGTGGTGAAGCAAAAGCACTAGCTCTAACTAATTAAGCAAGCCACCTACACAAGTCTTGTACAAGGCTATTCACTAAACACAACAACAACTACAAGCTAGAAACAAGAAGTAATACGAGAGAAGAGCTTCGAGTGATTATACCGCCGTGAAGAGAAAAGAAATACCAATCAATCAATCATACAAGAGAAATCCTCGGGAAGAGAATGACACAAGAATTTATCCCGAGGTTCACTTGCTTCCCGGCAAGCTACTCCCCGTTGTGGCGATACACCCACTTGTCGGTTCGCGAGCTAATCGACTATCAAAAGTCGAGCCCTCGGCGGGCGTCGCACAACCGCACACAAGATGGGGATCCTCCAAGCCACGAGCTCCACTAGAGTATCCGATTTGCGAACTCCCGCGGGGAAGGATCAAGAACCCCTTACAACACTTGGTGAAGGCTCCAACAATCTCCAATTGTGAGCTCAATCACCTCCGCTGCTCCAAGCCGTCTACCGTGTCGGGAAACACGGAAGAGTAACAAGAAATCCACAGCTACTCGAAGATCAAGTGCCTCTAGAATGCAACTCTCAAGCAATGCACTTGAATCTCACTCAATCTCACTCAAGATATGCAACTAATCAAAGAGATGAGTGGAGGGGTTGTTCTCTAGCTCAAAGTATGTCTCTATGTCTCAAAATGTGCAAGAGTTACCCTTAAACCTCGGCCAACGTCTATTTATAACGAAGGGGTACGCAGCTAGCCGTTACAGACGACGCAGCGAAAAACGCGCTGACCGGACGCTCCGGTCAGGCCGGTCACTACACGACAGCAAGAAACAGTGCGAGTCAGAACTAGCCGTTGCCGTGATCGGACGCGCTGAACCGATTGACCGGACACGACAGTGCCCGCGTCCGGTCGCGTTCCAGTATGCTCCCGTTGAGACCGGACGCGTCCGATCGCACGTGACCGGACGCGTCGCGCGTCCGATCGTCACTCCGCTTCGCTCTGCCCCTCTGGACGCCTGACCGGACGCTCCGGTTACCTGAGGGACCGGACGCGCCGGTCGCACGTTCTGATTCGCTCAGGAGAACTGACCGGACGCGCTGTTGAACTGACCGGACACCACAGTGCCAGCGTCCGATTAGAGTCCAGTATGCTCCCTGGATGACCGGACGCGTCCTGTCATCAGTGACCGGATGCACTGCGCGTCCGATCATCAAACTAAAAACTGCGCAGACGCTGAACACTGATCGGACGCGTCCGGTCATACAGAGACCGCGTCTGGTCCAGCGTCCGGTCATCTCTGTGACCTCCGTTCGCCTCCGTTTCTTTTCCGACTTTCGGCGCAATAGAAAATAAGCATTTCACTTCCCCAAAAAGCGCTGAATCCCGCCTCGCAAGCTCAGCGGGAGGGAGAGAAGAAACCAAACCCTTCTCTACCGCTCAAACTCTACCGCCTTCACAAAAGTGCTAACACCATCATGTGTAAACCACCATGTGCATGTGTGTTAACTTTTTACAAACATTTTCTAAGGCGTTATGTTAGCTCTTTACTAGATCCTAATGCATATGCTCAAGACATTGATCTAGTGGCACTTGATTTCCGAGCTAACCGAGATTGCCCCTCTTGATAGTCGGCTATGTATCCTAAACCCGGTCAATCACTTCTCTACTCATCTTAGACCGGCAAAAGGAAAAACCCCTATGGTTATACCTTTGCCTTGCGCTCTTAGATCCTTCTCTTCCACTTGATCATCATGTCCTTCCTTTTATGTGCATCTCCACCATAATCATCATTTCATGTCCATGCACTATCTCTTTGTGATCTTGTGGCCACCACTCCTTGCCACATACACCTTCATCACATGTGTTGCTTATGCCTAACTCAAAACACTTAACACGTGACATTAGCAACTTGATGTCATTAATTACCAAAACCAAACTTGGGCTTTCACAGTGTTAATTCACCACCTCTTTCCTAGCTCTTCCAATGCCATCTTATGACATGATTTTGGGTATAGACTTGCTATTGTTTCTGACAACTCTTCTCAACAGAGCACAGTCCACCCCGCGGTCTCTGAATTGCTGAAGGAGTTTGAGTCTGTGTTTGCTCCTCCCACTAGTTATCCCCCAGCTCGAGAATTTGATCATGCTATACCATTGATTCCGAAGGCATCACCAGTGCAAGTTCGACCATACCGCTATCTACCGGCTGTCAAGGACAAGATTGAGCGATAAGTTACTGATATGCTCAAGTCTGGGATTATTCCATCGAAGTAATAGTCCATTTTCTTCTTCTGTTTTGCTTCTTAAGAAGAAAGATGGGACCTTTCGGTTCTGTGTGGACTTTCGCCACCTCAACGCCATTACGGCTAAAGCTAAATATCTGATACCTGTGATTGAAGAATTGTTGGATGAACTAACTCATGCATCATGGTTCACGAGCTTGGATCTTACAGCTGGTTATCACTAGATCCGCTTGCAGCCTGGGGAAGAGCCGAAGATAGCTTTTCAGACCCATTCAGGGCAGTACGAGTTCCGTGTGATGGCCTTTGGGCTAATTGGGGCACTGGCCACTTTTCAGAAGGTGGTGAATACAACGTTAGCTCCACTACTTCGCAAAGGGGTTCTTGTATTCTTCGATGATATCCTCATCTACAGTCGTTCTTTGGAGGAACACTTGGTTCACCTCCGACAAGTGAAGTTGTCCAAGTGTTTGTTCGCGTAGCGTCAGTTGAAGTATGCGACTGACCCTGACAAGGTTTAGGCGATACTCGGCTGGCCTGTTCCAACCTCGGTGAAGGAACTTCACAGTTTTTTGGGGCTTGCAGGTTATTACAGATGGTTTGTGAAGCACTTTGGGGTCATCACTCATCCTCTGACTGAGTTGCTTTGGAAAGGTGTCCTGTTTATTTAGTCCACCATTCATGATGCAGCCTTTCATGCGCTGAAGCAAGCCCTGACTACTGCTCCGATGTTGGCCTTGCCTAATTTCTCGAAGCCCTTTTGTGTTGAAACTGATGCAAGTGGCACGGATATTGGTGTTGTACTCACTCAAGAAGGTCACCCATTGGCTTTTCTCAGTAAATCTCTCTGCCCTCGTTCCCAGGGTTTATCCACCTATGAGAAGGAGTATCTTGCTATTCTGATGGCACTTGATCAGTGGCGTAGTTATTTGCATCATGCTGAATTTTGTATTCTCACATATCATAAAAGTCTAGTGCAGTTGTCTGAGCAGCGGCTGCACATGCCCTGGAAGCAGAAGGTCTTCACCAAGTTGATCGAGCTGCAATATCAGATTGTTTATCGCAAAGGAGTTGACAACCGTGCGGCAGAGCTTTGTCTCGTGCGCCAGCTTTGCCTTGTTCCGCAGTCTTGGTTGCTCAGCCGCAATGGTCGTTGCATCCTATGAAACCGAATCTCATGCTCTACAATTGATTGCTAAATTAGTGGTTGACCCCATAGCTGTGCAACATTTCTCCTTTCATGATGGCCTTCTTCGTTACAGACAGCGTTTGTGGATTGGAAACAACCTTGAGCTACAGAAACGAATCATTGTCGCCCTTCATGATAGTGCGGTGGGTGGGCATTCAGGCATACCGGTTACCTATCGCCGCATCAAACAACTCTTTGCATGGACCGGTCTCAAATCTGCTGTGCAGGAGTTTGTCCGTGCTTGTGTAACATGCTAGCATGCTAAACCAGATCACTCTTGTTTACTCGGACTCTTGCAGCCACTACTGGTTCCTGATCGTGCTTGGCAGGTCATTTCGATGGACTTTGTGGAAGGTCTTCCATTGTCGGGTGGCTTCAACTGTATTCTTGTGATCATGGACACCTTTTCAAAGTATGCCCATTTCTTGGGGGTTAAAACACCTGTTCACAGCTGCGACAGTTGCTAAGTTGTTCCTGACTCAAGTTTACAAGCTTCATGGGCTTCCGAATGCAATCGTTTCTGACCGAGACCGCATTTTCACAAGCAATATGTGGCGGGAACTCTTCAAGTTGGCTTGAGTCACTTTATATATGAGCTCTGCTTATCACCCATAGTCCGATGGCCAAACAGAGCGGGTGAATCGGTGCTTGGAAGCCTAACTCTGGTGTTTTGTGCATGCTTGTCTGCGACAATGGAGTAATTGGCTTGATTTGGCAGAATTTTGGTATAATACTTCACTGCATTCAGCTCTGGGTCGCTCGCCGTTTGAGGTGTTGTATGGCTTTGCTCCCCAGCAGTTTGGTCTGCATTCTGCTACTGATCCTCCAATTATAGACCTAACTGACTGGCTTCATGATCGTGAGCTGATGACTAAAGTGATTAAGCAGCATCTCCATCGAGCTAAGAACAGGGTGAAGAAGCAGGCAGATGAGCATCGCTCGGAGCGGGTATTTCAGTCGGATGATTGGGTTTTTCTTAAGTTGCAGCCCTATGTGCAGTCATCATTGGCTGATCGCTCACATTAGAAGCTGGCATTCAAGTTCTATGGGCCTTTCCACATTATTGAGCGCATCGGATCGGAGGCATATAGGTTGGAGCTCCCAACATCTTCTTTCATTCACCTTGTTTTTCACGTTTCGTAGCTTAAGAAAGTCGTGGGTGCTCACCATATGGTCGAGAAGTCGCTGCCACCATCGTCTATCCGCTGGAGTGTCCCAGAGAAGATACTGCAGCGTCGCTCCGTCATCAAGGGATCCTCTTCGATACGCCAAGGGTTGATCAAATGGTCCTAGCCGCCGCCGTCCATGTCTACTTGGGAAGATCTGGAATATCTACGTCAACAATTTCCATGCGCTGCTGTCTGGGGTCATCCAGGCGCACAAGGGGGAGGGGGTGTTAGGAACGACACCCCAGCTGCTGTGCCGGATGATGAACAGGAGGCCTCGGCGTCAGGTGCAGCGGCGGGAAGACCAGAGTGGGCCAAGACCAAGAGTGCTAAAGTGTATGGGCGGGAATGGGAGAATGAGGGAGCCCAGTAACGTAGCGTGTGTGTTCTCCTCTTATATGCTATGACCTCTGCCTGATGAGGGCATGACTATTGTAATCAGATATTCCCAAACTGAATACTAAGATTCGTCTTCGTCTTATCCTCTGCTTTGCTGCCTCGCCTCTGCTCTGATTCCTCCTTTTCACTTCCTCCGATTGCTAACACCTGCTCAGCACCACCGTCATGTTTGAGTACGCCAACAAGAAGACCCGCGGGGATTCGGCATCCTCGCCGGCGGCATCACCACGCTTGCACTCTCTGTGGTGTTCCGCGGGGCGTACTACGGCCTCTTGTCCGCCTGCGCTTGGAGACATGAAAGGAGAGACGAGAGCTTGCACAGGGAGATAAGGGATAGCTAAGCTAAAGTACTATTTTACCCTTTAAATTTATTTTGAAAATAATTTTTTGTTCATTGGTTCTGGACCGACGTATTTATGGTTCTGGCATACGACTTAAGTTTCTCTACCTTGGTTCTTCTTGATTTATAGCGATCTGATCCATATAAATGGATGGCTCTAATTTTTTTTCAAGCACTGTAAAATTTCACAATACTTTGTATCTCACATAAAATGGTTTTCAATGAAAAAGTCACGTACCACAAAGTTATAGATATTCTGAGAACTATAATTTTCATACAAATTTCATCTTTATTTTGATATCAAGATGGATTCGAATATTTATCCAATCTCATATGCAAAAAATTTATAAAAAAAAATAAGCTGCACAGGGAAAAAAAATTCTGCCAACTATCCCTGCTTCGTGTGTGAACTGGGCTTTAAATGGGCTATATAATATTTGCATATCAGCTAAGCACTAATAAAGTGAAGAGCTTTCCAACCGTTGGATGGATTAAGCACTGTAGCATTTTCGTTTGTATTTGACAAACTTTGTTCAATCATGGATTAAGTAGGTTCAAAAGATTTGTCTCGATATTTACAAATAAACTGTGCAATTAGTTATTTTTTTACCTGTATTTAATGCTCCATACATGTGCCGACATATACGATGTGACGGAAAATCTTAAAAACTTTTTGCATTTTGACGCGAACTAAACATGGCCTAGATGGTGTCCAGGTGAGGTAAAGGCACTGGTGACTTTACTGCTGCAAGTCAGACAATCCACGCAGGCGATCTATTCTCTCTGGCCACCGGTTTGTGTGAGCAGTGGGGAGCCCGCCAGAGGAACAGCTGAACCAGACTGTTTCCGGTGGAGTTCTTGGAGTTGGAACCTGGAGGGGACTTGGAGCGACCGGCGAAAAAATTGACATTTTACTACTATGATAATTCAAGGCATAATTATGTTTATTATATCAGGTTCAATGCTGCCAATGGAGTGCTGCAAGCACCTGGGCTCAACGTCGGCGGTGGTAGAACAACGAGCAGTACGAAGGGCACCTTGACTTGTCACTGGAGAACCAAAACCTAGGGTTGCTCTTGGACGATATGTGGCGGGTGATGGAGCCGCAGAAGGTGTGCACATGGGGGGAAGAGCGAGGCCTACGCGCGGTAAATGCTGGGGCGCCAGGGATAGCGAGTGATCCCCGATCTCCTTTGCCGAGGGAGGAAGAAGGAATAACGGACTCGGTTTTTTGTGGACAAATTTGAATTGTATTCTCTCTCAAAAACCAGTTGGAGCTTCAGGCGAATTCTCCCTTAAAATATACGAGAGGCTTAAGCGAGTCTCTTGGAGTTGCTCCTAGGCTCCTAGCATTACTCTTCCGTTACGATGTCTTACACCGAGGACGGAGGTACATTAGCGAACCTTGCTAAAAACATCGTGTCTTTAGCTGGCTTGCATATTTTGTCAGTGTTTATGCTTTCGTGCTCTTTGATTAGTAGATCCGTTGGAATCTAAATTTAACCGTGTGAGGAACCTCGGCGCTTCTGATTGAGATTAGTCATAAGCTAGAGACTGCTGCGAAAAGGCTCTTTGCATCCTCTGAACGACCCTTTAAAGCTAGAATTAGGTTGAGTCATCTGTTTGTAAACTTCGATTGATTTTTTCATGGTGTTAAGTGTAGGGCATGTTTGGAACAAAGGAATTGAAAATACAGGAATGGTAGGAAACAGAGGAAAGGGATAGGAATAGAGTGTGAAAACAGAGGATTGAAAAAACGTAGGAAAGTAGGAAAGAGAGAGGTTTGGAACACAGGAAATTTGAACATAAGAATTTAAAAATTGGGAATGACAAAGAAAATATTACAAGCATCTAGCAAAAGATTATTACTAGTAATAGGCAGACTTTAACATGCACGTTGGGTCAGCAACTTTATCAAAACGGCGCTGCTAGCGCCCGGACGTCCGGATCCGGGCGCTAGCATCCGGACGCGCCGCTTCCACCCCGCAACACGCAACAGAAGATGATAATGAAAAAAAAACTGCAACCCCGCACCGTCCCCACGCGCGCGGGAGAGCGGATCGAACCCATCCCGGCCCCCCTCCCCTCTCCAGAACTCGCCAGGCCCCAACCAACCTTCGCCCAAGCAGCTACTGCAACAGACAAGGACCTGTCTGCTGCACCAAAGCATGACACCTGCTAAAACAACGTCCAAACACCAATTGAAACATGCAGAAACTAAAGCTTCAAACAGACACACGAAGCTTGCTGCACCAAAAACATGAAACTACTGCAACAACACCCCAAACACCTACTGCAATAACGAGCGACAGCTACTTCACCATGCCGTTCACACAAAAAAATTGAAACAAAATCTCAAACACACTCCAACATCTGCTGAAACACTACTACAACAATGAAAAACAACCATTGCAACAAGGCGAAGAGGAGGGGGAGGAGGAAGGAAAGCTCATACATGTCCTGATCTGCTTCTCCAACATTCAAATGGTTCTATTGAAACATACCTTTCGATCAACTGAAACAAGAGAAACATGCTACTTAAACAGGGGGAAGAGAAAAACGTCGCCGGATCTGCATCACCCCCCATGGATCCGCCACCGGGGGAGGCCCCATGCCGCCGTCGAGGTGTGGGAGGCGCGCCAGGGTGGAGAACGCCACCGCGCAGCTGCCGTCGAGGTGGAGGAGGACGCTCCAGGGTGGAGGAGACCACCACGCTGATGGATATGCGCCTCCCCCTATGGATCCACCACGGGGAGGGCGGAGCTCCATGGATCCACCACGCGCTGCCCTCTCTCGGTCGCATGGACGCGGGAGCAAGGAGGAAGGAAGGGGGAGGGAGGAGGCGCAGCTTGCCGGCGAGTGCTCCTCCCCGCCGACGTCGCGGCCGACTCCGCTGCCATAGAACCGAGCAGAAGAGCGGGCGCACGACTGTGAGCAGGGCGGAGTGAGCAAAGGAGAAGTCACGGCGCACTCGGAAGGAAGGCGGGTGAGCGGATAAGGATGGGGAGGGCGGGCGGGCTCGGTCAAGTCGGCTAGCGCGGGTCAAGTCCGTTCGGATGCGTCCGGACGTACGATACATATCATTACTGTTATCAAAACCTTGATGAGTCAAAAATAATAGCGAGAAAAAATGACCATGCACTCATTTGTTTTTGTTTTTCTCGCTTGATCAGTTGCTGCCTTGCTGGAGGGGAGAAGCAAATGAGTTAGCCACGTGTGAGCACCAGGTGACCTACTAGGGCACAGCAACAGCGGTGTGGCCTCGAACAGCCTTCTTTTCTCTCTCCGTGACGCACTTTGCATCGGACTTACGCGAGAGGAAGAGAAACCAAGGGGTTGGAGTGGATTTTCCAGTTCCTGTGAAATGAGCATCCAGCTACAGTATTACAGAGGAAAGGAATCGCTGCTTCCTGCAATCCAAACGCTCACTACATATTCCTTTCCTCCATCCTACGGTTCCTGCAATTTTCCTCTGAAAATCCTCCGATCCAAACGAGGCCGTAAACTGTGATATGGGGCCGGTTTAGTTCCCATAAAATTTTACAAAAATTTTCAGATTCCCCGTCACATCGAATCTTTAGACACATGCATGAAACATTAAATATAGATAAAAAAATAAAACTAATTACACAGTTTAGACGAAATGGACGAGACGAATCTTTTAAGGCTAATTAGACTATAATTGAACACTAATTGTCAAATAACAACGAAACGTGCTACAGTGTCATTTTGCAAAAATTTTTGCAACTGAACGAGGCCATGATCCCTCTTCTTTTTAAGGAAGCCAGATGTTTCTATTTATCTTTTAAAAAAAACAAATCCATGCCAATCTTGGCAGCTTTGGTAATGGTTCCATCTTCGAGAGACTGCTCCGTGCAGAGTCCGGAACATTTTGCATTATGGCAGTGTTTAGATCCCTCGAACTTCCAAAAATTTTACAAAATTTCCTGTCACATCGAATCTTTAGACACATGCACGGAGTATTAAATGTAGGTAAAAAAAATAACTAATTGCATAGTTTGTCTGTAAATGTCGAGACGAATCTTTTGAGCCTAGTTAGTCCATGATTGGATAAATTTTATCAAATAACAACGAAAAGTGCTACAAGGTAGTGTTGAGATGGTGTAAAAGTTGGTGTAAAGTTTCTATAGCACTTTTCGTTATTATTTGGTAAAATTTATCCAATCATGGACAAACTAGGCTCAAAAGATTCGTCTCGACATTTACAGACAAACTGTGCAATTAGTTATTTTTTTACCTACATTTAATACTCCATGCATACGTCCAAAGATTCGATGTGACAGGAATCTTGTAAAATTTTTGGAAGTTCGAGGGATCTAAACACTGCCTGCCTATCTAGAAAAGCCATTCCATTCTCCTGCACCCAGACACAGCAGAAAGGCGAAAACCATGGTGCAAGACAACAAGTGTTCAGATTATGTCAGTTCTTGTCGCATGTCACCATCCCATAGAAGCATGATGATTGTTCATATTCCCTGCACTGTGGCCCAAATAAACTGTTGACCGAATTGACAGTGCTTCTCCCACTGCTGCAGTGCTGCTTGAGCAGTCTACATTCCCTTCAGCATCCCACCTTGTAAGGCCCACTTCAATCGCCCAGCCTAAGAGCATTTTGTGGTTTGGTGACTATTTCCTAACAGTTTCGATTGTGATGCACCAAACTAGGCTCAAAAGATTCGTCTCGACATTTACAGACAAACTGTGCAATTAGTTATTTTTTTACCTACATTTAATACTCCATACATACGTCAAAAGATTCGATGTGACAGGGAATCTTATAAAATTTTTGGAAGTTCGAGGGATCTAAACACTGTCTACCTATCTAGAAAAGCCATTCCATTCTCCTGCACCCAGACACAGCAGAAAGGCGAAAACCATGGTGCAAGACAGCAAGTGTTCAGATTATGTCAGTTCTTGTCGCATGTCACCATCCCATAGAAGCCTAACATGAAAACATTTGCACTGTCAATGACAAATGTAACATGAAAACATTTGCACTGTCCATGATGATTGTTCATATTCCCTGCACTGTGGCCCAAATAAACTGTTGACCGAATTGACAGTGCTTCTCCCACTGCTGCAGTGCTGCTTGAGCAGTCTACATTCCCTTCAGCATCCCACCTTGTAAGGCCCACTTCAATCGCCCAGCCTAAGAGCATTTTGTGGTTTGGTGACTATTTCCTAACAGTTTCGATTGTGATGCACCAAACGGTCTAGATAACCAAATGGTGTAATAGCCAATCGCAAAGCATTGAGCATCAGTACCATCACCGCTTACAAATCCATTATCTGACAATACGAGCTAATATCTACTATGCAGAGTTTTAAGAACTCCAGAACAGACTGCACAACTAGCCATCAGTTGTCAGATCCCATGAAACTGATCAAGTTGTTAGTATAACACTTCAAGTCTTCACCCATCTTCTATCTTGTATGAGAAACAACCATGGGCAGTGGGTTCGGACTGACATAGGTGAGTTCAACTTTCTGGGGTAGAAGGTGGTACCGGATGGACATCTCCTCGAATATTTTCTTCAATTCCATAACAAGCTCAGACCTCCTGATGTTCTTCTCCCGGATGTTTTGAAAGTTCATGGTGTGCTGGACAGAGAGAGACATGTTGATCTTGTTCACATCCAAGATGTCCTTCAGGTTTACTGTGTGGGCAGGGTGCCAATGTGTTGGTTTGCTCTCCAAGTACCTAAGAGTAAAAGGAACCAATGACAATTGATAAAAATGTGAATTCTTCATAAACATGTGATTATACTAAGATAACTTATTCATTGCTGGTGTCATCTGCAGCTTCGGCTACCTCATATCTATAAGACTAGAACTATCTTTGTAATGTTATTCAGTCTATCTCTCCCCCTCTCCATCTCCCTCTCCAATTTTCTCTTTTGTGGACAAATTTGAATTGCATTCCTATACACCCCCCCCCCCTCCACTCCCTCTTTGTAAAAGTTCAGCAAGGGTTTCCTTGCCCCCTGTAATCTTATTCCTTTTTTAAAATAAAAGTACAAGCTGCCTAAACTGGCTGACATAGTTTCTTTCAATAAATTTACAAGTCTGAAGTTAAATATGAATTCAGGTTAAGTTTGAGAATTACCCTTTAATTTTGGACCTTAATGCTCCAATGCTCTCAACTGAAGTTGAAACATCAATTGCAAAATCAATCGTGTCATACATGTTAGGGCTTCGGTAAAAGTTGCTGATTGGCTTTGTGGACAACACAGAATTCGGATAATATATCTTTTCGTTGTCATTCTTCAACAAAACAGTGGTTAATATATTCATTTCCTCGACAGTCATCTATCATCAGAGTACATTCATGTCAGCAACAGAACATGGGAAATCAATGGAAACAGGTACCAGAAAGGGTGATCTAAAAGTTACCTGTGTTCCGTCGATAACACAGCGGTCACCAACATCAAATGGATGCATGATGAATACAAATATAAGGGCCTCAAATACAGTCTTGCATGCATTCCCAAATATGAATACCACAACCAGAAGCTGGGACGAGATGACAACAATGATCTTGGTTGTCGCGATGCCCATCAACAGTAGCGTAACGATGATGATTATAATGATGACTATAACACTGATGAGGTTGTGAAGTTGCATAACTGCGGTCTTTGTGTCATTCAGAGAATGTGCTAGTGATTTGCGATCGAGGTATGCTTTCACCTGGTAGTAAAACAAGATCAGGAAAGCAAGCAGACGTCTTCCAATACAAGCCAAATGATTTGCAATGACTACATCAAAATTTACAAAACAAAACATATATTGCTAAAAAAATTGAACTTCATATTGCTAAATTTTCATTACCATGTATTGTGTATTGTTTCCTGTTTCAGGGAATCAAATGATTTGCAAGAAGTAAAAGATGGAATGACTTCTAAATGCAGAAGTAAAAAAGGCACATGACAATTACGCAGAAATCATATAACCTCAAACTATGCATATTCAGTTACAAGTTTATGCTACCACACAAGGCTCAATACACACAGTTACGACTGCATCAGTGCACCAAATTAAAATTCAAGACACGAGACATGGGCCAACCAATAATATGTTCCTATGAATTCTGAAACAGAAGGAAAACAGAGATAGTAAATGCAATCAATTTTTTCCATTACCACCCAATTCTTTAGAGCAGACTTTTTTATCTTTCCAGTCTCTGATGCTCCCTCAAACATTGGAATCACCAGGTCCACCTCCTCCTTGGTGAAAAATCTCAGCAGATCCACCTCCTCAATGTGCCTATGTCAAAATTGAAAAGAATTGTGCATGTTGAGCCATGCATATGTAGACAAGAAATGGCTACTGAAAAGTTAAAGTCGTCCTCACTTATAGCCGGGCCTTGCGACATTCTTGAATATGGCATATGCTGCGACCTTGGCCTCCCATTCACTATTTATCTCTTTATCCTTCTGTTCCATGCCATCTACATCATCAAAGCTCTCGATAGTATTAGAAATGGTTGACAGCCTAGAGCTTCGTATTGCTGTGATGAGCCCTCTCATCGTCCATGCTGAGACCTTCTCCTGGCTCATCTTCCTGAGCTTGACAACATCGATCACCTCCGGCACACCTTTCTCCTCCTTGTCCTTGGCCCTGCTGATGCTGACCCGCCCAAGGCCACTACCCTCCCGCCCCACATTCTCCGCCAGCTCCATCAACGGCGGGCCCGACAGCATCTGCAGCACGTACTGATGGAACACGCTCTCTTGGATCCGATCGAAGAAGGTCTTCCGGTGGAACGTGGACGCGACCACCTTCATGAGGAAGGTCTTGACGAGCCAGATGACGGAGCCGATGAGCATGGAGGCGAGGAACCTGGAGACGCAGTTGAGGATCCTGGCGGTCTTATGGGAGCGGCCGACGTCGCTGTCGAAGAGCTGGGACCAGGCGATGAGCACGAGCGCGAGCCAGAGGCAGACCTGGAAGCTCTTCTTGAGCCCGAAGACGAAGTAGAGCACCTTGGTGCGCAGCAGGAAGTTGCGCTCGACGACGAAGACGAGCAGCGTGACGAGCCACCGGCTGAGGAGGTGGCCGGAGAAGACGGCGATGACCATGACGCACCACTTCCAGATCTCCAGCCCCCACAGGACGCGGCCCTGCAGGGGCGGCACGACGAGGCTGACGATGAGCAGGCCGAGGAAGAGGACGAGCACGCAGAGCTCGAGGCCGAGGCGGGCCCGGCGGCGGCAGCGCGCCGCGGAGGCCGGCGCGCGGGAGCCGTCCTTGTTGCGGAAGAGGTCCTCGTCGTCGTCGGCCTCGGCCGGGGTGTGCGGGGTGGAGACGCCCGCGGCGGCGCGATGGGTCGGGGTGGCGGTCAGCGACGCGGCGGCGGCGGGGTGGGCTGGGGAGGAGTGGGCGGAGTCCGGGTGCGTCGGGGTGGGCGGCTCCACGAAGCGCGACTTGGGTTTGGCGATGGAGGAGCGGCGGCGGAGGAGCGCCGCGGGGGGCAGCGGCGGGCGCGAGGGGCTAGAGGTCGGAAGCTTCTCGGGGTTCTGCGAGAGTTTGGGGGTCTCCGCCGGCGGTGGGTTCGGCTGCTGGTTATTGCTCGGGTGCGGCGGCGGCGGGTGGGGCGGGTGGTCGGGCGGGATGAGGAGGACGTGATCCGCATTATTGGACGGCGCAGCCGCCTTGGCCGTGGACGACGGGTCCATAGCACGTACGCCCCCGCGCGCGGCGGCGGGCCTGGTAACCTGTGGTAGGGGTCTGACGGCGGCGGCGGCTGAGCGGGAACCGGGGAGGCGCGGCGGAACTGCGGCCGGGACGGGTGTGACCGATTATTTGTGACGGGGTAGTGCGGCCGTGCAGCCGTGCAGGTGCCGACGTGCCGTGGTGGGAACGGAGAGATGGGCGGACCGGGGCGGTGACCGTTTTTCGAAGTTTGAGCGAGAGAGAGAGAGCCCAGGGCGCAAGCCCACGCAGGTTGCCAGGTTGGGGATCACGCGCCCGGCGCCCCACGCAACCACGCTTGTCCGGCGGACCGGCACGCGGCCGGGTCGTGGCGTTTGTCGCGCCTCGGTTCGCTCGTTTCGCGTCGCAGCCTAGGGCCGGGTTTCACGCTCCGACTTTCTGCGGGTGGAAATGGGAAGCAAAATCAAACCGGCCAGCGCCACTGTTCTGATCCTCCATTAATTACATTGAAGATAAGAGGAGTAATCATAAAAAAAACAGGGATCGCTGACATCGCGCACCAGCACCACTGTGGTCAGTGGAGTGGGTGACCCAGGCCAGATCAAATGTCTCCTGAGTCCTGAGTGGCTGTGGCTCTACCAGTAACAGGAACAACTGGTAATCATAGGCCTTGCTTAGTTCGCCGGAACTGGCATCCGCCGAATAATAATTGTTGCACTATAGTATTTTGTTTTTATTTGGTAATAATTGTCCAAACATTGACTAATTATGTTCAAAACGTTCGTCTCGCAAAGTACAATAAAACTGTGCAATTAGTTTTTGATTTCATCTATATTTCGTACTCCATACATGTACCGGCATTTTGATGTGATGAGAATCTTCTTTTTGCGTAGTGAAATTTGGGGATAAATATGGGGAACTAAACAAGGTCATACTTGTTAAAAAATAACTAGCGATCATAATTAGGGAGTGTTTGATCCACTGGCTAAAGTTTAGTCCGGATCACATCGGATGTTTCTATGTCAATTAGACGACTAAACATGAGCCGATTATAAAAACTAATTGCAAAAGTCATGACTAATTCGCGAGACAAATTTATTAAGCCTAATTAATCCATGATTAACATATGTTTACTGTAGAACCGCATTCGCTAATCATGTACTAATTAGTCTTGATTCGTCTCGCGAGTTAGCCTTCATTGTAATTATCTATATTAACACTCCTAATTAGCATCAAACATCCAATGTAATAGGGACTAAAGTTTAGTCATGGGATCCAAACACCCCCTTAGACTAAGAGTGTGTTTAGATGAGTTATAGATTCTCATAATAATATGGTAAAACACTTAGTGCACTCACAGTCCAGAAACTACTGGTTGGTTTCTATATTCGCTAATTAGGGTGTGAACTAATCATAATAGTGACATGATATTGTAACTAACGAACAAGAGAGGAGGAAACAACATATTCCTAGAGCTGGAGCTAGGCTGTGTGCCAAACAGTACAACCTGCTTCACGGTGGAGTTAGTGGAGTGGAGTTGAAAAACTGAAGCGGGCAGTCCCAAACACACCCTTAGATTTGGTTTTTTGGACCTCATGTATATCTTTGAGCTTTTAAGATGAATCAAGTGCGCATTCAGCAATTCTGCTTCTATAACGAGGCTAGAGTTACAAGAAGGGTTCACTGGTGAGGCTAAACTTGGTTAGAGTGAGGAGTTTTTCATGCATCAACCACAAAGGGAATCTTACAGGAGGAATGTAGACCGACCATAGAGGTAATTGGTGGACGGAACATTGCCTATTGGGGGTGACTAATGACGTCGAGTGTATTGAAGTATAAGAGCCATATCGCCATTCTTCATTTTAGCAGCCTTTTGGGGTACAATTGTGGGGTGTTTGGATGGACTAAACTAAATTTTAGTCCATGCTTTGGATGTTAATTAGAAGGGTCTAAACATGATCTAATCATGTTCCAACAAAAACTAATAGATGCTAGCTAATTGATGAGTAAAACCTATTAGAAAAAACAAAATTTAATTAATCTATATTTAGCCCATAAACTAATGATGGACTAAACTTTAGTCCGGTGATCAAACTGATTTGTGCATCCAACCCAATACGCGAAGCTAGCTGGTTGAGGTTCCAAATATAGTAGAAGGAACCAAAGACAGGACAATGGTATAATGGCGGCTGGTAGGCTGGGAAAGACGAAGTTCGACTATGTGCAAAAGGGAAAAAGAACGCTAACCATCGTACGAAACATGATCGAGCTGTGAAAAAAAAGGTGTTTTTGTCTATGCAAAACATTAGGTGTTGCCTAGACGGGCCCTTCATCAACGTTTTCATAACTTTTAAACCCGTAATTCTCAAATAAAAAAACTCTAGCACTTCGGCTATCATCTATCGATCGCATTTTTTCTAACTCGATGCTTAGTTTCATGGTCAAAAGCACTGCAGTACAGTTGTTGCTAAGTGATTAAAGAAAAAGCAAAAGAAAAGCTGTGGAAATTCAAGCCCTGGCCTTGTTTAGATCCCAAATTTGGGATCCAAACTTGGAATAGTGAATGTCCCGTCACACTGTAGCAACTTTTGTTTTTATTTGGTAAAAATTGTCCAAACTTTGACTAATTAGGCTCAAAATGTTCGTCTCGCAAAGTACAACAAAACTGTGTAATTAGTTTTTAATTTCATCTACATTTAGTACTTCATACATGTGCCGACATTTCGATGTGACGGGGAATCTTCTTTTTGCATAGTGAAATTTGGGGGGAGAAGTTGGGAACTAAACAAGGGCCCTACTTGGAATCTGAACTTTAGTCACCCATCAGGGTAGAGTCTCCGTCAGGCGCCCTCCGCAGCACCAAGTGCAGACGGCTAATCAACTTTGCATAGGGTGTGCGTGTCCACCAGCCGCCAAATGCTGGCCCTTTTAACGGCATGATTGATGCAACTTCGACGACCAAAATCTGTATGTGTCACAGCAGCTACTCGGTTCATCATCAGAGTTTAAAAGCGATGAAGCAAGGGCTAGTGTATATGGCAACTGATGACAATCTGGCTAGTGAAAAAGCGACGTCACGTTAATGATTCATCACTTTACTATGGCAACTGATATGAACCAGCTAGTGAAAAAAAAAGAAGCAAACGTCACGTTCAGCGCTGGAAATGTGTCAGCAAATGGAATGACATTGCCACCACACTTGAAGGCAAGTTTGGGCACCACATGTTTTCTAGTACAATGTCACATTCGGCACCAGCGATGTGCAAGTAAATGGAATGGCGTGGCACGCACTTCATGTCTGCATGATCCGACCAACACTGAGTTTTAAAAATCTCGAACATTTGAATGGCGACATAAGGATAAAAATCGATGAACCTACGGTGTGTTTAGTGGGGTGGGACATGGACAAAGTAGGATCGTCTCAATATTTGGTTCGAGGACGAGTGATGGAATCATCTCTGAAAGAGAATATTCCTCTAAGATGTCGTCCCATATGTCTCTCAAAAACTATGGTACAAGTTCATCCCTGCCGATGTTGTTCTCCGTTGGCCACATGCTTTTCTTCCTCTTTCCTCCTCCTATTGGCCGCGCTTGGAAATGGGCGTAGGGTAGCCGTAGGACAGCAAGAGCGGGGTGAAGGGCGGGGTCATGGGTTGATCGAGGAGTGGGACGATGTTTGAGGAGTAAGCTGTGGGGGCGGGGGTGGGGGCAGGGTAGGGGCGATCAGAAAAGCAAGCTGTGAGCGGGTGGCTATGCCCTTCTCTATCACAGCGGCCACGCTCTGCCCGACCCAGAGAGGAAGGCGGTACAGGGAAGGGCGGGCGAGTGAGACACGCAGGGAGAGGGAAGGGCGGCACATGGGCAAGGATACCACGAGGAAGAAGACCATGTTGTTGGTAGATGAGTCCTAGCACTAACGAGGTCCAGAGGTGTAGATATAGAGATATATCATCTATCCCATCTATTCCACCCACCAAACACTAAGACGAGATCATCTCAACCTAAAAAGCTAGAAGAGAACCATCCCATTCCCATTCCACTCCATTGTTAAACAACACACCAAGTTGTCCATGTATCCACTTTTTTCAATTAATAATTGAGAATTTTCAATAGATTTATTTTGAAAGACGTGTACTATTAGTTAACAACATAGAGTCGGTATTTGCATTGTATAATCGGATTACAAGATAGGCTGATTGCGCTAGTTTACGTTTGGTTTTGGTATTTGTAAACCAACTAGCGAAAAGGCCCGCACAAAGTAGGTGCTACCATGTTGTTTATTCCTACAACTTACACTGAACGTACATTCTTTACGTCCGTTTTATTCACGTGTCATAGTATCAAATTTTATGATTTGACTAATGTTCCCCAAATAGGTATTTCAGCATTAGCGATTTGTAAGTTATGTCTTGCTCTTATATTTAACAGACGCTATTGCCTAGCTCAATGTATGGAGGTGCAGTGGCACTTATATATCCAGTGACTAGCCTTCTTGTTCAAGCTCAACTGGTTGGGTGAGAGGTGTGGCAATGCACCCAGCCACCCAGGTTCAAGGTCCGTCTTAAACTGAATTTAGGTGCAAATTTCTCTTCTTAATGAAAAACCACCTAGTTCCCCCTAGATTCGATCTCTTTTTTTTTTCTTTGTACAAGACCAAGAAAAGTTCAATAGATGGTGTTTTGGTGTGAGAAAAAAACACTGTATCATAACTGATAAGCTAGGCTAATAATTTCAAGCAAACAGGTGACTATGCACATCTAAAGCAACACTTTGGGCGCACAGCAGCCAATCGATCGACGTCTACATGTTTTAGTCAACATCATCGTGAAAGAGAAGGGAATTAAGCTATACTAATATACTAGTACTTCCTCACAATTCACATGCATGAATTAGTTGATGATACATAAGGCTGGACGAAAAACTCGAACCTCGGCTCATGGCTAGCTCGGCTCGGCTCGTTATCATAACGAGCCGAGCCGTGCCAAGATTTTAGCTCGTTAACTATAACGAGCCAACTCGAATCAGCTCGCGAGCCAAACGAGCCACAGTTTTAAGAAAAAGTCATTATAACTTATATTAGTTTTGTATTACTTCATATCTTGCACTTTACAAATTGTTGATATATTAGCTCATATGAATATTTGTTCGATTTAAGGCTATTGGATAGATTATTTTTGTATTATTACTATTTTTATGCTTTAGATAAATGCAACTATTATATTTTATATATTTTTTATACCTAGCTCGTGAGCTTAACAAGCCAGCTCGAGATCATAACGAGTCGAGCCGAGCTGACATTCTAGCTCGTTAAGATAACGAGCCGAGCCGAGGTAGCTCGTTATCCTAGCGAGCCAGAACGAGCCGAGAGGCTAGAGTCCAAGCCATGTCGGTTTCGGCCTGAAGCCACGAAGGCTGCTGTATTCCGCCGGACTCATGGATTGGACGCTGCTGACGCGGGCTTCAGCTCCAGTGCCAGAGGCCGACGTACGGGGGACGTACGGTACGGGGGCACCATGAAGATGCTTGTTTCCGATTTGAGTGCAGCTGTACGCGCGACGCGGCGATGCTGCGACGGTGCTGAAAGAGCTGAATCCGTCGTAAAAAACATTTGGCACAACAGCTTAGTGGTAGAAAAACTGTGAAATGTCTACAATATCCCTCTTTCTTTTTTCCTAACCTTTTTTCTTTTTTCTCTCTATTTTTTCCACACTTTATTTTGCTTTTTTTACTTCTCTTGTTTCTTTTCAACCGACGCCTTCTCTCTTTTTCTCTCTCCGCATTATCTCTTCTTCTCCACACGCGAGTCCTTATCCTCTCGCGACGCTTCTGTGCGAATGTGGATGGTAGTCTGGCTTCCTCGGCCCGTCTTCCCAGCATCCGAAGCTTTGCACCCCGGCGCCCACGCCTCGCTATGGAGTCCCCGGCGCCCCAAACTCCGTGCGCCGTCCCTAGCGACTGTGCAGCCTAGGCCAACGCCCCAACGTCCTCAGCGGCCATGGTCGCTCGTTGCCCCGAAGCTCGGCGCGCCAGCCCCGATGGCCGGGCAGCGCGCAGCCCCGCGTCCACATCGGGGGGCAAATTCGCCCAGGGCCCCATGATTTGAGGACGGAGCCGGGTGAACCCACATTTTTCGGCTTCACTTGACGCCGGACGCCTGTGAGAGCGCGTTTTCCGAAGATTCACCTAAGGGCCGGTTAAAAAATTTTGCAAAACGGCACTGTAGCTCTTTCGTTGTTATTTGGCAAATATTGTCCAATCATGGTCTAATTAGGCTTAAAAGATTCGTCTCGTCCATTTCGTCTAAACTGTGTAATTAGTTTTATTTTTTATCTATATTTAATGCTTCATGCATGTGTCGAAAGATTCGATGTGACGGAGAATCTGAAAAATTTTATAAAATTTTCTAGGAACTAAAAGGAGCAGTTCCTTCTTCGCCCATTTGATAGACCAACGAGTAAAACAGCTTCGGGAGCCGTTCCAGAATCTGTACCAAACGCACCCTTGCTTTCCCTTTTTCTTTTCTCTGGGCAGAAAGAAAGAAATCATTGTTAGAACATTAGACATGTGCCACTACATAGGGTGTCGCAGAGCATCCATTGTCCTGTTCGCTCGAACTTATCAGCCATGGTACAGTGTTTTTTCTCACAACAAATCAGCTAACAGTACTTTCAGCCATGGCTTGTCAGCCAAGCGAACAGGCCGCATGAGACCAAACCGTGGCTACGTGGCGTGACTGTGGCAAGGGGTGCACAGGATCCGTGTAGAGTAGGACCTAGGAAGGAAATGAGTACCGGCAACTCAGAACATGTTGTTCCGTACAGTGCAACGGGAGAAAAAAACTATTAAATATTTATGCAAAACAATAACGTGAATGCTACGTATCTGCTTATGTTTTATGTTTTTATAATCTATTTATGATGACCATCACATTCATAATATAAGTTAATGCTGACAATAAATAACAATGTCCTATAACACATGTATCGAATTAAAATACACCTTGGTATATTTTTTCCTTCCATTGCAAAGCGCATAATTATTTAGATATAAATATATTGTAACTTTAATTTTTTATACTACCCACGTGTTTCCATTACTCAATATCGACCTTTGTAGCTTTTTGACGCATCATATCAATCTCCGTAATATTTTTGCCGATGTGTCAAGGATTGGTCTGTCCACTAATGATTGTGGCGGGAGACCTCTCTTTTTTTCACACGGCAGCCCTCATCACGAATTACATAAATACATTTATTTAGATTTCATTAGACAACAATCTACCCAAGATTCTGGTTTACGAAATAATTAGTTGTACCATTGACTAATCAATATTTTAATAAAAATATTTTTTTCTAATCAAAACTACATCAGATGGTGTAAATCTTTCTCCTCGAAACTTTTTAATACGTAAACAAACATAATAATTGCTGAAAAGTAAGGGTCATGCACCGGAGCTCTTAGGCAGGAACCGGACAACGGAAAGTTAGTGAAGGCTTTGGGAAAACCGATGATGAGGACATCCTCCTCATACTCCTCGACCACCTCCGCATATTCCGGATCTGCCTCTCGCATGTTCTCGGTTATCGCCGAACCTATATGCATCCAACATATGCGAGGATGATCTAACACACCTATAGATAAAGTACAACCTAACAAGGTTTATAACATCTATGGATAGACCACATTTTTATGAAGCTAACAAAACTAGTTTGATATTTTTCTGTTTTTTCAATGATTTTTGTGAATTTTGCAAGATCTCGATTTTTATATAAAAAAAGAAAAATAAAAGAAAAGGAAAAAGACTTGCATGAGCTTGGTCTAGCTCACAACGAAGTCGGCCCAATTGCAAGGATGTAGCCCATGTTTAAAAAGAATCCCACCAGGAGAGGCCCACCCAGATGTGAACATTTTACATCAGGAACCCCGATCTATTTTAAAAATCATTAAGGCCCTCCCATATTTTCTTTCTCTCTAACATCTTTACGTCTGGAACCTTATATTTATTTCTATTTTCTTTCCCACTCCTAATCTCCCTTCTCAATGTGAAAGCAACGTGGATCGACAGACAGGGTCGAGCACCTCCAAACCGACACAGACACGAAGGCTGGACGAAAATTATGGTGGCCGAAATTTTGTCTCTTTAGTATTAGGTATAGATATAGGCCCGGTTTGCTGGATGGTTTCTGATTGGCTGATTTTAGCTGATGCTGATTTGTTATGAGAGAAAAAATACTGCTGAATGGCTGGTTGATTCTAGCTGATAAGATCAAGCGAACAGGCTGATAGATTGGCATGTAGGTACTTCATTCGTCCCAAAATAAGTGATGCTTTAGATTTGTCCTAAACCAAACTATTTTAGATTTGGTCATACTTATATAAAAAGTACTAGTCTTTATGATACCAAATAAGTACTATTAGATTTATTATGGAATATATTTTCATATTCTATCTATTTGGTGCCATAAATATTAATGTTCTTTCCTATAAATTTGGTCAAACTTAAAATTATTTAACTTAGAACAAATCTAAAATATCATTCATTTAGGAACGGAGATCATATATGTTAACTTCCTTACTCATTGTATGTTAATAGATAATAGACAAAATATGTATCTATTGGATTTGGCTATAATTCTCTATTACGATCTAAACCCATAAGTAATGTATACTCGATATGCAATTGTAATTTAGCAATCTCTCAGCTCAAAAGTACTCTCAAACACCGTCTAACTAGTCCATTTTGGTCCCCAAAACACCACTAACTAGTCGTCCACTTAAGTTTTATTTGGCACAACTTCTCGGGAGCTAATTTTGACAAATAGGATAAAATACAATAAATTTTCAAGAGCATTGACATTAGCTAAAAATACTAGCTTCTCTAAGATCCCTCTCCCAAATTTATATGAAAAGTTATTGGAAAAAGTCTACATAACCCCCTCAGCTTTGGCATCATGACTACTTCACCCGCTAAACTTTAAAACAGTCTAACAAGCACTCTAAAGTTTTCCAAACAGTTTAATTAACCCCCTGTAGTGGTTTTACAAGCCGGTTTTGCCTACATGGCAATCCAATGTGGAAAGAGAGGACATGCTGGTGGCAGGCCTCACATGTCAGACCCATTGACCCCTCAGACCATCACTGCCGCGACGACCGCAGCATGCCGTTCGGCCCTTTCGTGGACGCATGTAGGGAGCGCGTGGTGTTCGTGTAGGTAGGAGAGGACATCGTCGACTTCATCCTCTCCGTCCTTGTGTAGGGTCAAGATAGCGGACAAGAGGGAGTGAATAGTCCTTTCTAAAATTAAACGCGTCGGCTAACTGAGATAAATGTGGAATTAAAACTATCGATCTCGCTAAGACTACACCCCTCTATCTAAGTTCACTAGCACCTTATAAAGATCCTAATTAGGCAACAAAGATGTCGGGCAAGCTAGAGCTCACCTAACAATTTTAGCTTACAAGGTCACACAAACCTATACAACTAGTACTCAAGCAACCGGGGGAGCTTCTACACAACTAGTAATGCAAAAGCACAAAACATCTAAGCTCACTAGCAATACTCAATAACAAGGCTACACAAGCCAAATTAGAGAGCGCAAATTACTTAGTCACACAAACTAAGCAATGTGACTAACAAGGTTACTAAAACCAAATTAGCCACGCAAGGGAGCTACTTTTATGCTACACAAGCAAGAAGGCAGCTAGCAATCTACTAAAGCTAAAACTAGTCACAAGAGCAACCACACAGGCACAATGTATATGAAAGTAATACAAGCTTGTGTTTTGCGGAAAGTAAACCACCGAGAAGATGATGAAGACAATGTTAATACGGTGATTTTCTCTCGAGGTTCACTTGGTTGCCACCAAGCTACGTCCCCATTGTGTCAACTACTCACTTGGTGGTTTGGCGGCTAATTGGCATCATCCGCCAAGCCCGCACGCCGGGCACCGCAAGAACCTACCCCGAAAGTGAGGGTAGCTCAATGACATGCTCAACTAGAGTTGCTCTTCGTGATCCCCGCGGGTGAGCACAATCTCCCTCACAAATCCTCCTCTGGAGCATCACACAATCTTCTCGCGTGCTTCAACGGAGTCACAAGCCACCAAGCCATCTAGGAGGTGGCAACCTCCAAGAGTAACAAGCACCATCGGCTTGCAACACGATCACCTAGTGCCACTCGATGCAATCACACTAGAATCGCTCACTCACTCAATCAGATGAACATTATCAAGCAAGAGTGAGTTAGAGGGCTCCTAAGCACACCACATAAGCCACCAAGCTTCTAGTGTGCTCAGCAACCAGCTCAAGGCCGGCTAATGGCTCTATTTATAACCGCACGAACAAATATAGCCCTTACCCCTTCACTAGACGTTCTGCGATGCTACCGGACGCGTCGGTCGTAATGACCGGACGCACTGGCCAGCGTCTAGTCATCCGGATGCGGCCATGTGTCACCTACTTCAAACGTCGAGCGTCGATCTCCAATGGCTAGCAAGTGTGCCAACGGTCAAAAGAACGACTGGATGCACCCCTACGCCGAGACCAGACGCGCAGGTGCCTGACTTCGATCCTCTCTGCGCCACAGCTCTACATGATCGGACGTAGCCACCACGAAACGACCGGGCGCATGAGCCATGGAGTCCGGTCACGAACAGAGAGTTTCCGAGGAGGCTAAAACACGACCAGACGTGTTAGTCCATGGTGACCTGACGCGCCCCGACATCCGGTCCTCACAGTACTCCTGCACGAGCACCACGCGTCGCCATGTCAACAAGACCGAACGCATGAACAGTGTTCACCTAGTGTCCGGTCATGCCCCTGAGCTAGAGTTTAGTCGCACTGACCACTCTTCCTGAGATTAGGGTTAAGCACCTGATGCGCAGGTCACCACGAGACCAGCGTCTGGTCACCTCAGAGACCTTCTTTTTGCCTCATTTTCTTCCACTTCTCATCCTTTGCAATGTGCCAACACCACCAAGTGTACATCACTATGTGTATGTGTGCTAGCATTTTCACAATCATTTTTAAGGACTTAGCCACTCAACTTGCCACATTACTCGATCCTAGCAACGATGCATAGTTAGATCACTTGAGTGGCACTATATGACCGATATGCAAACAAGTTTGCCCCTCTTGATAGTATGACCATCTATCCTAAACTCAGTCATCAACTTCTCTACACATCTAAGACCAGTGAAATGAAATGCCCTAGGTTATACCTTTGCCTTGCGCATTCCATTCCATCTCCTTCGATGTTGATGCAACACATGCACCAACATGATCAACAATGATATGATCCACTCCATCATCACGTGACCATATTGATTCATCGATCTTGACTTTACTTGCTCTTCACCATTGCTTCAGTCCATCGGCGCCAAATCAACACTCAACTTGCGCTTCACACTTGCAACCGATCCATCGAGCCAAGTCATGTCTTAATCTTCTTCACCTTGATCACATGACTCAATGCCATGTCTCATGTGCAATAAGCTCCTCCATCATCACATGTGTAAGCTTTGCAACATCTCCGAGCCATCTTATCGTCATGGCATATGTTGCTCACACACATGTACTTGTGGACTAATCATCTGTATATCTCACATTTAAACACATTTAATCCACCTTAGGTTGTCACTCAATTACCAAAGCCAAACAGGGACCTTTCAATCTCCCCTTTTTGGTAATTGATGATAACTCTACAAAGAGATGGAAAATAAGTACTTTTGGATTTATGTTGCTTGCCTAAGCAAGTTTACCATGTGTAAATGATTTTGGACAAGTACCCTAAATCCGAATTGGTAGTATTAGCTCCCCCTACATATGTGCTAGAGTGTTTGGTTTGAAGCTCACACATATGCATAGATTGGAATTGTGAAAGTAATTACTACCAATGATGCTAAGGTGTATAGACTAAAACTTTGAAGCGTGATACCAATTGGAGCTGCACCTTTAAGTTCATCCTTAGCACCATGGTTAGCTAGATATTACTTGGAAACAAAAACACTAGATACCCTATGAGATCAACATTAGAGACAAGGTACTAGCATTACTTGAAAAACACACCAAGTGTCTAGCTATCATCCTATGCATGCTAGTTTTTATTTCATCATTCAAGTTCTATAACTAGCATACACCACACAAGCATGCATATCAAATTTAAAACTTATGCAATGCAAGCAAGCACATGAATATGCACATATCAAATGCAATCAAACAAGTTCATGAGCTTGCTCCCCCTACTTGTGTACTTTTCTTGTCCAAAAATTTTGATCCTCCTCCATTCCTCAATGTTGCACCCTCTTTATCCATGTTCATGTCCAAATCTCAATCTCTCCCAAAGCTTTCATATCTTTATACAATCTCTCCCCCTTTGTCATCAATTTCCATAAAAGGTATGCTTCTTATTGATACAAAGGCTTGCATTAGGGTAGATGGTTGAGGCTTGAATCTTGCATTTTTTATGGACACTTTCACATGTTGGAATGACACCACTTGTATAGCTTTTGATATACCATACATAGGATCTTTTGACCTTGATACCAATTGGTGGGACACCTCCCCCAATGTCATAGCATGGGTCATTCACTTGATAAACTTGAGCTCTTGTTGTTGAGGGATGCATTCTTCACTTGATGATCACTTAAAGTTGAGGATCACTTGTGGAACCACCGTCTTGTATGATTGATACCACGTGTAGATGTGATACCACTTGAAAGAATTTTCTAGTATGGAACCACTTGTAGGATATCACTTGTGAGTTGATCTAAACATCACTTGTGAATTCTTGATGAAATACTTGAGTCTAAATACCACTTGAAACTAGATATTCATGTGCATTATTGTCTTGTGCTTATACTCTTATTACTTATCATGAGCTTCTAAGTTGACTTGAACTAAATTGATTTGTCTAAGCTTCCAAGTTCGGTTTGGACCAATGACAAGCTTCTTCACACCTCTTACAAGGGTTATCTTGTCAATGTTGTACTTGTCACTTGTTAGCAATCTAAATTAAATCAAGTACTTGGGTTCACTAGCTCATGAACAAACTCATATACGAACCACTAGATCAATTAATCATTCAAGCAATAGTGGTAGGTTATGAATTCTAAAACTTTCATTTGTCATGCATGATCCTAATAAGCATGTACTATATGCACTAACCGCATACTAGTAAGGGATGAAATGATCATGCACATTACAATGATACCTTTACTATGTTGGAGTAGAGCATAGTCATATAGATTATAATTCATTACTCTAATAGCAATGTGAAGTCCAATTTATAGCTTGGTGAAGACCAATCATCAATAATGAAATCCATTCTTCACCTCACCCTGGGCATGAAATACCGCAAACCGCGAACCGAACCGAAATTACCGAGAACTGAACCAAAAATTACCAAAACTAAAAAGTTCGGTTCCTATTCGGTTCCTATTTCTCAGGTGTACCTCGGTAAACCGAAGTACCAAACATGTCATGAACTCAGTAACTCACGATGTCAACTTGTCAAGCAGGCCCAGTGCTCGTAGCCCAGCAGCAGCCCATCTAAGTCATCTTATCCTCACTAGTCACTACAGGTAGCTGTTGACATTAATTAACTCAATTTTTAACCGTCAACTACTTCAGAAAAAGGTCTGAAATAATGTGTGAAGTAGGGTTATATAGGTTTATTCTAATGAGTTCCATGAATTGTGTTATTCTCACTTGTTTTGTAGGATATTTGATATTTTGCCATATAAAAGTATCTCAAGTGAAGAATTTGAGCACACCATTGCGAAGAGCTCGTCGAGACGATCAAGAGGGACATATCGTTTGCCATATTTAGAGCACTGGAGAAGAAATCCTCGATGGGTATGACTTGGAAGACTCTAGAAGACCCTAGAACCATCATCATCACAAGACCAGGGACTAAACCGATAAGATTCCACAGCTTTGTGAAATAATCTTTTTCCAGGGATTTATCTAGAAGCTGGAAGGAAGGAATCCACTCAAGACACGACTCATTACGCGAATGGATCAGAAAGTGGCACTAGAAGGATGTAGAAGACACTAGAAGGCACGGGAACGAAACGGAGGTCCGACGACTGCCAAGTGGGGCTAGCCAGCCTGGCTTCCCTACCAAGTGGGTCCCCCTTCACGTGGGGCTTCTAACCGACCTCTACGATGCATCTTGACCATTGTTTCATGTCGGTTTGATCCGAGGGATGCGGTTCATCCCACCGAGCTATATAAGCAGAGGCAGACCCTCCTAAATCAATCAATCAATCTATCATCCATCATTGTTTAGTTCAGGGTAGTCCCTCGAAAGGATAACCTAGAGCTCCACCAGCTAGGGCATAGCTAGAATATAAGAATAGGAATTAGAGGAGGCAAGCAACGCTTGGATTCCTGATCTAGTCGCGAGGAGGCTAGGTATAGCCTTGTACTTCTCTCTTGTATTCAATATTATTAATCTATTTGTGCTATTTGTCTTTTAGTTTATTGTGTTCATCTTCTAGTTTGTCTACTTGTTCTTCTAGTTCATCTTGTTCATCTTATAGTTCATCATATTCTTGTCTAGTTCATCGTGTTTTTGTCTAGTTCGTGTTGATCCTCTAGTTCTTGTTCTAGTTTGTGTATGAGTCAAATATTTGATAGGACTTGGTATAATTATAAATTCATAATTATAATGTTCATTGCCTATGTTGATTATATGTTTAGTATAGTTGGAGTAGTTTTATGTTTATACTCTTGTTCATATAGCGCTCATTCCAATGATCAAGGGGTGGGTGGTAGAAGTTGTGTAAGCGTGGTGCTTAGACAATATTTATCTGCGAGTGCTCCCTATGTTCTGGGCCATGTGGTAGATCACGAAGGTGACTATTATAGCTTCGTTGAGTCCTCTGTAGTCCACTCCCTGAATATAGGATTAGTAAGGCTGAGTTGCGGGGTGATATCTTGCTCTGTTCCTGATCCACCTTAGCAATGTCTCTTGAGTATGAATATGAGGTTACCTTGACCATAATTGCTAAATGTAATTGCACTAATTGATGTAGCTCAATGACCTATAGTTAGAATAACCATAGGAGTTAGTCTCTATTTTCTAGTTCTTTCTAGAGTCACGCCCAAGTAGGAAAATGCTCGGTGGAACCCCTTTTAGAATTACCATGATCTGTTATTAATTATCCTTTATTACGATATGATTGATCCCTGTTTTGAGACTGATCTAGTGAAACTCTTATCACAAGTGTAAGTTATAGTTTTTATTCTTATACCTCCAAGTGCCTTCCCAGTGGTAGAATTATAAATAACGATACCTGAAACTTTCCTGGGTGAAATGCTACAATAGGTGTATTTTATTTGTGCGTTTGCGGATAACCTTTATTCATATTTTATAAGTGTTATGATCATAAGTACAACCACATCTTTTGGTATTATATTGGGGATGACAACCTGACTTAAGCAATGCTAAGAGATGTCCCGAACATTTCTAATGCCTTTTCTAAGGAAGGGTTTGACCTATCTTATTTGTAATCGTGTTAGAGATGTCAACAGTAGCCTCAAGTCTCAGAAATGAAACCCTAGTAGTCTAGCACAACGCCACGACCAGGAGGTGCAGCTACGCAGCCGCCCCCACGCCGCGCCTTCGTTGGCCCATCGCAATCGGTCGTCGCCCACCACGCTGCGCCTTTGCCCATCGCGTGTTGCCCACCACGCGGTCGCTCCTCGGTGGCTCGCCGGCTCGGCCTCACCCTCCATCCTCGTGCTTAGCCCGGCCCCCACATGGCCGCGTCGTCCCCTATGCGACCTCGCCATCATCGTCCCCGGTCGGTCGAGCAACTGAGCAAGAGCAAGGACATGTGCTAGCCGCCAGGAGAGGAGAGGAAGCGAAGACGGCTACTTCCATTGCTTCCTGTGACTGCAATGTAAGTCTGAATTGAGTGTATGTTTGATTTGAGTATTTGACAGAGCAATTTGGTCATCTAGATGACTAGATGTTTATTTTGACTTCACTTGAAATACAGATGTCTCAGTCTGAGGATGACCTTGACCAACAAATCATTGATTGGACGCTCAAGAATGAAGGGTGCTTCAGTGATGACGGGGCTGCTGGTGATGATGGAAAGGAGAAGGATGCTGCTGCTGCTAATGGAGAGAAAGGGAAGGAGGTCATTGATGTAGATGGGGAGGAGGGGAAGAAGAGAAAGGAGATGTCAGCTAGATAAAAAATTTGGGACCACTTCATCAGAATTAAAGAGAACGATGTGGTGATCAAGGGAAAGTGCAAGTATTGCAATGATGAGATCAAAGCACATCTAGTTCTCAATGGTACATCTGGTATGCGTAACCATTTTGGCATTTGTAGGAGTAATCCTCATAGATCTACTGATGATGCAACACAAGGTGTTTTGCAAGTTACTGAAGGAAAAAGTGCAGGCACTTGGAAGTTTGACCCTGAATTGCTTAGGTCTGCCTTTGCTGAATTTATAATAGAAGATGAGGAGCCATTTGGATTTGGTGAAAACCTAGTTTTAGGAAGTTCATGCCTCTTGCTTGTCCTCGTTTCACTTTGCCATCTAGAAGGACATGTACTAGGGACACTGTGCAATTATATTTTGAGCAGAAAGCTAAACTGAAAATGTTTTTTCAAGAACAATGCAATAGAGTTTGCCTCACAACTAATGGCTGGCCATCACAATAGCAAGATAGTTACATGACTGTAACAGCCCATTTCATTGACAATGACTGGTGCTTGCATAAAAATATAATTAGTTTTTTCAAGATAAAAGGCAAAAAGGGGGATGATATTGGGAAACACCTATAGAAAGTCTTGCTTGATTGGGGATTGGACAAAGTAATGATAGTTACAATTGATAATGCTAGTGCAAATGATAGTGGTGTTAGTTATTTGAGGAGACAAATGAATAGTTCAAAAACTAGCATAGCAGACAGGAAGTACCTTCATATGAGATGTGCTGCACATATAGTTAATTTTATCGTGCAAGATGGTTTGAAAGTAGACCAATCTATCAAGCGTATACATGCTACCATTAGATTTGTCAGGGCCGGTACATTGAGGTTGGCCAAATTTAAAGAGATTGCTCAATTGGAGAAAGTGCACAACAAGGCATTCTTGAACCTTGGTGGAACTCGACATATGATATGCTAGCAGCTGCCTACACATATGAAAAGGTGTTTGCAAGATATCCAGAGGAAGATCCATACTATACAATTGAATTGCTTAGTGAGATTAAGCCAGGTGTTCCAGGTCTGAGAGATCCTGATGAGCACGATTGGGAAAATGCAAGAAAACTAGCTGAGTTTCTGAAGCATTTTGCCAATATAACAAGACGTGTTTTAGCGTCCTTAAGTGTGACTGCTCACACTTACTTCCATGAGATTTTAGAGGTCAATGCTTTGGTGAATGAGTGGATGAGCAGTGCTGATTTTGTCCAACAAGACATGGGAAAGAGAATGAAAGACAAGTATAACAAGTATTGGGGGCAGTGGCATGAGAATTTGGGCTTGCAAAATAAGAAGGGAAAGGAGAAGGAGAAGGAAAATCTTAACTTGCTGATTTTTGTTGCTTGTGTACTTGATCCTAGGTATAGGATTTCACAGTATGTAGAAATTGCAATAGAGGACATGTATGGTGAGGGTGTTGGACAGAAAGTTTGGGCTGCTATTACCAAGTGCTTGCATGATCTTTTTGAAGAATATAGGGCCAATAATTCTTCCCCAAGTAATGTCAACCCCCAACCAAATAGTGGAATAGGCGAGGAGTAACATTATCAAGAGGATGAAGCTAAATAGTGGAATAGGCAGTTCCAGTAGGGGTAGCAGGACTGAATTGGATAGGTACTTGGCTGAAGAGTGTGAATAAGATGTCGAAAAGTTTGATATTCTTGCTTGGTGGAAGGGCCAGTCCACTAGGTTTCCCATACTTTCTAAAATAGCTCGTGATGTGCTCGCTCTCCAAATCTCTACTGTTGCTAGTGAATCTGCCTTTAGCACGGGTCGGCATGTACTGGATGATTTTAGGACTTCACTCACTCCATTTATGGTTAAAGCTCTTGTTTGTACTCAAGATTGGCTTAGAAGGGTAACTCCGATCCATTTGTTAGAAGATACAGAAGAGTTAACTAAACTAGAAGAAGGTAATAGCTCTATGGCTCTCTGTCATTTCTTTTGCTTGCTATTTTCATTAATGAAAAAATTATTTACTACATCCTCTTTTATTTTATTTTAGAATTAATTCAAGAGTTCAAGGACCTAGCCATTATTGATGGCCATGCTGCCAAGTCACAGATTCAAGGCAGCAAAAGCAAGATGGTTACCTCCACCAACATGAAGTCCCAACCAACAAAATCCTCTAACACCAAATCAAGCAAGAGCAAGTCCTCTAAGCCTACATCTAAATGACCATGTGAGCTAATTAAATATCATTCTTTCTAGTCTTCCATTCTAGGTTTGTGAACAACTCATGATTAATTACATTATTTCTTACTTGCTGCATAATGTTTGAGCCTTTTCGGGTTTGTAAACCAATGAAGGGGAGTGACCGAGTGAGGCTTGCTGCCTTGCTAGATACTTGCGATGGACTATTGTGCTACTGCTGGTCCAATTCTTATTGTTGCCTCTCGCCTGATGCTAGCTTGTTGTTGTGGTGCTGCACTGCTGCCTGCTAGCCTACTGCTCAATTTGATGGGTCTATTGTAATATGTACTGAGTACTAAGCAATATGTAAATATGTAATATTATTGATGGGTCAATTGTGGACAGCTATATTATGTATTTGTGGTTATCTACTCCTGTAGTCTTGTGGCTTTTTATATGTATGATTTTGGCATTATTATTCTATATGAGATCATGTTGAATTTCTATCAAAATTGGCTATTGAACCTGATGTTACATGCTGCTGTACTCTGTTCGGTAATTTTGGTAAATACTAGAACCGAACCGAAAGTACCAATACCGAATTTCCTCGGTACTGAGTTTTTTCAGGAACCGATTGGTACTGATTTCGTGAGGAACTGAATTTGCTTAGGAACCGAAGAACCGAACCGATTGGTTCGGTAATACCGAATGCCCAAGGTTATCTTTACCCATACAATTTGAGAACCACTAATGATTAAGTACACTATCATGATGTGGTTGGCTTGCTTTGTTCTTTGATCAATGCTTGCATGAAAGAACCATTTGGAATACCACTTGAATTACCATAACTAGCTCTCTTTTTGGTGTTGCTTGCTTTTCTTGATCAATCCTATTGATTGCTTCAATTAAGCATCTCAAGTGTTACTTGGATCATCACTTCCATATTAGCCTTTCAAGCACCACACTTGGTTTACCTACATATAGGCGGCAAGCCCCTACACTAGAGATAAGTGACCTTTCTCCAAAGAACCATCCTTGATACTCACTTGAAATGACTTGATTGATTGATCGAAGTGATGGACTTAACTTGATGAGTAACCTTGATTTCTTCTTTAAGTCCTTTTCTTTCTACCTGTTTAAGTCATTTTCTTTCTACCAAATGATTTTCAATTATCACTAAAACTTAAACCTCATCTTCATCTTGAGCTTGGTCTTGATCTTTAATTTGAGTACCAAATATGTGCCAAGTACACTTCACAATAAAATGACCTTGTACTCATTACTTATCATGTTTTTAGCTCATCTCAAAACCAAACTTAGGTGCCTCAATCACTTATAAATATGAATCTAACTTGAGGACCTTTCAATCAGAGTGACCCCAAATCAATCCAATAATTGTCACTTTTCTGGCATATTATGTACCCTTCAAAGAAATATTCATAACTCCCAATGTATAGATCCAAATACCATGAAATTTGGTGTAGATGTGCTTCACTAAGTTATCTAGTAGCTGTAAAAATTTGAGCTTCATTTGACTTCTAGATTGCTACTAGATTTCAATTCTTCCACCACTACTACATGCTAAAAACTGCGACACTATGGCTAATAAGGTCTACTCCAAAACAGAAGCATCTCTTATCCAATTCCCATGAATTTTATACAACATATTATACCATAAGTCTTGGTTGGCTCATGATCTTTCAATTAGCAAGCTTTGACTCAAATAATTGCAAGCCATCAAATAATTTCAATGAATCACCACAACTAGATCACGACATTTGTATGTTGTAGCACTTGGACTTCACTTATCTTGACTTGGCATTGAGTTTGGATATGCACTAAGCTTCACTACTTGACTCAACATATGATGATCAATATGAAATCAATTGAATCAAGTCTCCAATGCCGATGGTACCTACAATCAATCATCCACTTTTTAATAGTACCCAAACAAGTTTGGATCCTCTCAAGCTAGGAGCAACATACTTAGTCAAAGCCTTAGTATGAGTAGTGGGAAGTTTTGCAAATATAACTAATGAGGTACCATTGCCATCCTTTTCTAAGGACAATGTTATCATTAATTGAAATAAGCTTAGAATTATTACCTAGGAGACATGAATTAGCCATATGTCCCCTTTCTCGGCATGAGTCGCAAACTCTCTTTGATTGGGCCTTTTCTTTCTTGCTCATGTGTTGCTACTCATTGTCATGCCTCTCATGGATTGCTTGAGCCTTCTTCTCAAGCTTGGTAGGACACTTTGAGGTAAAGTGTCTTGTATCTCCACACTTGAAGCACTTGATGTGAGCATACACCTTCTTCTCATCTTGTGTCTTGCTCATCATTTTGGCATCTTGATCTAGCATTGGATGTCTTGCTCTTCCACCCCTTCTTGTCTTCTTCTGCTTCATCATCAAGTCACCACCATCTTCATGGTTGATCTTAACTTGCTCTTGGGGTGTTTCTTCTTGCTCAACTTGTGACTTTGGTTGAGGCTCTTCTTGTTGCTTCACCATTTGTTTGGTTGGACACATAGAGGTGAGATGACCCTATGTGCGGCACTTAAAGCACTTGACATGCTTTAGCCTCTCTTCTTTCTTCATCTTCTTGAGCTCCTCAATGTTTGGGCAACTATTTACAAGGTGTCCCGCTTCATGACACCAGTAGCACATGGTTTGAGATAACTTAAATTGTAGTTGCTTCTTTATCTTCTTTGCCCTTTTTCTTTCACCCTTTGTCATCTTTCTTTTGAAGCTAAGGCCAATCTTGTCACCAAAATTTCTTTGAGTCTTCAACATATGCTCAAAGGCAACTTTTGAGTTATAGCACATCTCTAACTTGTTGCTTAATTTCCTCACTTCATTCTTGAGCTTATTGTTCTTCTTTAAAAGGTTAGTCTCACAAGACACAGAAGTAGAACAAGCATCTATATGTGAAGAGCATGGCATATCTAATAAATCATCACAAGAGGTGGATACATGCTTCTTTCCTACATCACAAGTGTTAGCAACATTTTGCAATTGATTATTTGATCCATGTGACGATCTCTCATTCTTTTTAATTTTCTTTGAAAATGCTTTAATGAGATAAGCATGTTGTTCTAATAATTCTTCATGAGATGCAAGTAGTGTCTCATGATTTAATTTTAGCTCACCATGTGAAGATTTAAGAACATCAAGTAAGTGCTTAAGTTCTTCACATGAGTTCTTTAGAAATGAGTTTTTATTTTTCAATTTCATTGTTATAGCTTTCTCATTTTCTAAAGACATGGTCATGCTAACAAGTCTACTAACAAGCTCATCATATGAATCAATATGATCAACCACATTAGCTTTTTGTACCTTTGTGTTACCTTGTGACATGAAGCAATGTGATGTAGTGGATGAGCTTGTAGTAGCAGTGTCATCCGAGCATGAACCGTCATCATCACCATCATGCGTGCATGGAGTAGCATTATCATTTTGCATCACTTGAGGCATCATCATCAATCTTGTCAAGTGAACTTGTAGTGCATCGATCATCATCATCACTTGACCATGAGGTGGAGCAATCTTCCACAATCATCAAATTATGGTCATGCTCAACACACTCATGTGCCTCTACCTTGGGCTCATCCTTCTCGAACTTGCCATCATCCCACGTGAAGGAGTCACATGAAGGTGTGCTTGATTGATTCCCATAACTCATGGGTGGTTCCTTTGTGGCTCACCTTGTAAAACATCTCAAAGCTCAAAGCATCCATTAGAAATAAATAAACATCGAAATCAAGTTCGAAGAGAACCTTTGAGCTTTGGTTAGATTTTTATGGTCTAAGACATGGGTGAAACCACTTGTGACAACCCACCAAAACTTAGGTCCCTTTACACGAAAATAATCAAGCATATGGTGTTTCCACCGTGCAAAGTGTGTGCCATAAAAAAGTGTGTGTCACACTTATCTATCCCACTAGACGCCATCCTCTCGGGTCGGTGAAGACCACAAATGAGAGACCGTGGCTCTGATACCACTTGAAGGGTCGAGATGACAGACTAGAGGGGGGTGAACAGTCTTTCCTAAAATTAAACACGTCAGCTAACCGAGATAAATGTGGAATTAAAACTATCAGTCTCGCTAAGATTACACCCCTCTATCTAAGTTCACTAGCACCTTATAAAGATCCTAATCAGGCACAGGTGCCGGGCTAGCTAGAGATCACCTAACAATTCTAGCTTACAAGGTCACACAAACCTATGCAACTAGTACTCAAGCAACCGGGGGAGCTTCTACACAACTAGTAATGCAAAAGCACAAAACTTCTAAGCTCACTAGCAATACTCAATAACAAGGCTACACAAGCCAAATTAGAGAGCGCAAATTACTTAGCCACATAAACTAAGCAATGTGACTAACAAGGTTACTAAAACCAAATTAGCCACGCAAGGGAGCTACTTTTATGCTACACGAGCAAGAAGGTAGCTAGCAATCTACTAAAGCTAAAACTAGTCACAAGAGCAACCACACAGGCACAATGTATATGAAAGTAATACAAGCTTGTGTTTTGCGGAAAGTAAACCACCGAGAAGATGATGAAGACAATGTTAACACGGTGATTTTCTCCCGAGGTTCACTTGGTTGCCACCAGGCTACGTTCCCATTGTGTCGACCGCTCACTTGGTGGTTTGGAGGCTAATTGGCATCATCCGCCAAGCCCGCACGTCGGGCACCGCAAGAACCTACCCCGAAAGTGAGGGTAGCTCAATGACATGCTCAACTAGAGTTGCTCTTCGCGATCCCCGCGGGTGAGCACAATCTCCGTCACAAATCCTCCTCCGGAGCTTCACACAATCTTCTCGCGTGCTTCAACAGAGTCAAAAGCCACCAAGCCATCTAGGAGGTGGCAACCTCCAAGAGTAACAAGCACCATCGGCTTGCAACATGATCACCTAGTGTCACTCGATGCAATGGCACTAGAATCGCTCACTCACTCAATCAGATGAACATTATCAAGCAAGAGTGAGTTAGAGGGCTCCTAAGCACACCACATAAGCCACCAAGGTTCTAGTGTGCTCAACAACCAGCTCAAGGCCGGCCAATGGCTCTATTTATAACCACATGAACAAATATAGCCCTTACCCCTTCACTAGACGTTCTGCGATGCTACCGGATGCGTCGGTCGTAATGACCGGACGCACTGGCTAGCGTCTAGTCATCCGGATGCGGCCATGTGTCACCTCCTTCAAACGTCGAGCGTCGATCTCCAACGGCTAGCAAGCGCACCAATGGTCAAAAGAATGACTGGATGCTCCCCTACGCCGAGACCAGACGCGCAGGTGCCTGACTTCGATCCTCTCTGCGCCACAGCTCTACATGATCGGACGTAGCCACCATGAAACGACCGGACGCACGAGCCACGGAGTCCGGTCATGAACATAGAGTTTCCGAGGAGGCTAAAACATGACCAGACGTGTTAGGTCCATGGTGACCTGACGCGCCCCGGCATCCGGTCCTCACAGTACTGCTGCACGAGCACCACGCGTCGCCATGTCAGCAAGACCAGACGCATGAACAGTGTTCACCCAGCATCCGGTCATGCCCCCGAGCCAGAGTTCAGTCGCACTGACCACTCTGCCTAAGATTAGGGTTAAGCACCTGAAGCGTAGGTCACCACGAGACTAGCGTTCGGTCACCTCAAAGACCTTTTTGCCTCATTTTCTTCACCAACTTCTCGTCCTTTGCAAATATACCAACACCACTAAGTGCACACCACCATGTATATGTGTGTTAGCATTTTCACAATCATGTTTAAGGAGTTAGCCACTCAACTTGCCACGCCACTCGATCCTAGCAACGATGTATAGTTAGATCACTCGAGTGGCACTAGATGACCGATATGCAAACAAGTTTGCCCCTCTTGATTGTACGGTCATCTATCCTAAACCCGGTCATCAACTTCTCTAGACACCTATGACCGGTGAAATAAAATGTCCTAGGTTATACCTTTACCTTGCGCATTCCATTCCATCTCCTTCGATGTCGATGCAACACATGTAACAACATGATCAACAATGATATGAACCACTCCATATTATCATGTGACCATACTGGTTTATCGATCTTGACTTTACTTGCTCTTCACCGTTGCTTCGGTCCATCGGCGCCAAGTCATCACTCAACTTGCCATTCACACTTGCAACCGATCCGTCGAGCCAAGTCATGTCTTGATCTTCTCCACCGTGATCACATGACTCAATATCATGTCTCATGTGCAATAAGCTCCTCCATCATTACATGTGTAAGCTTTGCAATATCTCTGAGCCATCTTCAACGTCATGGTATATGTTGCTCACACACATGTACTTGTGGACTAATCACTTGTGTATCTCACATTTAAACACATTTAGTCTACCTAAGGTTGTCACTCAATTACCAAAATCAAACAAGGACCTTTCATCTTGCTGACCCCCGCACCACCGTCAATGGTCTGCTTCGGGAGGATCCTACCTTCTTATTTATCAACAGCCGGCTGCTACGCCAGTCTCTCCGCCCTTGAGGCCCTCCTGCCACGACCTGCCCTCTCCTCCTCCCTAGCGCCATGGCCGCCGTGCGGAATAGCACCTCCACGCGCTACATAGGTCACGCTGCTTGAGATGGCGGGCGACCATGGCGGCGTTGCCAGCGTAGGCGGTGGTGTCACTACTAGAAATGTGTTCATCAATGACGATTCAGTCGTGACGCTTACAAATTTTGTCACAGAACAAGCGATTTCTATGACGAAATTTCCAGCTTCGTCATAAGTAACAAGTGACGGAGCTTTGGCACGAAGAATAATGACGAAAACAAAAGAATCGTCATAAAACAACAAAACTAAATCGTCATAGATCGTTTGGCTCGTGTACCACCTCGAGGACATGGCGCCGTGGTCCCACCAGCAGGTCCCACCTCGAGGACGTGGCGACGTGGTCCCAACCTCGAAGACGTGGCGATGCGGTCCCACTAGCGGGTCTTAGCCTGAGGACATGGCAGTGAACAAGTGGGGCAGTGTGGCCCACACGGTCCAGGTGGACCTACATCCTTCCGCCTCCCTTTTTTTTGCCAAAAAATAGCACACGCAGGGAGATTCGAACCCGCGACCTGCTGCTAGACATGTTGGTGCGTTACCACTGGAGCACTCGCCGTTTTGTGATAAAGGCATGCGTGTTTTTCTATTTGTAAATGTATAACATGATAATTGATGATTTTTTTCCTAAAATTTTCTAAAATCATTCTCTATCAATTTATTTTGTTGGTTTTGTCAATATATACATATGAAAAGTTTGAGCAATTTAAATTTTGAATTTTAAAAAAATGCAACTTCAGACAAGATTTTGGTTCCCCAAATGATTTCAGCTGAAAAAGTGATACATACCAAAGTTGAATAACTCATCAAGATCTACAACTTTTGTATTGGTCATTTCTTCATATGATAAAGTGGTAACGACATTGTTCACAAATGTGACACATCTCTCACAAGGTGTAAGATTAGTGAACAATATGTGCTAAGAATTTATCAAATGAATAAATGAATAAAATAAAAGTTGTATATATTCATGAGTTGAAAAACTTTGGTATCCATCGCTTTTTATGTTGAAATCAATTTGGGTCTCAAATTTTGGTTCGAACTTGTCGTTTTTCAAAATTTCAAATTTGAAAGTTTCAAAATTTCAAATTTGAAAAGTTCAAATTTTATCAAATGACAAGATGACTAAAATAAGAGTTGTAGATATTAATTAGTTGAATAACTTTGGTACTCATCACTTTTTATGTTGAAATCACTTTGGGTCTCAAATTTTGGTTCGAACTTGTTGTTTTTCAAAAATTCCAACTTGAAATGTTCAAATTTTGTCAAATGACAAGATGACTAAAATAAAAGTTGTACATATTAATGAGTTGAACAACTTTGGTATTCATCACTTTTTATGTTGAAATCATTTTGGGTCTCAAATTTTGGTTCGAACTTGTCATTTTTTAAAATTTTAAATTTTAAAGGTTCAAATTTTATCAAATGATAAGATGACCAAAATAAAAGTTGTAGATCTTGATGAGTTGAACAACTTTTGTATTCATCACTTTTGCATATGAAATCATTTAGGGTTTGAAACTTTGGTTTAAACTTGTCAAAATTCAAATTTCAAATTTTAAAATGTGTAAAACATTGTCACATCCAAGTTTGATCAAACTTAAATGCTGGCGCATGATTTTAGAAATTTTTAGAAAGAAAAACCATCACATTTGGAGTTAGTATGAGGGAGAACAACTAGTTATGAAGTTTACCCACAAATTAAAAAGAGAAATCACACTATTCTAGATGATCCTTACATGATCTTAATGAACAGTGTTATTTCTTTTTTTAATGTGTGGGTCAACTTTATAACTAGTTTTTCTTCCACGTACTAACTCCAAATCTGATTATTTTTTTCCTAAAATTTTCTAAAATCATTATCTATCAATTTATTTTGTTTATTTTGTCAATATATACATATGAAAAGTTTGAGCAATTTAAATTTTGAATTTAAAAAAATGCAACTTTCAGACAAGATTTTGGTTCCCCAAATGATTTCAGCTGAAAAAGTGATAAATACCAAAGTTAAATAACTCATCAAAATCTACAACTTTTATGTTGGTCATTTCTTCATATGATAAAGTGGTAATGACATTGTTCACAAATGTGATACATCTCTGAAAGGTCCTTGTTTGGTTTTGGTAATTGAGTGACAACTTAGGTGGACTAATATGTGGTTATGTGAGATACACAGGAGATTAGTCCATATGTGATGATGTCATGAAGGAGCTCATTGCATATGAGACATGACATGGAGTCATGTGATCAAGATGGAGAAGATCAAGATGAGGCTTGGCTCGAAGGACCGGTTGTGAAGGTGAAGGGCAAGTTGAGGCTTCGAAGCGAAGGACCATGCGATGGTGAAGCTTGGGCAAGACTTGGCGCCGACGGACCAATGCAACGGTGAAGAGCAAGTGAGGTCAAGATCGATGAACCAATACGGTCACGTGATGATATGAAGTGAATCATATCATTTGGTGATTGATTGATGCATGTGTTGCATCAATGTCGGAGGAGATGAAGTGGAATGCGCAAGGCTAAGGTATAACCTAGGGCATTTCCATTTCACCGGTCATAGGTGTGTAGAGAAGTTTATGACCGGGTTTAGGATAGATGGCCGTACTATCAAGAGGGGCAAACTTGTTTGCATATCGGTCATCTAGTGCCACTTGAGCGATCTAACTGTGCATACGTGTTAGGATCGAGTGGCGAGGCAAGTTGAGTGCCTAATTCCTTTGAAAATGATTGAGAAAAAGCTAACACACAAGCACATGGAGATGTACACTTGATGGTGTTGGCACATTTGCAAAGGTGGCGTTGGTCGCGCTATGGTTTGCGGGTAGAGAGGGGTTTGGGTTCCTCTCTCCCTCCCGCCGAGCGTGCGAGCGCGGGATTCAGGCGATTTCGGGGAAATGAAATGCCTATTTTCCACTACGCCGAAAGTCAGAAAAGAAACGGAGGCGAACGGGTCACTGAGGTGACCGGACGCTGCACCGGACGCGGTCTCGGTATGACCGGACGCGTCCGGTCAGTACAACGCGGTGTCAGGCGCGCGGGTGCTAGGGTTTGCAACCGGCGCGTCCGGTCACTCGCGGGACCGGCGCGTCCGGTCATGCACCAGAGAAGAACTGAGGTTCGCAGAGGACGATCGGACGCGGGGCGCGTCCGGTCACACACGATCGGACGCGTCCGATCGTTGAAGGAGCTTACTGGACTCCGACCGGACGCTGGCACTGTCGCGTCCGGTCGTTGCGAGGAGCGCGTCCGGTCATTGTTTCGTGGGCGCGGGTGCTGTGCGGATCGGCGCGTCCGGTCGTTCGAAGCAGCGCGTCCGGTCGTTTGACAGGCGCGTCCGGTCGCTGCCTAGGGCGCGTCCGGTCATTGGTTTGACCGTTGAGGGTCAGTGACCGTTGGAGGATCTAACGGTCGGATTTGAAATTCAAGGGACACGTGGTTGTCGCAGGGCGACCGGACGCGGTTGAGCGCGTCCGGTCAGTTACGACCGGCGCGTCCGGTCGTCCCGAAATCTGCCCAGTGAAGGGGTAACGGCTCTATTTGACCGTGGGGTTATAAATAGATGCCTTGGCCGGCCGTGGCCGGTAGCGGAGCACACTTTAGCCTTGGTGGCTTGTGTGGTAGTGCTTGGGAGCCCTCTAACTCACTCATGCTTGATAGTGTTCATCGGATCGAGTGAGAGAGCGATTCTAGTGCGATTGCATCGTGAGGTTGCATCGAGTGGCACTAGGTGATCGTGTTGCAAGCCGGTAGTGCTTGTTACTCTTGGAGGTTGCCACCTCCTAGACGGCTTGGTGGCTTGTGGCTCTGTCGAAGCTCGCAAGAAGATTGTGCGAGGCTCCGGAGAAGCTTTGTGAGGGGGATTGTGCTCACCCCGCGGGGATCGCGAAGAGCAACTCTAGTTGAGCGTGTCATTGAGTTACCTCACTTGAGAGTGGTGTCTTGCGGTGCCTTGCGGGGCATGCCTTGAGGGGCAAGTGACTTGAGGGTCACACCGAGGAACCATCTAAGTGTTGGTCGACACAACGGGGACGTAGCTTGGTGGCAACCAAGTGAACCTCGGGAGAAAATCACCGTGTCAACTTTGTCTACTCTTCTCGGTGGTTTGCCTTCATGCAACACAAGCTTGTATTTACTTTCATATATACTTGTGCTTGTGTAGTTGCTCTCGTAACTAGTTTGCTTGTGTAGCTTGCTAGTTGTCTTCTTGCTTGTGTAGCTAGAAGCTTCCGCTTGCGTGACTAATTTGGTTTATATAACCTTGTTAGTCATATTGCTTAGTTTGTGTAGCTAAGTGATTTGCGCTCTCTAATTTGGCATTAGTTGCCTTATTATTGAGCATTGCTAGTGAGCTTAGGCTTTGTACGCTTTGCTTACTAGAATTGTGTAGGAGCTCCCTCTTGCTTGCAAAGTACTAGTGCATAGGTTTGTGTGACCTTGCTCTAGAATTAAATAGGAGAGCTCTTGCTAAGGAAAGCACCTTAGTTGCTTAATTAGGATCTTTGTGAGGTGCTTGTGAACTTAGTTAGAGGGGTGTAGTCTTGGCTAGACCGATAAGTTTAATTCCGCATTTGTTTTGGTTAGCCAACTCGTTTAAGTTTTAGAAAGGACTATTCACCCCCCCTCTAGTCCGCCATCTCGACCCTACAAGTGGTATCGGAGCCGGGTCTCTCATTTGTGGTCTTCACCGACCCGAGAGGATGGCGGCTTATGGGCTAGATGTTGAGTGTCCACACATTTTTGATGGCACACACTTTGCACAGTGGAGAAATTGGATGACATGCAATTTTAAGTTTATTTCTCCTCAAATGTGGTGGATCGTAGATGTGGGTTTTTCCTTTGCAATTGATAAAAAGAATGCAACTCAAGCGCAAAGTAAATGCCTACATCTCGATAGCCAAGCTACTAATACTTTATATCGATCTATGGATAGTAGCATACTTTGTGAGATCATAGACTTCGAGTCCGCCCATGAAATTTGGGTGTTTCTAAATGAGAAATATGGGATGATCTCCAATGATGATGAGCCCAAGGAAGAGGTACATAAGGATGTTGAGCATGACCACAACAAGGTGGTTATGGAGGATTGCTCCACCTCACGGTCAAGTGATGACAAAGATGATATCACAAGATCACTTGACAAGAAGAATGATAATGCCACAAGTGATGCAAGCAATGATTCTACTCCATGCACACTTGATGGTGAAGATGATGGCTATGAGAGTGATGCTTCAACAAGCTCTTCAACATCACCACATTGTTCCATGTCACATGGTGACACTAAGGTATCTATTGGTGGTTTTGTTGTTGATTGTGATGGTCCAAATTTTGAGCTTCTATATAAACTCTCAAAGGCCCTAAGAAATGAGATGTCAAAAATAAGGAAATTGAAAAATGAAAACTCATTTCTAAAAACCACATGTGAACAACAAAAGCATCTACTTTATGTTGCTACTTGTTCACATGAGGAGCTAAAATTGGCTCATGAGGAACTTAGTGTTGCTCATGATAATTTGGCACAAGAACATGCTTTACTCACTAAGAAGCCTTCTAATGAAGAAACCAAGTCTAGTGAGAGCTCATCATTTGGGTCAAATGATCAATCACATATTACTAACCCTTGTGATGTTGGCAAGAAGCATGTATCCACCTCTTATGATGATTTATTAGATATGCCATGTTCTTCACATATATATGCTTGTTCTACTTCTATGTCTTGTGAGACTAACATTTTGAAGGAGAACAATGAGCTCAAAAGTGAAGTGAAGGAATTGAGCAACAAGTTAGAGAGGTGCTACAACTCAAAAGTCACCTTTGAGCATATGTTGAAAACTCAAAGAAACTTTGGTGACAAGAGTGGCCTTGGTTTCAACAAGAGCAAGAGGAATATGACCAAAGGGGAAAAGAAAAGAGAATGGAAGATGAAGAAGCTAGCTCGAGAGAAGCTCTCTCATTTCATGTGCTACCGATGCCATGAAGTGGGTCATCTTCACCAAACATGCCCCAACTTAGAGAAGCTCAAGTTGAAGAAAGAAGAAGAAAGGCTCAAACGCAAGTGCTTCAAGTGCCATACATGGGGTCACTACATCTCAATGTGCCCAAGCAAGAAACTAGTGAAGCAACAAGAAGAGCCTCAACTAAAGCCACAAGTTGAGCAAGAAACCACACCCCAATCTCAAGTCAAGATCAACCACAAGGATAATGATGGTGACTTGATGAAGAAGAAGAAGAAAACGAGAAGGGGTGGAAGAAGAAGGCATCCAATGCAAATCCAAGATGCCAAGATGATGAGCAAGATTCAAGATAAGAAGAGAGATTTGGCTCACATCAAGTGCTTCAAGTGTGAAGATATGGGACACTTTGCCTCGAGGTGTCCTACCAAGCTTGAGAAGAAGGATCAAGCAACTCATGAGAGGCAAGGCAATGAAAAGCATCACATGAGCAAGGAAGAAAAGGCTCAACCAAAGAGAAGATGCTATTCATGTCGGGAAAGGGGACACATGGCACATTCATGTTCCCTAGGTAATAATTCTAAGCCTAGTTCAATTAATAATACTAATATGCTTAGAAAGGATGTAAATGGTATCTCTATGGTTGCTATTGCAAAACATCCCGCTACTCATACTAAGGCAATGCCTAAGTATGTTGCACCTAACTTGAGAGGACCCAAACTTGTTTGGGTACCATCAAAAAGTGGATGAATGTGTGTAGGTACCATGGCATTGGAGGCTTGACTCAAATTGATTTCATATTTGTTATTATATGTTGACTCAAGTACTGAAGCTTATTGCAATTCTATCCCAATGCCAAGTCAAAATGAGTGAAGTCCAAAGTACTACAACATACAAGTGTCATGATCAAGTTGTGGATGATTTCTTGGAATTATTTGATGGCTTGCAAATGTTCAAGTTGAAAGCTTGCTATGAATAATCATGAGCTAACCAAGGTATATCTCTTGTTGATTATTTCATTTGGGTGCATATGAGTTGATTGAATTGGATAAATGTGCAATGCTGCTTGCTATGAGATGATTGAATGGATTAAATGCTTAGCAATCAAGTTTGGATTGATTTGGGTTGGATAAGTTCTTGAGATGACCTTTAGTAAGTGGATTGAATGGATATATATCTTATGAAAGTATTTAAACAAGTTAGTTTCAAGTTTGATTCACTTTGGATGAAGAATAGCTCATGTTTTGAAATCTGTCCTATATTAAAAATCTGAGCTAGCAGTGATCTTAGCCATGTTTGAGTGATCAAATCTATTTGGATTGGCTTGAAATTTGGTATACATGCTCTACACTTATGATAGAAGATGCTGTAGATATTTCATGAGAAGTGGATAAGGGTTGCTTCGGTTTTAAAGTGCATCTTGTCAGCTATAGTGCAGCAGTTTTCAGCATGTAGCAGTGTGGAAGATTTGAAATCTAGTAGCAATCTAGAAGTCAAAAGAAGTTCAATTTTTTACAGTTGCTAGATGACTTAGTGAAGCACATCTCCACCAAATTTCATGGCATTTAGATCCGTACATTGTGAGATATGAATTATTCTTTGAAGGGTACAGAATCTGCCAAGAAAAGTGACAATTATTGGATTAATCTAGAGTCACTTTGATTGAAAGGTCCTCAAGTTGGAAACTTGTTTATAAGTGGTTGAGGTACCTAAGTTTGGTTTTGGATTGATCTATAAGCATGAAAAGCAATGAGTACAAGAACATTTGATTGTGGAATGTACTTGGTGTACTTATTTGGTACTCAATTTGAAGATCAAGATCAAACTTAAGAAGAAGATGAAGTTTAAGTTCTAGTGATGATTAGAGATCATTTGGTAGAAATAAAAGGACTTAAACAAGTAGAAAGAGTTGGACTCAAATGTAGATTCAAGGATTATTCATCAAGATTGAGTTCATCATTTGGATCAATCAAACTATATCATTTCAAGTGAGTATCAAGAGTGGTTCTTTGGAGAAAGGTCACTTCTCCCTAGTGAGGGGCTTGCCGCCGTATGTAGGTGAAACCAAGTTTGGGACTTGGAAGGCTAACATGGAAGTGGTGATCCGAGGAACTTGTGATGCTTAGTTGAAGCAATCAAAAGGGTTGATCAAGAAAAGCAAGCAACACCCAAAAGAGAGCTAGTCATGTATTTCAAGTGATATTCTAAGTAGTTCTCTCATACAAGTAAAGATGATATAATGAAGCAAGCCAACCACAATAAGAAAGTGTACTTGATCATAAGTGGTTTTCATTTCATATGGGTGAAGAATGGATTTATCTATGATGATTGGTCTTCACCAAGCTTATAAATTGGACTTCACATTGCTATTGGAGTAATGAATTGGAATCTATGTGACTATCCTCTACTCCAACATAGCAAAGGTATCATTGTAATGTGCATGATCATTTCATCCCTTACTAGTATGCGGTTAGTGCATATAGTACATGTTTATTAGGATCATGCATAACAAATGAAAAGTTTTAAATTCATAGCCTACCACTATTGCTTGGTTGATTAATTGATCTAGTGGTATGGATATGAGTTTGTTCATGAGCTAGTGAACCCAAGTATTTGATCTAGTTTGGATTGCTAACAAGTGACAAGTACAACATTGGCAAGATAACCCTTATCATGAGGTGTGAAGAAGCTTGTCGTTGGATCAAACCGGACTTGGAATCTTAGGCAAATCAACATAGTTCAAGTCATACAAGAAGCTCATGACAATGATAAGAGTACAAGCACAAGACAACAATGAAAATGGATATCTAGTTTATTTCAAGTGGTATCTAGACTCAAATTGATCTTTCAAGTGGTATTCACTAGTGGTGTCTAGATCATGATCTACAAGTGATATCTTACAAGTGGTACTCATGAAGATAGCAATTGTTCAAGAAGTGAATATTATTGTCAAATCCTTCAAAATGGATCTATACTAGAAAGCTCTTTCAAATGGTATCACATTCCTACTCATGATATATTCACGTGGTATCATTCATGCAAGACAATGGTTTCACAAGTGATCCTCAACTTTAAGTGATCAAATCAAGAAATGCTACCCTCATCCTCAAGTGGTATCTCAAGTGAATGACACATGCTATGACATAGGGGGAGGAGCCCCACCGATTGGTATCAAGGTTAAAGATCCTATGTGGTATCTCAAGAGCAACCATAAAGTTTGTCATTCCAACATATGTGGTAATGTCCATCAAAATGCAAAATTCAAGTCTCAACCATCTACCCCAATGCTAGCCTTTGCATCAATAAGAAGCACACCTTTTATGGAAATTGATGATAAAGGGGGAGAGATTGGACAAAGATATGTAAGATTTCCTTTGGGGGAGAGATTGCTTTGGAGAGAGAGATGTTATTGGACATGGATATGGACAAAGAGGGAGCAACATTGAAGAGCAACATTGAAGAATGTAAGGGGATCAAAATTCTTGGACAAAGAAAGCACACAAGTAGGAGGAGCAAGTTCATGAACGTTGATTGATTGCATTTGATATATGCATAATTCATGTGCTTGCTTGCATTGCATAAGTTCTTAAATTCAATATGCATGCTTGTGTGGTGTATGCTAGTTATAGAACTTGAATGATGATTTGATAACTAGCATGCATAGGATGTTAGCTAGACTTATGATTATCATGCAAAAACTAGAACCTTGCTTATAATGTTGATCTCACGGGGTTTCTAGTGTTCTTTGATGTCTAGCTACTCATGATGCTAAGGATGATGGCAAACTTGTGATTTTCAAATGGTATCAAGCTACTAATTGGTATCAAGCTACAAAGGTTTATTCTATACACCTTAGCATCACTTAGTAGTGCTAACCCTCCCACAAATTTCATATTTATGCATATGTGCAAGCTTGAAACCAAACCTTTTGAGCACATATGTAGGGGGAGTTATCACTACCAAGTCGGATTTTATGGTGCTTATCCAATTCTTGACATAAAGCTAAAATGTTGGATAAGTAGTATAAAATCCAAAACAAGTTGGCAATTTACACTTGTGTGAAGTGCTAGCTTGAAAAAGCTTAATTTCCATATCTTTGTAGAGTTGTCATCAATTACCAAAAAGGGGGAGATTGAAAGGTCCTTGTTTGGTTTTGGTAATTGAGTGACAACTTAGGTGGACTAATATGTGGTTATGTGAGATACACAGGAGATTAGTCCATATGTGATGGTGTCATGAAGGAGCTCATTGCATATGAGACATGACATGGAGTCATGTGATCAAGATGGAGAAGATCAAGATGAGGCTTGGCTCGAAGGACCGGTTGTGAAGGTGAAGGGCAAGTTGAGGCTTCGAAGCGAAGGACCATGCGATGGTGAAGCTTGGGCAAGACTTGGCGCCGACGGACCAATGCAACGGTGAAGAGCAAGTGAGGTCAAGATCGATGAACCAATACGGTCACGTGATGATATGAAGTGAATCATATCATTTGGTGATTGATTGATGCATGTGTTGCATCAATGTCGGAGGAGATGAAGTGGAATGCGCAAGGCTAAGGTATAACCTAGGGCATTTCCATTTCACCGGTCATAGGTGTGTAGAGAAGTTTATGACCGGGTTTAGGATAGATGGCCGTACTATCAAGAGGGGCAAACTTGTTTGCATATCGGTCATCTAGTGCCACTTGAGCGATCTAACTGTGCATACGTGTTAGGATCGAGTGGCGAGGCAAGTTGAGTGCCTAATTCCTTTGAAAATGATTGAGAAAAAGCTAACACACAAGCACATGGAGATGTACACTTGATGGTGTTGGCACATTTGCAAAGGTGGCGTTGGTCGCGCTATGGTTTGCGGGTAGAGAGGGGTTTGGGTTCCTCTCTCCCTCCCGCCGAGCGTGCGAGCGCGGGATTCAGGCGATTTCGGGGAAATGAAATGCCTATTTTCCACTACGCCGAAAGTCAGAAAAGAAACGGAGGCGAACGGGTCACTGAGGTGACCGGACGCTGCACCGGACGCGGTCTCGGTATGACCGGACGCGTCCGGTCAGTACAGCGCGGTGTCAGGCGCGCGGGTGCTAGGGTTTGCAACCGGCGCGTCCGGTCACTCGCGGGACCGGCGCGTCCGGTCATGCACCAGAGAAGAACTGAGGTTCGCAGAGGACGATCGGACGCGGGGCGCGTCCGGTCACACACGATCGGACGCGTCCGATCGTTGAAGGAGCTTACTGGACTCCGACCGGACGCTGGCACTGTCGCGTCCGGTCGTTGCGAGGAGCGCGTCCGGTCATTGTTTCGTGGGCGCGGGTGCTGTGCGGATCGACGCGTCCGGTCGTTCGAAGCAGCGCGTCCGGTCGTTTGACAGGCGCGTCCGGTCGCTGCCTAGGGCGCGTCCGGTCATTGGTTTGACCGTTGAGGGTCAGTGACCGTTGGAGGATCTAACGGTCGGATTTGAAATTCAAGGGACACGTGGTTGTCGCAGGGCGACCGGACGCGGTTGAGCGCGTCCGGTCAGTTACGACCGGCGCGTCCGGTCGTCCCGAAATCTGCCCAGTGAAGGGGTAACGGCTCTATTTGACCGTGGGGTTATAAATAGATGCCTTGGCCGGCCGTGGCCGGTAGCGGAGCACACTTTAGCCTTGGTGGCTTGTGTGGTAGTGCTTGGGAGCCCTCTAACTCACTCATGCTTGATAGTGTTCATCGGATCGAGTGAGAGAGCGATTCTAGTGCGATTGCATCGTGAGGTTGCATCGAGTGGCACTAGGTGATCGTGTTGCAAGCCGGTAGTGCTTGTTACTCTTGGAGGTTGCCACCTCCTAGACGGCTTGGTGGCTTGTGGCTCTGTCGAAGCTCGCAAGAAGATTGTGCGAGGCTCCGGAGAAGCTTTGTGAGGGGGATTGTGCTCACCCCGCGGGGATCGCGAAGAGCAACTCTAGTTGAGCGTGTCATTGAGTTACCTCACTTGAGAGTGGTGTCTTGCGGTGCCTTGCGGGGCGTGCCTTGAGGGGCAAGTGACTTGAGGGTCACACCGAGGAACCATCTAAGTGTTGGTCGACACAACGGGGACGTAGCTTGGTGGCAACCAAGTGAACCTCGGGAGAAAATCACCGTGTCAACTTTGTCTACTCTTCTCGGTGGTTTGCCTTCATGCAACACAAGCTTGTATTTACTTTCATATATACTTGTGCTTGTGTAGTTGCTCTCGTAACTAGTTTGCTTGTGTAGCTTGCTAGTTGTCTTCTTGCTTGTGTAGCTAGAAGCTTCCGCTTGCGTGACTAATTTGGTTTATATAACCTTGTTAGTCACATTGCTTAGTTTGTGTAGCTAAGTGATTTGCGCTCTCTAATTTGGCATTAGTTGCCTTATTATTGAGCATTGCTAGTGAGCTTAGGCTTTGTACGCTTTGCTTACTAGAATTGTGTAGGAGCTCCCTCTTGCTTGCAAAGTACTAGTGCATAGGTTTGTGTGACCTTGCTCTAGAATTAAATAGGAGAGCTCTTGCTAAGGAAAGCACCTTAGTTGCTTAATTAGGATCTTTGTGAGGTGCTTGTGAACTTAGTTAGAGGGGTGTAGTCTTGGCTAGACCGATAAGTTTAATTCCGCATTTGTTTTGGTTAGCCAACTCGTTTAAGTTTTAGAAAGGACTATTCACCCCCCTCTAGTCCGCCATCTCGACCCTACAATCTCTTATAAGGTTTTATAAACTACATGAGACATGTGTAAGATTAGTAAACAATATGTGCCAAGAATTTATCAAATGAAGAAATGAACAAAATAAAAGTTGTAGATATTCATGAGTTGAACAACTTTGGTATTCATCACTTTTTATGTTGAAATCAATTTGGGTCTCAAATTTTGGTTCCAACTTGTCATTTTTCAAAAGTTCAAATTTGAAAGGTTCAAATTTTGTCAAATGAAGAAATGACCAAAATAAAAGTTGTAGATATTCATGAGTTGAACAACTTTGGTATTCATCACTTTTTATGTTGAAATCAATTTGGGTCTCAAATTTTGTTTCGAACTTGTCGTTTTTTAAAATTTCAAATTTGAAAGGTTCAAATTTTGTCAAATGACAAGATGGCTAAAATAAAAGTTGTAGATAATAATGAGTTGAACAACTTTAGTATTCATCACTTTTTATGTTGAAATCATTTTGGGTCTCAAATTTTGGTTCGAACTTGTTATTTTTTAAAATTTCAAATTTGAAAGGTTCAAATTTTGTCAAATGACAAGATGACCAAAATAAAAGTTGTAGATCTTAATGACCTCTACAACTTTGATGTTTATCAAATTTTCATTTAAGATTATTTGGTGTCTCAAAATTATTTTAGTAGTTTTAATTTTAATTATTTCGAACTACTTTACGTTATTATTACTTTTTTCGTGGGAGCCACCAAAATACAAGTTTCAGTATCCCTAATGAAACACTTCATTTCCACCAATTTTCAGGATGTGAGCTCAAACAAAACATGTATTCTTATATATATTTTTGTCTTTTGAGACGTTGTTTGACATGACATGTAGTTTAAGTTGGAGTTAATTTACAAAATCGTGCAGTAAATGACTTAAACCTTAAGAAATAGCAAATAACTTCAAAAACCCTTGACAATCATAGACAACAGCTCTTAGCTAGTCTAGTTAATGTAAAAATTATGTTGAACACATAAGTATCATGTAAACCATAGTTATTATGATTTAATTGTGATGATTAAAATGGAAAAAATATGAGACATGTTGGGCCTTAAAATGATGCTCAGGTTCAGCCCAAATCAAGATCCCTCTCTCTCAGCCGTTAGATCTCAAAAGGGATGGTCCATATACGCTATACTTCGTATAAAACCCACGAAACCCTACCCTCTTCCTGTACTCCGCCACCACCAGACCACCACCCCTCTCATGCGCCTCCTTTTCTCTTCTCCCCGTTGTGAGACGCAGAGCCGCAGCAGAGCGGCTTCCTCGATTCCTCCTGTCTATCAGCCGCCAGCTGCCGCCCCCAATGGTCTAATCCTGCGCTGTGCCACACTCACCTCTCCATCACGGTCAGCAAGAACTAGAGGCCGCAGGATGCGTCAGCCCTACTTGATGAATAGAGCGGAGGCAGCCAGAGCCCCCTGACCGCCGTGCTGTGGGAGGAGAGGAGGCAGATGGATCCACCACGGACAGGATTCGGCGGCGCACGGTAAGGGCTATGCCGGATCCGGCACTGGCACGAGGCGGGAGGTGGCGGCGCCCGAGCATGGCGGTAGCCTCGTGCATGAGCAGTGGGCCACTGTGCATCCGGCGGCGCACGAGCTAGATCCATCGTCAGCGCAAGGCGGGCGGTGGCAGCACTCGAGCTTTCCTCGTCCTCCCCTGTGCGCTCCTGCTTCCTTCCATTCCGAGGTACTGTAATGCACATCCTCGTACTCTCACTATGCCGTTTGGTTGATAATCATTATAGCTAAAACTTTAGGTGAATGGCGATGCTAGTCTCTTCGGAAGTACAAAACTAGTAATCGACTGAATACCAAAATGTCATCAATTAACACTCTAAATGCAAAATGTGATCAATATTTGACAACTTCAGGTGCACAGAGTTGGTTCCTGATAAGGTTCGGTCAACACTTCAGAACACACTCAAGGATTACAGCTGGATTACCTTGATCTCTACATTGTAAGAAGCCAAAACCAATGAGTTGTTTCAACTTTCTTACTGTGTTATGCAAATATGCAAGATCAATTGATACTTTCTAATAGTTTCATGGCTTGTAAATAATTTATAAATGCTATTGTTGTCTGTTCATGGTACAATCCCATTTTTAGTTAGCTAGGAACGTGTGATGTTCAATGGTTTCTATTCTGTGCTATCACAGTAGTTAGCTCTGGTATGAAAGCTTCAGATCAATGCATCTGAAATATTTGCAAAGCATTGGCTTTATTTATATGCTACAATGCTACCTAGGATATTGTTCCATGTTTACTTTAAGTTGTCAGATTCCATTAGTATCAACTGATCTTGGAAGAGTAACCATTCAATCTTAAGCATCTATTGACTGAGCGTGGATAATGAAATTAAGTACTGCTGGTAGCAGATATATTCATATATGCACATCTTAACTAACCATCCAGATAGTACATAAGTGTTTTAAGAAGGAAGATTTGGTCAGAACGCGACCTGCAGTTAGTTAATGCTTATTTTTATTTTTATTTTTATTTTTATTTTCCTCACATGATCGCCACAGTTAGTTAATACAGCCTTGTGTCCTACAATATTTTTATGTAGGAGACTAACATGTCCAAGGGGTCATGCATGTGGAAGAAGCACAGCTGAAGCAGTCGAACAAGCTCCCCCCTGTGATGTGTGTGGAAAATAATGGTACACCCTGAAATTCAAGACTTAAGTTGTGCTAGCTGTTACTTCTCACCATTTTTTCGGTCCCTCAATATATTGGAATCAGTTCTTATATGTCGCTCGATGTCTAGACATAGTTGTTCTTATAACCATTAGTTTTGTATATAGCTGACTTATATAAAATGTATGGTGGATTAATGAGATATGTTGCTTCGTATATGGTGGATTAATGATATATTTTGCTTCCTATATGAAATGACATGTGATAAATTTGTGACGGTGGTTTTTTGACGTCAGTTTCTATCAATGCAGCATAGGTTTTTATTTTAAAAAATACATCTTGTGTGATATTTCCTCCTCAAATTAATGCAATAAGTATCAACTAATGATGGGTCATTGCTGTTTTAGTCACATATGGAAGCTTTGAGGACAGAACCTGTTGCTGAAGGTGAGACAGCAGTGTCTAGTGTGCAGGTTGTGTCCTAGGTGCTCTCCCAGAACAGCTCAAACCTTTTCCTAAAGAGTGTTGGCATCAAACTAGTGTCATCCTCCAAATCATCATCGTAAAATGAAAGCGAGCTTCGGGAGCAACTAGCAGCTGAAGCTACGGCTGCTGTACAAGGTGAAATCGATGAACTCAGGAAGAGAAGTGAAGAAGCTGAGGAAAAGCTGGCGAGGACACAAAAGGAGATGGAGGAGTACAAGAAGCTGACAGAGATAAGCAACAAGGCAATGGAGGAGAACAATGCGCTGCTCAAGCGTATCTTGGCCATCAACAATACTTCTTCGACATGAGCGCTGCTCGTAGCTGCTGCTTCATTAAGCAAGTGGTCTGCTGGTGATTTTATTTATGTAGTAACTTATGTTGCTAGTGGTTGGTAACTTTTTATTATTTCCTGTGATGTTAATGCGAACTGAGATGAAACTAGTAGTTCAAATGTGATGTCTATTGAGTTATGTGAACCGAGTTTAGAATTGTTGATTAAGTCGTTGGTCATTGGAATACTGGACCTGTTAATTTATGAAAGCTTTTGGTCATTCCAGTATTATTTGCATTCTGTAATGAAATCAGCATGTGCACTTGTGATGAATTATCTGACCTTTCTGTGACGATTTGGTAATTGATTCTATGACGAATTTCTATTTACTTCAGTGACGAAAATGAGAACCTATCACAGCAAGCCTTGTGGCCCAACAAAAATTGGACATGTGGACCATCCACATCACTGGCCACGTCAGCTGCCACGTGGTCGGACACGTCACCTGCAATGTGGACGCGCCACGTGGACAAGACACGTCAGCTGCCAGCGTGGCAGACGTCGTCTGGCCGCCTAACAGACGGCAAGTCATGACGAAAAAGGGGCTATATCAATGACGAAAATATATCGTCATAGAAAGAATACACTTCTATGACGACGGCCATTTCGTCATAGAACAAATGCACATCTATGACGAAAATAGACGTTTCGTCACGGTAGGTAAAATATGACGCGCATTCAATGACGAATACCATATCGTCACAAATTCGTCATAAAATAATACATGTGACGATTTTAGAGTCTTCAGTGACGAAAGAAGAGCATCATTGATGTACACATCCCTAGTAGTGTGTCCCGGTCTGGCGTCTCGTCGAGCACAACACGAGTGGCTGCTGCTGTGCTGCACTGTGGTGCGGCTTGGGGTCTTGGTTGGTCATCGATGTCGCCGTGGGTGCGCTGACATCTCAAGCGAAATTTTGGTGACCACCGAAATTTTTAGTGTTTTGAATCCCAAAACCTTGGCTGCCACAGCGGAGTAGCGGGCTCCGAGATGGTGCTGTCGAAGCCGAGGCACCGAGACCGCAGAAGTAGAGGAAGGTGGAGGTGTCAGGCCCGGACAACACCGATTGGGCGGTCGTGATGGTGTTGCGGAGTCGTTGTCCTCCTGCGCCTGCGCTCGTGCCGACAGCGTGGAGCAGCCACAGGGTTGACCTACCCGTGCGGATGGTCGCGGCGAAGCTGCTGAACCTAGGTCTGGGTGCATGCTACCTCATGGGCCGAGAGGGCCTAATAGCTGGGCGCCAAGGTGGCTATGTATGATAGATAGCCACGTTAGCAAAACCAGGGTCCAAAACTACCTTAAGGGGTTATATAGACGGTTTGAAAATGTTTAAAGTGCAGAATATATGGTTTTGTACTTCAGGGGGTGAAGTAGACACCATGTCAAACGTCAAGGAGTTATATAGACTTATTCCAAAATTTATTTTACCAAATATTTTTGCAAGATAACTTCAGCTCCACTAATGAATCCGCTCATAGAGACGAAGCTAAAAAAAACTGCTCTATAATGAAATAGAGTTGTAATGCAACGGCTTCTCCAGCAGCTTCAGGACTGTTTAGAGGTGTTTTCTTTTAAATTAAATGAGTTAAAAATGAAACAACTTCTCAAGTGAAGCTTTTTAAAATTCGATCTCACAGGGGATGAATGTCAGATGGAATTGAAAATACTTCTCCCAGCTACCTCTCCTAGATCTACTATAAAAAGTTGTTTTATTAAATCTTTTTTTAAAATTAGATTTAGCTCTATCAAACATGTTAATACCCTAGGCTTGCATGTAGTTTTTGAATTTTTTTTCCGCCATGGTGGAGGCTCATATGGCGTTTGAGTTTGCGTCCGCAGCCAAGTTAAACGGCCAGCGCCTCTGTGTGATTAAGTATGAATATTAACAATTACAGTCTAAATTAGCGTTAAAAATTATCCTCCGTCGTAGATTAGTACTCTCGTATAAAAAAACAACTCTTTTTAAGCGCCTGTTTAATTTTTTAGGCCTTGTGATGCATTTAAAATTCAAAATTTTTACTTTTCGTCTTATCATATCAAATCTTTGAACGCGTGCATGGAGCATTAAATATAGATAAAAAAATAATTAATTGCATAATTTGGTTGTAAATCACGAGAAGAATTTTTTGAGCCAAATTAGTTCATGATGGGATACTAATTGCTAAATGCAAACCAAAGTGCTATAGTAGTCAAATTCCAGAAGTTTTTACGTCTAAACACCCTAAAGTATATTTTTGCATTTTACTTGGCCTTAGAGCATGGTTAATAAGCCAGCCAGCAGCCAGCGGTATGCTGTGCCATGTCATCTCGAGGCAGCGTATGCAAACATGCGAATAAGACTATCTCCAACCATGACAACCCAAACACAGCACCCATTCTCTGATTTGGGTTATGCACGCTAAAAAAGATCCCAACCCAAAATTTACGTTCTCCAACAGAGGACCCAAATCACCCCGTCATCTACGGTACAGCACTCTTTCTTCCTCCCGTGTTCGTTTCTGTAGGAACGCACAGCAGGAAAACGAAGAGGAAAGCGGCGGGTAGCCACGGCCCACAGGGCCCATGCCTGCACCGCTCTTCACGTGCTCGCCGGCGGCCAGGGAGCTGCGGCGGGGCCAAGGGCGCCTGCGCGCCCGCGCCAGGGGACTGGGCAGCGGCATCGGACAACCAGGAGGGCAGCCCGTGTGCGCGCCGCTTGCTGCGACGGCCAGCAGCAGCGACGGCGGGGCCGGAGGCGCCCGCGCGTTCGCGCCGTTGGGTCTGCAGCGGCAGCCTGCGGCTGGCCGAGCGCACTCACCGGTGGCGGCGGCCCCTGCTGGGGGCGGACCGGATCCGCGAGCCTCTCCCCTTCCGGTCAGCGGCGCGCAAGGCCGAGAACTGCCGCTCGCCGAGGCGGAGGCCGCCGCCGTCGCCGCTTCCGCGTCGGAGCCGTCCAAGGCCGCTTCCTCGTTGACGCCGTCCAAGGCCGCTACGCGCAGCGGAGAATTGGGTCGAGGAGAGAGAGACAGCCATTTTTGCGTACCCACTCGACTCCGACGCAAATTGCGTCTTTGGTTTTGGTACTCGGTTGGAGCGTCGTTTTTTCACCGAAAGCAACGTGCACGACCTATATTTGGGTTTGGGTGCCGTGATGGCTATCCCGTTGGAGACAGTCAATAAGCTGGTGTTTAGGTCGGTTGTAGTTTGCCTTTACTGAATACTTTATTTGCATGTGCACTTCATCTCTTGTGGCTACATCTTTGTTGCCCCTTGCAATGCCAGGCAAGAAAACAGACCAGGTGGGAGCATAGGATCCAGAGGAGGGGACGGAGGGCCACTAAAACAGCAGCTCTGTCGCTCGTACAGGAGGCGATTGTGTCTTGGGAAGTGCCCTTCAGCCGGGCGGCAAGGCTACCGCCCGCTTCCTTCTCTCTCATTGTTTTCACTCCTCCAGCTCATATTCTGTTGACGTGGATTCCCTCTCCGCCGGCTTCCCGTCGATGAGTATACTTGGGGCTGTTTAGTTGGCAAAATTTTTAGCGAAACGCTACTATAGCAATTTCATTGTTATTTGGTAAATATTATCTAATTATGGTCTAATTAGGCTTAAAAGATTTGTCTCGTCCATTTCGTCTAAACTATGTAATTAGTTTTATTTTTTATCTATATTTAATGCTTCATGCATGTATTCAAAGATTCAATGTGACAGAGAATCTGAAAATTTTGGTAAAATTTTTGGCATCTAAACGGTGCCTTGCTCTTAGAAGTCTGGACTCCGGACAGCACATCAGTACCAGAACTCAAAGTCAACAGCCGCACTGCCCCAGCAGCCTTCCTTCTATCCCTCCAGAATTCACAGATCCTGTTCGGCCTGCCTCCCAGTCGAAGCATCGATCCGAGGCTCGGCTTCCTCCTCGTCCTCACCTCGGACCTCGCCGCCGCGGCTCCGTCCTCACAAAGCCAACATGCAGAAGGTATGCAAAACACGCAGATCTCCGCTCTCAACAAGTCTCGAAATCCTAATGTTTCATGCTCGCCGGAAATCCAGTCTCACCTGTTTCAGTTCGGTCACCCAAACTTTTTGTTGGGATATCCATTCATGGTCTGTTCGCATGTGTGTCCAGCACAAGGTCGCGTTGTGCCAGCTCGCCGTCACACCGGACAAGGACGGAAACATCGCCCGCGCGCGGGCCCGCGTCGAGGCCGCCGCGGACGCCGGCGCCAAGCTCGTCGTCCTGCCGGCAAGTCGTCCGCTCCCTCTGTCAGTTACTGACGTGTTTACTGTCTCAAACCACAAATCGCTAACTACTGAGCATACTGAAAGTGTTAGTACAGATTAATACCTGATCAGCTGAAGGCAGCTGGCAGCAGAAGTTATAGGCATTGCTTCATTGGCAGCGTTCCTCTGCTTTTGCTTCAGGAAATATGGAGCTGTCCGTACGCAATGGAGACACTGCCAAGTTACGCCGAAGACATAGACGGCGGAGAGTCGCCGTCCATCTCGATGTTGTCGGAGGTCGCCGCTGCCAGAAAGATCACCATTGTAGGTGGATCCATACCTGAGAAGGCGTCTGGGAAGGTGTTCAACACCTGCTGTGTCATCGGGCCAGATGGACAGATATTGGCCAAGCATAGGAAAGTAAGGCACCGTTTAGATGCCAAAAATTTTGCCAAAATTTTCATATTCCCCGTCACATCGAATCTTTGAACACATGTATGAAGCATTAAATATAGATAAAAAATAAAACTAATTACACAGTTTAGACGAAATGGACGAGACAAATCTTTTAAACCTAATTAGAACATGATTGGACAATATTTACCAAATAACAACGAAACTGCTACAGTAGCGTTTCGCCAAAAATTTTGCCAACTAAACAGCCCCTAAGTAGCTGGAGAGGCTGTTGTTGTCTGAATCCAGATATTTACGTGTAATTTTCGGCTGGTAATTGGATCGATCTGCATAGTGATTGCTAAAAAAATGGGCAATTTCAGCTGCATTTTTTTTTGCGAGCGATTTCAGCTGCATTTGTTTGAGATTGACATCCCAGGAGACATCACGCTCAAGGAATCTGACACATTCGCAGGTGGACAAGAAACTACTATAGTTGACACAGGTAGGTAAACTGGTAACTTCAGAGGTTTATATTACCATGAAGTTTCTTTCTTTTTACGTAGCATATTTGTGGCGACATTTTACTGTGCACCTGTGATAGTTTCATGTCTGAAAATGGTCTCCTACATGTTACTGTAACTGTTAAGCACCAGCAGAGTTCTCTGAGATTTTGTAAAGCTGCATAAGTACATTTACAGCGCTCACACTTGTTGGACGGATTGGCATACGGACCTGCTTCTGTTTTTGTGATAACGCATTCTGCATAGGAATCTGCTTCTGTTTTTGTGATAGCTTTCTGGCACATGCGTTACAGATGTTGGACGGATTGGCATAGGAATATGCCATGATATCCGGTTTCCAGAGCTTGCAATGCTGTACAGATCAAAAGGTATGGTATGCTTCACCATTTTTGCAGGATCTGCTACATTGGTGTCACGCAGTGCTAGATCCTCTCCAATTCCCATGAACGGCTTAACAGGTGTGATTTGCCAAACCAGGTGCGCACCTGATATGCTATCCTTCTGCATTCAACATGAGCACCGGGGAGCTCCTGTGGGACCTCATGCAGAAATCCAGGCCGCTACAGTGCCACTGCTTTTCCAGCCTTTTGCTCTTCATCAGTTCTGCTCTCTGTGCCACGGCCACGATCACGATGCCATCAGAAATACAGTAGTGAACTTCTGTTCAAGTTGGGATGAGAAAAACCCATCTCTTCATGTACTAGCAGTTACATTATCTCACAATTTTTCCCCTCTACTCTTTCACTCCATCAGGGCCGTTGACAATCAGGTGCAGTACTAAATACCCTCTCCTGTCATTGTGCCAAAACTGTACGTAAAATCAAGGCAGCGGTGCTGAATTTTCTTGGTTCCAGTTGTTTGTAGCAACCTGCTCGCCGGCGCGAGACCCTAACGCGAACTCGGACTACGTGATCTGGGGCCATTCGAGCCTCATCGGACCAGTAAGACACAACAACCATTTGCAGTTTTGCATCTTCTCCCAATTGACAGTTTCGGTTCGACAGGATTGGTGGCTAATTTATTTTTGCAATCTATTCAGTTTGGTGAAGTGCTTGCGGCAGCTGGGCATGAGGAAGCTACCGTCATCGGCGAGATGGACCTCTCTACGATACAGTCTACAAGGCACGCGATATTAAGAATTTAAGATTCGCTCACACTCAATTTTGGTTGCTCATGTGTTGGTGATTTGATCAAGGAAGAACACTTGCAGGGAGAACCTCCCGTTGGAGATGCAGAGCAGAGGAGATCTCTACCGATTGGTTGACGTTCTGGCCAATGACTCGATGAAATCGCGCTCTGAGCTGTGCCGCGAGATGCCTGCCTAGTCACCCACCAGTGTAACACTGACTGACACGTACGATACGAACGGTTGGAAACTTCACATGTTGGACTCACTGATCTCCGGTGTCAAGTCTGTCAACATGTTTTTGGGATGTGTTGTATCGCAATGCAACTCCCTTTCTTTGGGAAAACTCTGAACTGCACTTACTCTGCAGGACAATTGGTAGACGTGCCATGCTTCACCGCACAGCTGTGTACGAAGAAATCTTGAAGCCAAAGCATAATCTGCTGCATCCGAAATGTGCCATAACTAGCATATATTGCAGTATAAAGACAAGAAGAAATACTGAAGCCCAACCATAATCCGCTGCATCCGAAATGTGCCATAACTAGCATATATTGCAGTATAAAGACAAGAAGAAATACATTGAAGCCCGACCATAATCTGCTGCATCCGAAACGTGCCATAGCATATATTGCAGTATACGTACGAACGTACCTAAAAACACAGGTGTTCAATCTCTTCAGATTTAGGCTCTGTTTGGGAGCTGAAAAACTCCGGGAGAAGCTTTTTGAAAGAACTTGGGAAGCCGAGGTCCAATTGGATACCAATCCGTAGGACGATAGCGTGGCTCAGGCCGATTCGTTTCTCGCGCGTGCGCCTGCACTCCATGCCCGTGCCATCACACCCCCGTCCGCGCCTGCTTTTTCCCATGTCTACGGCTCTACGCTCCCCTCCCGCTTCCCACACGCATCCCATGTGTAACACCTGATCTATTTTTGAAACATCCAGTTGCGACATTTGCAACATACGTTTGAAGACAGATGAAACACTTGAAATATGCGCCTGAAACACTTGCTAAAACACTTGAAAATCATTGCAAGCATACGCAACATCCAGATAAAACACTTAGTACAACATATGTGTGAAACATATGCAACATCCAGATAAACATACTTGCAGCATATGTCCAAAAAATAAATAAAACATTGGGGATAAATGTTTGCAACATACATGTACAACCATTGCAACATATGCAACATGCCGATTTACTTTTGCAACATTCATGTGAAACACTTGCAATATACCTCTAAAATATCTGAAACATTTGAAATGTATACTAGCAACATGCATCGTATCCCAGTGCGACCTCCTCTGTCGCCTGCATCGGGATGTCACAATCGTAGTAGGTGGCGAGGTCGGAGGGCTTCCGCCCTAGGTGCTGGCACTTCTCCTTGCGCTAGCGGCGCTTGTTGGCATCGTCGGATGGAGCGGGCGACAAAGTAGGAGCAGCAGCAGCGCGCGGCGCGCAGAGCAGGAGCAGCGGGGCGGACGACGGAATAGGAGTAGGAGCAGGTGGGGTGGGCAGCAGGAGCAAGGGAAGGGAGGGACACAGGAAGTCTATTGGGCTGGTCCGCAGGCCCAGGAGGAGACGTTTGGACGCTACGACGGACGCCCTGCACACAGCGTTCCGAGTACAAAATGCAGTTTTTGGAGTTTTTGTCAGCTTAAAAAGCTATCTTGTTTGAAGGAGCTTCTAGTTTTTTGAACTTTCTATACAAAACCTTCCAGAAGCTCCCAAAACAAGACCTCAAACGGATAGAATATGAGAATTTCTTGAAACAAAAGGGACAAGCAAGGGAAAAAAGAAAAAGGAAAAATCTTTTTCCAGCAAGACGGCCCCCGGCGAAAAGCCCAAACCACAAGTGCGACGAACGCAGGCCCGGCCCACAGAATCAGCCTGACTTGAAATACAAACAAGAATAGTAGTAGTCCGTGCTCTGCAAAACAAACCGAATTTACCCTACTGCCATTGAAGATGACGCTTCCACCCCTCTTCCCCCTACCAAACGCAGAAATTCCACGCTCACCGCTATCCTACGTAGGGGTATATCCGTCATTTAAGCACCTATGCCCCCACCACCCCGCGTTCGCACACACTGACACAGTAGAGCCGCCTCGGCCGTAAAACTCGTTCACAGCGGCCACCACCCTCGCAAGTCGCGCAACCCTTTCAATTTCCAATCTAGGCCTCGTTTAGATGCTGAAAAAATTTCAGCCCGATGAATAGTACCACTTTCGTCTTATTTAACAAATATTGTTCAATCGTGGACCAACTAGGCTCAAAAGATTCATCTCGTGATTTCCAACAAAACTGTGTAATTAGTTATTATTTTTACCTACATTTACTACTTCATGCATGGGTCCAAAAATTGATGTGATGGAGAGAGAGTGAAAAATTTCTAACTTTTCATGTGCATCTAAACAAGGCCCTATAATTTTTTTCCCGTCCCTTCCCTTGGAAAACCACGCACCCACCGAGCCTGGCCGGCCCCAACCACTGCACCCAAACCAAAACCCAAACCCACTCCCCCGAAACCCAGGGCCTCGCGTCGTTTGATGCGATTCCGGCGGCGATCGCGAGCGCCTCCACCACCACCCGCTCCCCCGTCCCAGCGTGCGTTCGGGCGATCTCCCCTCTCGCGGCGGGCATGGCTGGCGGCGGCGGTGGCGGGGCTCGCGGCTCCGACAGGGCGGGGGCCCGCTCGCCCACCACCACCACGGCGATCCAGTCCACCATCCAGTCGATCAAGGAGGTCGTCGGCGGCCACTCCGACGCCGACATCTTGGACACCCTCCGCGAGTCCAACATGGACCCCAACGAGACGGCGCAGAAGCTGCTCAACCAAGGTCCCCTTACCTCTCCCCTGTTCCCCCCGATCTGGGTCGCCCCGACTCAATCGATCTCGTACCGGTGCCGTGAGCTAGGGTTTTGGGGCGGTCGCTGAGCCGCATTGGGTCGGCTCTGCCGCTGCACCCGCGGGGGCGCAGGGGATTCCTGCGTACGGTCTAGGGTTTTCGAGCTATTGGGATTTGGGGAGGCTCTTCTAGGTTGGGTCACCGTTTAATGGTTTATTATTGATTAATGATACTATATCACGAGGGTCGTGATTTTGATTAGCCAATGATGTTCACATATATTAATGGTACTCTTGCAAGTCCAAATTATTAACTTTGGTTGTTGGGCTACTTGTATTTTCGTTTTCTATTCTATATAAATTTGTAAAAGGTAGTGCTTACTATTGCTTACAGGGCGTGGTTCTAACCGGCTTATAAAATTAGATATTGTAATGGTCTCCATGAATTTTCTGGGGAAGTAAATGAGCTTTGACATGTTGGTATGTGGGATGTTTATTATTTGATGGATGAGAGATGCCATTGTTTCCAATATGTATTGTCTCTAGTAGTAAATCTTCTCATGTTTTCTTTGTGATTATAATTTGTCGTTTGTTTGTGCCTGCAGACCCATTTCACGAAGTGAAAAGAAAAAGGGACAAGAAGAAAGAGGTATACATTTGCTGTTTGGGTAATTTTTCAGTGTAACAGTAAAATGAAGGATTAAACTTAAAGTCGTTTCCTTTTTTTATTGCTCCTTTTTGGTTTGTAACATTACTTATACATATTTTTCTTGCAATGTTAGGCTTTTCGTGATGTTTTGAAACAATCTAAAGCAAAAAGGCACATTTGGGGTTCTATGCCCTTAAATTGCGTACAGTCACTCAATAGGCTAGCAAAAGAAAACCTGGCCTCCAAAGTCCAAATATTAGATGCAAGTTTGACTTAGGACAAAGCTAAAATGACTTGCAATTTCGAACATAGGGAGTAGGAGTAAGATATGATGAGACATACACATTGCTTCTGCACAAGACAATGCATTCCACAACAGTTTATTTACTCTTATGTGTCCCTCTCTTGCTTTTTTCCTTGTCATCCCCTGATCCTACCTTATGTGCGAGCTTTTGGCACTGGCTATGAAGAAACAAAATTAGTTCTCTATCAATTGAGGAAACATTTTAGGTTTATTGCTTCTTTGTTAAAGTGTGTAATGCATGTTATGAAGCTTCAGTAATGCTGAAAATCATACATTGCTATTCTTTTATTCTCTGTTGTGCTGAAAAAATATTGCATTGTTAGAGTGCTGGCCAGAAGAGCTTTGCTGATAGTGCTGCACAAGTTGAGCAGAACTCACAATGGATGAAGCCACATACACAAAAGATGGAAAATGATCAAAGAAGAACTCCCAATCAGGGTCAGATGTCAGGTAACAGAATTGAGGGCCACCATTTGTAATTCTGATCTTATGTTTAGTAACATAGAGTAGATATGCTTCTTTTGCTGCCAAGATAGTTCCAATCATCTTTATATATTTCTAGCAGTCCAGCTTCTAGACAATGATGAAACATATAGCTTCCTGTTTTCCATGGCAACCTTGTTTGTCTCCAGCTTGCTTGTCTTTGGTCCTGGCTTCCCATTACATACTATAAGCTTCTGCAGTTTTCACATATGGCGTGACATATGTGCAATATTATGGTTGTGTAACTTGCAGGTTTCCACCTGACTGTTAACTGATTGCTTGATGCAGGCCCTAGTCGTGAATTTCGGGTTGTGAGGGACAACAGATTTCAACATGGTGTGGTGGAGAACAGACCAGAACTAGGACACAAAGGTTCAGCAAATGTACAAATGTCTGATAGGAGGTATTGTTTGTGTGACAAATTTTGTCGCTGCTCTTACTCTCCTGTGCACTCATTTGTTTGTCAAACAATCTTGTCATCATTTTTTTAGTTCCGGTTAAGTTGTATACTGATTATAATGCAGCTATCAAGTACTTATTCAACTTCCTAATATTTCTTTGTAGCTAAAGGTTATCTCATCGAGTGTAGGCATCATATCGCCTCCTCTATCAAACCCTAATTTGATAATGTGAAAATGAATAAGTGCTTTAGGTTTGATGTTTCTTTGTCTGTTCCTATGGTACATGAATAAATCCTTTGAAACGGTAATGGTACATTTCTTGAGGTAAATGGTGCATGCAGGCAGGTAGCTGCATTGACTGAAACCTCTCTGTTGCTTTTGACTTTAGTTTTATGTGATGGCTATGGCCATTTTGTTGTCTATTTTGTAACTAGGTACCAGAGCCGTAATACATTGACCAAATGTCCAAAATACAGTTATGAAAATTGCTATCTTAAATTTTTTTTGTCAGCTGTTTTGCATATGAACATCTTGTTGTAATCAAACTAATACTTTCCTTACTGGGTTGTGTATGTTCAGTACTGTTGTTCAGTCTGGTCGAAACCACTCACCTGCTACAACCTCAGACGGCCAGATCACACATCAAAATGCTATGCAGAACTCCCACTCTGACACAACTCAAGGGAAGAGGGATGGTCAAGGTACTACACAGAAGCATGCGAAGCCATATCTGAAGAACTCTCAGAACGAGCAGCACTTTCCAGGTTCTGACCCAGCTCATGGGTCAGCCAATGTTAGAATTGCTGGTGGAACTGTTGGACCTGCTCGACGTCATGTTGGAGTTATTAATTCTACTAGGCAGTTTGCGGGCCGTTCGGGTTCTCAGATGCATGCGCCAAGTGGTTCTTCTCATGCAAATATTCAGAGGGGGAGTTTTACCTCAGTAGGGGCATCTGGGCGTTACCCAGCCTTTATGTCTAGAAACATCCAACAAAACCAGAGACCTGATACAATATTTCATGGAAGGCCCACTGGTAGATCTTTTGTTGTACAAAACGTCAACAGGTATCACCAGGGTCCTACCAGCAACCAAAAAGGTATTGTCTGCCAGTTATGTCTATGTTTTTTTTTGTCAGCAGAAGAGTTGATATCAAAATGTTAGTTTTTGTCAGCAGCAACATTGTAAGGGCTTGTTCAGTTAATCCCCAATCCGAGGGGATTGGAGGGCATTTTGGGGGATACAATCCCCTACAAGTCAAAATTCCCCTCAATCCCCTTCAATACTCTCCAATCCCCTTGGATTGGGAACTGAACAAGCCCTAAAGGTTTTTTTTTGAAAAAATATATATATAAGCGATGTGCTTTATATCTCTTAAGTCTGTAAGCACACATACTGCAGATATTTTGATAGACAATTATTTCCCCAAGTGGTTTTAATCAATTTTAGTACTGGGTTTAGTAGATTGTATTCCAGGAAACCACATATTGTGCTCTCCATTTTTTTGTGTTTCCATGTACATTTGTCCCCACCTTTCATGGGGGTTTCAGCACCGAGCAATCCCTTTTCCCCATATATATAAAATTGGTGGATCTCATGTTTAACTTCATTCTAACTGTACTTTACTTTTCGCTTTTGTATGGAGATCTATATAACTACCTGTTAAGATTTATTCACCAAAATACTTAGAATGCTGTTTCTGGAAATGTTCCGTGTTGCCACAGAATTGCTAAATTGAAAAAATTATACTTGCCACTTGATGTCTAGCTTCTTAGTTTTTCTTTATCCATTATGTCTAATGCTTTTAGGCAAACATTCTGATAAAATGACAAATTTTCTCTTCAGCAGTACACCCTGTTAAGGAGTGGAAGCCAAAATCGACAAAGAAGTCACCCACCACTGATGCAGATAACAATATAGCTGATGCTGCATCTCGTTCAGCTAGCAACTGTGAAAATGCTAACGTATCAGATGTAAACGTGTTGTCTGAGAAACTTTCACAAGCTAACTTGCATGAGGTGGAGCATGTTATTATTCCGGAACATCTTCGTGTGCCAGAATATGAGCAGACAAAGTTAAGGTTTGGCAGTTTCACATCTGGCTTGGATTCGGAACAAGTACCTGCCTCGGCCCCACAAGACACCGAGCAACCAGAACAGTTAGGTGAACCTTTCCCAATTCTTTTAATCAAAGAGAAGATAATCTTGTAGCAAGCAGTGTTGTGGCAACAAGTTATTCCCTTGGAAGTTATTTATTATTGAATACTGATAAACTAGATTATGTAGTTCCTGTTATTTTTTTATAGTTAAAATGCTTTATTCAATAAACTTTATTCAGTAGTTTATGTCACATCAATTGTTTTTGTGCTATGTTCTACCAAAGCATCTATATTCTTTTTATATGGTGAAATAGTTTGCAAGCTTGCAGTTTTATTGGCATAGCATTTGGTTTTTAGATTCTTATTAGGTACATTTATAACTTATTATTATTGGTTCACGTTTGACAAATTGTAATCATACTTTTGTTTTACTTTAATAATTATAGCATGTCATTTCTGAATGCTATTCTTGCACTCTGGTACGTTCTGTGGGTAATTTAGAGAATATGGCTTCCTCTGACAATCCTTTTGTTATATGTAGTTTACAAGAATCAGTTCAACAGGTCAGTGAAGATGATAGTTTGGATGCTGGGCATGATGACATGGATGAGCAAGCTAGATCTTCACAACAACTGTCCACGTCAACGGCTGAGATTTCCTTGCCCCCATCTGAGGATAGTGATCGGATGAGTGGGCAAGTAGAGAATGATGATGGCCTGGGCTTAGTTCAGAGTGACACTCCAGTTGGAGGAGCAGATGGTGACAGTACTCAAATCACCTCGACTTTGACTCCTTTTTCGGTAATGATGCTTCACATGGTTGAAGGATTTTTTATTTGGCATTTTATTTGCTAGATTATTTTATAGTGAAGTTGCAATTCTCGTTTCCAGAGAGTTTTTTGGCATCATCCATGACATGTAGGACTTGAATATTTGCAGGCTTATGGTCATGAAGATCCTAATATGCATACAACTAATGAGGCCCAGTTATATGGACTGGTGGAGCCTAATGTGCATCCGCAAGTATTAGCTTCCTCTTCTCAGGTAAATGTTATATTGGAATCCGGTTGCTATTGGTCTCCTTGATTGTATTACTTTTCGAAGTCGCCAAAAAAATTGTTTTTTTGGATATAGTTGGCATTTTCAAAATACAACTTCAAAAACTAATTCCTACTATAGTATTTGTAGAAATATTACTGTTACAATATTTAGTACTTCTGTAATCAAACAAACACATTTTCATGTGGCCAACTTAAATGATCCTAAATATACTGGTGGAGAAATATTGATGTTGACTGCTTGTATCCAAATCAGCATATATCCTTAACTGGAGTAATATGGATGAAATCTGTTATTTACTGCTTACAATCCCTTACTCTCATCAGGGGTACCCTTCAGAAAATCCGGAAGCAGATAATGCTGTGCAAGTCTTCAGGATGCCAGAACCTAATGTTCACTCACAAGTTCTCCCTTCCACATCTGAGGTAGCACTGTATTTTGATTTTTAACTGCTCTCCTGTAGTCCTTTCTGTATTATTATTACTTGTAATCATTTGGATATATTCTTTAGGCAAGTCTACTAGTCTTGGCCCATCATCATGTTGACCAGGACTGCTAATGAGTCCAGTTTTAATCCACTTACCAGATTTAATAATCTCTACATAGTTCTCTTGTCATTGGGACTCATTGCTTATAGAATGGTTCTGCTGCAAGGAGTTCAACACGGGACGCTTTGCTGGTTTGAAGTTGAGGAAATTTGTTCTGCTTACTTTGAAATAAAATTCAAGAAGTCAGTCTTGGTTTTTGCACTTGGTCTTGGTGACACTTGGACTTTTGCCACAATTTCTGTCTTATGTTTTCCTAAAACACTCTTCTATTCATTGTTGAATACAGTATAAATACATAACCTGTTTGGCCGACTAAATCACTCAAGTATGTCTCACTACACACACACACACACACACACATAGTGGAGGTAGAACTTAGAAGAAGGGGAGAGCAGAGCACACACAAATGAACACACTTGTGAATGGTGCTGTTTGAACTGAGGCTGCTGCCATCCCTCTATCTCTCATATATACATGTCATAGCAAAAGTACATGAAAGCCATCTCCGAATTCTACCAACTAACAGGGTCAAACTGCCCATACTACTTGAACTAAAATCTACAATACCTGCTACTGTTCTACAAACAGGCAGAGATGAAAAGAAAGGAGCAGTCCCTGTTCCTATACTCCTATGACAAAAGAAAGAAGAGTGGAGAGCAACTGATTATCTAACATAACCTTGCATTCTAAGAAAAAATAAAGACAATTTTGCTACCTCTTTTGTGTAATGCTGTCTTAGTGAATCTCATGATTAAATTGTGACATCTGTTGCAGGCCCTAAATCCACAGATTGTGAGCAACAGCCCTGTTCCGATCTCTTCACAGCAGCAGCATATCTCTCAGCAACAAGCTGCCGCACAGATGTACCCTCAAATGCATGTGCAACATTTTCCAAATTTCATGCCATATCGACAACTCTATTCTCCAGTTTATCCCATGCCTATGCCAAACTATTCGCCAAATGTCCCTTATCCATCGAATGGAAACAATTATCTTCAGATGCCCAGTGGAGGTTCACATTTAACTGCAGGAGGCGTGAAGTATGGAGTTTCACAGTATAAACCAGTCCCATCTGGTAACCCTTCTGGCTATGGAAATTACACTCATCCAGCTGGTTTTACAATGGGTTCTCCGGGTGTTATTGGAGCTGCAGTTGGTGTTGATGATGTCAATAGGATGAAGTACAAGGACAACATTTATGCCTCAACTCCACAGGTACAATTTACAATTTTTTGAATGCTATTAATTCTCAAATTAGAGAGATAGGTATCTTTTTTCGTTTTGTAGTACTTTAATAGGACTTCCTCTTTACTTTCTTTGTTTATTATGGGTTGAGTTCTTTATCTCAGAAGTGCCCGTCTTTCCCTGTAAAAGTAAATCAGGTGGCAATGGTGCCATTCTCTTCCTAATAAGAGAATCTGACAGCGAAGACATCTTTAGGCCAATAGTGTTCATGGTTTCTGAGTTCGGTCCTTCCATTTTACTAATTTGAGTATCTTCCACAGGTCGAGACATCTGACATCTGGATTCAGCCAGCTAGAGAGATGCCACCTTTGCAGGTTCCTTCATATTACAACATACCAGGTCAAGCAACGCCTGGTGCTTTTGTGCCAAATCCAGCAAATGCATCTTTCAATGCTACAGCTCAATCCTCTCATGCACAGTTCCCAGGCTTGTACCATCCTCAGCAGCCTCCCTCTATTGTAAGTCCGCACCCCATGGTGCATCAACAGGTGCCATCGGCCATTGGTCCCAATGTTGGGGTCGGGGTGGCAGCTCCAGGCCCGCAAGTTGGGGCTTATCAGCAACCACAGCTTGGTCATATGAATTGGAGACCCAGCTTTTGAAGAAGGTTTCTTAATTATCTGTAATTAGGGGGGTCACAAGAGCCTTTATGTAACAACAGTAGGCTCCTTTTAACAGGAAGCACCTTTGTTTTTAGTGCAGCTCTTTCTGATCTATTTAAGCTATAACAAGGTTTTTGTTAGCTTTTCCTTCCCCCAGGTGAATTCAGTATCCCATCTGAACTGGTATGATGTAGATTTGTGAGTTAAACATTGGGCAAGATCTCGCATGAGCACCAAGGTTGAGTGCCTTCCATTTTGTTCTATTGTTTTGTTTCCTTATCTGATTTATGCATGCATAAGGTTGTGGATTTTAGGTTTTTAGCAGTGCACAAGCGGCATTTTAGTGTGTTCTGCTATCGAATGCAATGTGGTAACCTGTGGTAACCTGGTCAGGGTTCTTTGTAACTGGGGCTGTCCATGTCATAATGATCACGTACATTTTATGATTCCTTGGAACAACAGGTTACAACCTAATTGCGTGTGGAAATTTTCTGTGGTACCTGGTACTTGAGGACTTTTACTTCTGTAGTAGGCTATTCTGTATGTAGTTGGAGACTATTGTGCACTGATTTAGTTGTCCTGGAGTATTATGTATCATGGTTCTGAAAGATCAAATGGGCATGGCGGAACAAATTATGACATTACAGTTCCTAATTTTTTTTCCATCATCTCGGCAGTGAACTCGACTAACATTTGTGTGCTTGTTTATTTCTTGCTTGCTGCGTTTCATGTGCACCCCTTTTTTGGTATACAAATTTGTTCAGTATCTGAGGGGTGAAAAAGGAAAGGCTGACTGTTTGTTAAGCTTGTGGGTTTTGTTGGCCCAAGTGAAGATGCACTGCTCGCTGTATTATTTGTTGTGATTCTTTTCTTGCCTTTGAAAAGAAGTTAAAAACAATGGTTTGTAATAAGTGTTTATGTTTTGGAGCGTATCCATCTATTGATCAATGTGTACTTAATGCTGCCACGGTGGTTATTGAACTGATCGTTACTCGTGATTGAAATGAAATGATACAGAACTATGTAGCAGATGTGTCAAAGCTAATTTAGGGTCCACTTCTAGCAGCTGAAAACGAAAACAAGCGAAAATACCAAGGGCTTCATTGGTAAATTTAGAGGTCCTCTGCCACATTGCCTTGGTTCCCCTCGGACCTCTCTCCTTTGGGGCGGTTAGGCCAGTCTCAACGGGGTTTCATTAAAGTTTTATAGGTATTAATTATACTGATATGACACCATATTAATGAAGAGAGATGATAAAGAGTTTCATGAGAGTAGAGAGAGTTTCATAGGGATTGAATTTTTCTGCACTGTTTTTAAAATCTGGATGTATTGGAAACAGTGACATGAAATCCTCACTGAGACTGGCCTTAGGCAATCCCAACGCAACACTCTCTATAGCAGCTGTTGCCTCCACCTCGGCGTCTAGCGTCTAGATCACGATGAACGGTGGTTTTGCAGAGTGACAGAGGAACCTGTAGACTTGTAGAGGCAACTATTGCTTCATCGAATAAAAATACAGAAGCACCTATTCTAGCTTGCGATCTAGAAGAAAAAAATCTTTGCCACACGGTTTGTTGTGGCTAGCAGCAGCTCTATGCAGCGAGTGTAGAGTGTAGAATGATGGGATCACAAAAGAAAAATAAGAGTTAGATTGCGTTATGCAGATTGATAGGCTCGAGTCTTCAACATGTACTGAGCAAAAACTTTTGCTTGAGACTACTAACATTTTAGCCCGCGTTGGTCCTGCTTTTATGCGTTGGCCGGTTGCTATTATATATAGATCTCTCCATTGGGGCGGTGACGTGGTGGCCAATTGCCAGGTCTCATACATAGATCTCTAGTAGGTTATAGTGGCAGAGGATCGGAGTCTCCTACATATATCTAGTTTCTAGTAGGTAATATAGTTTCTTTAGGGTTTGGTTCCTAGTAAGAGATGATGGCAAATTGTAATATATAAGTCTCCAGTTTTTTTCCTATCTTGATGATGTCCAATCCATCGCCGACAATCAAGACCATGACAGTATAAAGCAGTTGTCTAGTTTTGATGTGGTGACTCCAATCTCCTCTTTGTGATTATTCTACAGTAAGTAACATTGGTAGTCACAAGCAATTATTTTGGTGTTTAAAGCCTTGCGTGACAAGGTTGGTAGGTGTCTCTTTTTCTTGTTTCTATTTAGTAATACAAACTGAAGGAAGAAAATAGCAAAAAGGGTTTGTATTTTTTTTGAGGTTGTCTATCAACTTGTCTTCTCCGTCACTAACCAAGATTTTAAATAGTGGGCTAAACTTGCGACAACCTTCTCCTAAATAAAGCTATAGCAGGATATAGTTGAAGTTACATCATTTAACGGTTCTATAGAAAATATGAGAAAATTTTACCAGTATTTTAAAGAGCGAAGTATGACATTTAGGATTTGGCTTTAGTGGTAGCCTCTTCTAAAAGCTATAAATAAATAGATAGAGATAAAGATGGTTAAGCTGTACGTGAATATAAGTAATTTTACTTTCTGGTGAATCGCACTTGGTTAAGTTGGAGAGGAGCTAAACCATTTCAGCAATATATTTGCTAAGTTTCAATAGTAGATCAAGTATGTGTATCTGCTGACAATACAAATTTTTGTGCAGGTGTGTGTGGCCTCGCACCGTCACATACATTTTTTTCCACAGTCGCCAGGCCCCGCGATCCAACGGGAGCTGGCGAGTCCAGAGCCCGCAGCCCAACCCGCAGCCCAACAACGACCCCCGAGCAGGAGCGGCGGCGGCGGCACAACCCTCTCCGGCAATCGGCATGGGCACGCGGGAGGTGTACGAGGAGAAGCTCCGCAGCGGCGCGCACCTCCACCGCGATCCCACCATCAACCCAGGCCTCGGTTCGCCCCGGTGCCCGCGATGTCTCTCCCTCCTCAACCCCACCGCGGTGCGTCTCTCCCCGGTGCCGGTCCTTTCCTCTCCCGATTCCTCGAGGCGCTTCCTTGGCAGTGTTTCTGATCTGTTCTTATATTCTGCACGTAGGGAGAGAGGGACTGGGCCATCACCTCCGTCCTGCACGACGCCACCGCCGTGGTAACACGCGATCCCCCCGCTCGTTGTCACGCGGCTGCGAGATTCGTGTGGTCTTTGCGCCTCCGCTTTAGGAAAATTGTTGCTAACTTGTGTGCGATTTGTTGTCCTGTTTGTGCTGGTGTTGTAGGCTGGCTCCGGTGCGGGCGCTTTGCTCAGTGCTGTGCACGGGTTTAACACAGGTATCTTCCAGTTACTTGTTTGGTTTTGGGATTTGGATTAGTAGGCATCCAGGTTTCTACAAATTGATATTTATTTTGTTGTTTCCTTGGAATAGGGATCCCTTTTGTCCAGAAGCATGTGAAGGGGCCGAAGTGGCTGCAGTTGCTCGTTGGGGTAAGTCTTGGCTTTTGTTTACAGTGCATGGCTATACGACTATACCTTACATGTTCTATTGTGATCTATCTTAGATAACTTACTAAAGTTTGGTGTGAATATTGATCTAGTAGTCTGATTCAATATTTTACATGTGTGAAGCCTAAACTCTGAACCAGTCTTTTGCAACTGTATTACTAGGAGATGTATATAGAAGAAAGTTACCCATCATTAGGTAAAATGTTGATCTGTGGCAAACAAATTATCAAGGAAAAACTCTACTTGTTTAGTAAATTTGCATAATCAGCTTTAAGAAGGATATGTGAGTAAATGAATGTCTGGTTCTCTGGACGTCAGGATCAACTCTACAAACTATGCCATATGCTGATGTTGCAGGATTTTTTAAAAATACAGAGTAGTATTTCAAGGCAAGGTAATAGTCAAAGTCGGATATTTGATTTCCTGCATAGTCATTTCTCCATTAAAAGCCATTTTTGGTTTTTCTTTAAAAACATTGGACTGGGGAGCTGAACAAGGCATTCTACACATTAGGGTTTAGGGAGTTAAACCTTCCTAACACATTCAGGTTTTATTATGTGGTTTTATCAGTATCGTGACAAAAGGGTGCCTCAGAAGCTGAAAGGTAAGTTCTATAGGACGGCGATTCGTCCGGCGATGTTATATGGTGCTGAGTGTTGGCCTACAAAAAGGCGACATGTCCAGCAATTGAGTGTAGCGGAGATGCGTATGTTGCGTTGGTGTTGTGGGCACACAAGGAGGGATAGAGTACGGAACGACGATTCGGGATAGGGTTGGGGTGGCACCAATTGAGGAGAAATTGATTCAACATCGGTTGAGATGGTTTGGACATGTCCAACGGAGGCCTCCTGAGGCGCCGGTGCGTAGTGGAGTTCTAAAGCGGGCCGATAATGTAAAGAGCGGTAGAGGTCGACCTAAACTAACTTGGGACGAGTCCGTTAAGAGAGATCTTAAGGAGTGGAATATCCCCAAGGATTTAGCTATGGATAGGAGCGCTTGGAGATTAGCAATCAACGTGCCTGAACCGTGACATCTTTTGTCTTGTGCCCTTTATGTCCCTTTATGTGTCTCCCTGTTTCTCGTCTCTTTTGGGTTTCATCTCTAGCCTACCCCAACTTGCTTGGGACAAAAGGCTATGTTGTTGTTGTTGTTGTTTTATCAGTATCGTGGTTGTCAAGTCCTTGATTTGGCCATTTGCTGTCAGGGGCGATGTAACGTTGAAATTACCTGGTACCAATGCACCAGGGTAAAATTTTTTGGCAATTCATCAGCCTCATTTTCACCATATCTTTCAACAAAATTGTGTATGCTACTTAAACAGTGCACCAGGGTTCATTTGCTTGTAGCTTCGCCCCTGTTTGCTATCCTGTGTTTCAGTGGCAATTGCTATTAGCTTGTGTTGGCTTTGTGATTTGATCGCTATAGAACTTTGAGAAAGGATGCTTTGTTTCACATTGGGAATTGCTACTTCTGTAGGTGCCACCTCTGCTGATGTTCTCAGGTGCCAGTGCTGTATTTGGTGGTAAGTCTCCAATAACTATATTTGTTTCTAGAAGTGTAATAAGCTCTACGAAATTGTCCACGCAAGTTACTCTGACTTTTTTGAGCTATGATCTGATTATTAAACAATGCTTCTTTATGTGTTTGGGCTGGGAATCTATGCAAATCTATAAGGGGTCATTTGGATCCTTTCATTTGGAGGAAATTGAAATCTACTTAATAGACTAGGCTATTTGGCTTGGAATTTGACATTCCACCACTTTTCAAAGTTCACATATAAGCCTATCTTAAATTCATAGGGTGGGAGATGGAAATTGATTCTATAGATCATCATGCTATGTTTCTACTTTGCAACGTATAACACGCTCTTCAACTTGCTCCCCTACGGTATAAATGCAACACATAAGTATCTCTCTCGTATAGCCGACAATAATATACAAATATAATTCATATACAACCATATTAGCTTAATTAATATGTGTTTAAATCATGATTATTAAAATGAACTCAGTTCCAAGGATCCAAACGGGGCCTAATTGGAAACATGAAAAATTTGCATTCTTTGTGTTTAGACTATAGCTTACAGGGGTACAGAAACAGATACGACTTGTCATCAGGGTTGGATAAGGTGTGGTTTCATTCCTGTCAAAACACTATATGAACTTCTCCATCTTGTTCTTTCCAAATCCATCAACTCTGACGTATGTATCTAAAAACATTTTTGTTTAACAACTTAATCTTAAATAATATTGCTTGTAAACTTCATGTTTATTGTTATATAAGATACTATCATAATTGTTAAGAGTCCAAACAAAGCAAGTTGAGGGTCAGGTAAAGTTCGTAGTTCATTCCGAAGTTATTTCAATTTTCAAATCTTGGTCTCACATATCATGCCTGTCCAATAGAACAGGATTGCTCTTCTAAAAGTTTAGCCAGAATGCCAGGCGCAACGCACTAGGTTAGGTGTTTTAAACAAATGGGAGGGGTGTAAATTGCAATTTTATACAGGCAAGGTGAATTTTATGGAGCTATTTGAATCATGGATATGTATCATGGTAGCCATTCCAACGAATGTTTTTCCTCGTGGGATGGAACCGGAAGTGTCTCAGGCTTCCAGCTCTGTGCCAAAGTTCCTTCAGTGTCTTAAAATCTCTCACCTCTGTTAGAAGCACATCAACAAGGCCAGGCCAAGGGAAACATTAACTTCTTCAAAGGAACCTAACTTTGGAGAGAATGCCAAATTGGACATAGCAAATCCTGGCTTCCATCCAATGCATTTTTTTTGGCTGACTGGTTAGCAAACTTGATCTGTTTTTCTCTACTGCCTAGTATCTAATGATATATTACTTGATGCAGCATATGCACTTCCAAGGTTTACTCAGCTCACCGTGACGTCTTACTACGCAGCATCAACTGGCTCGCAGTACGCAGTTTCACAGATCACACGGCAGATCGAAAGAGATCATTTCCAAGAATCTGACGAGAAATCTAGATGAGTTGGTTGGCATTCAGTCTGTTCTTGGTCCCATGTACATGGTATATAAGTAAACGTACTGCTGCTTTTGCCATGGTGCAGTACAGTACTAGTTTTACTGTGTTTCAGACAGCACGCAGTGAATAAAATGTTTTTACTGCTTTTGCCATGTTGCAGTACAGTACAGTACTAGTTTTGCCCACCTGTCTGTATTCAGGTCTTGGGTTAAAATGTTTTCAGGTCTTGGGTTAAAATTTCCTTTTTTTTCACTTAGTAAAATGTGAACTTTATGCGCGGAGAACTGAGATGATCCGGTAAGACCGCAAGAATAAACAGCAGTACTAAACTAAGGATAATACATTGCAGATTTGCAGTGAAGAACACGACCTGGTAGACAGTTAATGAATCATTGATGAACGATGAAGCAACTTTTAGCGACTACAGTGCACATAAACGCAAAAAGACTAGGGGTGTGTTCACTTCGCGAAAAGTAGCTGAAAAGTTACTGTAGCACTTTTCGTTGTTATTTGGTAAAATTTGTCCAATTATGGATTAATTAGACTCAAAAGATTCGTTTCGAACTTTACAGACAAACTATGCAATTAGTTATCTTTTTTACCTACGTTTAATGCTCCATGCATGCGTCGAAAGATTTGATGTGATGTGTGTAAGAGGAAATATTTTGGGTTGGGAGGGGGAAGTGAACGCGGCCTAGTTAACACTGGGTGTTCTCATCAGCTATCATCAACGACGTAATCTGAATATTGGAAACAAATCCTACACCAATCACCAATTCTCCAATTCTTGATCAGACAAACGTAAGTCGATCCGCGATCGGGAGGGGTGGAGGCTAGATCAGGTGCCCGGCGGCGGTATCCCGGCGTAGTACAACCACGCCCTCTCCTTCTCCCGCCGCTGCTTGCGCAGGTACCACTCCCGCCACTGCATGAACTCCTTGGTCCGCCGCGCGCCGTGGTCGGACCCGGCGGCGGCGGCGGGCGGTCGCACCACCGCGCGCCTCCGCCTTGGCCGCGGCATGCGCGGCCCCGGCCTCTTCATGCTGATCGCGACGAGGACCCCTATCATCGGCGCAGGGGCCGCTCCCCGCCCTCCGTCTTCTCCCACCCCGAGATCGTTGACGTCGTCGGACGAAGAGGAGGCCGGCGCCGCCTCCACGCCCGCGCCTTGTCCCGTGTCCGTTTCGCCGCCGTCCATTTGTTTCGTAACCGGTGGCTAGGGGCCAGGGGGGTCACTTGGGTGAACCACCTACGCCTACGTACTAGGCTCGGTGGACGCGTGTCACGTTTTATAAAGCCCGCACGGGGTCGGTTGGGGCTGCCCTGAGGCGGTGCGTGCGTTTCGATCGGGGTCGGTTGGGGTTGTTCCGTCCAAACCCGGATGGACCGAACATTATTCTGCGCGCGTGCGCGAGTCATCCTACAGAGCGCGCTTTTCGTTCTTAGCTCCATTATCTTCTTTCTGTTTTGGGTATCTACTTTCTATTATGGGTTTGCTTTTTTTCTTTTCCTGTCACTGATCGTGGAGGGTGGATGCGCGGGAGGAGAGAGAGGCGCATATGTGTGTCAGATCATGTTTATGCGAAATATGCATATGGTGCATAAAACGACGCCACGTAGACCACCACGCACACACAGCACGCGCGAAGCGGTTGTCGCTCCGATCCGGCCAGAAGTACGTGATGGATGCATGGGTCGATCGATCGTCCGGATCGAACGTCTTCCGAGGTCGACGCATCGATCTGTCTATCCATCGACGGAGTGCCGGTTCGTTCGAAGACGCGTACGTGCGCACAGCATGTGGAACGGGGATGCACCGGCCGGCGCACGTATAGGCAGCCAGCGAGCCAGCGACGTGCATGCGCTGCACCGTACCCCGCTGGTTTATTTGCAAGGTCAGGCGGCACACAGGCCGGTCTCGGCCGAGGGACACACGCCATCAATCGCCATGTGGTCTGGGTGTGTACGCGTACGCGCGACTTGGATCAGGTCCTAACCGCCCGGGCTGGCCCGGCCGGCCGGGCCCTCCTCGTACCGCCGCTAACCCACGATCGACAGGCACCTAGCTAGTGTGGCGCTGGGTTCGGTCATGCATGTCTTGATCGATTCGACACATGTCATGCATAGTGCGTGATGAGAGGATCTAGGACAGTACGTGTGCTGTGCACGTGTTATTATTATACAACGCATGCACACGACACGCCGCGCGCGGCAATGCCGTAATGGGGTTACGCCCTACTGTTGGCAGTTGAAACCAAGTGCGTGTACACGTCTACACTCTGCTGCTTCTGCGCTTCTAGAACCCTGCTGCTATAGTGCTATATATATGTGTGAATAAATATACCGCATCGATGAGCTGAGTTTCGATTGACTGGCAGTTTAATTATACCTTCGATGAACTCTGTTTATACTGGTGGTAACTTGTCGTCAGTATAAATAATTTATAACCTATTCATATCAAATTATTAGATAAAGGCAAACTTTATATCAAAGTTGTAGTACACGAAGAGATTTATAACTTTTTAATTGATGATTTTTTCATTTAAAATTATTTACTACTAGAAAATTTTGTTTAAAATTTTCATAATTTGAAATTATTTTTTTTATTTTTTCAAGTAACCTTCGATGGAGACACGACCTAAAATGTAGTACTCGAAAAGATACGTGACTTTTAGTTGAATACTTTTAAATTTAAATTCAATTAGGATCTTAAATACTTATTATAATATTTGCTAAAGTGGATGGCTAAAAAATGTTGTATCAGACTGGTTTAGATGTGAAAAGTTTTTGATGAAAATGTCACATCGGATGTTCCGTGCGATGTCGGAAGGGGTTTTCGGTCACTAATAAAAAAACTAATTACATAGCTTGCCTAGAAATCGCGAGACGAATTTATTAAGCCTAATTAATTCATCATTAGCACATTTGTTACTGCAGCACTTTAGTGTTAAATCATGGACTAATTAGGCTCAAAACATTCGTCTCGCAATTTACACGCAAACTGTGCAATTAGTTTTTTATTTCGTCTATATTTAATACTTCATGTATATGGAGCAAGATTCGATGTGATAGTTTTAGGTGAAAAGTTTTTGATCTACACAGGGCCTCAGTCGCTTAGTTACAAACAAGTATCACCAGTAGAAATGGTTCTGTAGTAGTAGTTTAATAAACGAAGATCGTGCGTGTATACATATTAGTCAGCGGTGGTTATATGCTTCTACCAGTACCGAGCCCGGTCCCGTCGACGGTACGCTAGACTAGCTAGTGCCCTTTTTTTAAAAGGGAGTGAATTTCATTAAATTAAAACCCATTTTACAGCTGAGACCTCAACATAAAATAAAATTACATTGAAGCACACCACTAGATCCCTATACTTCATCTTCCCCGCGTCCGTCGGCGTACACCCCTTTAGGAAGCTCCATCGCAACCACGGAAGGACACCAAATCTGGACACGAGAACCACAGTTCCTACAACAGAAGACTCCATGAACATAGAGACCGCAAAAGAGGTGCGATATGCTCAGCCACTATGGGAAGTAAAGGGCGCCGAGAGCACATCGTCTTGACATCGAAATTTGGTTCGAGATGGAAAGTCTCCAAGGACAAGAAATTTTCAAGGAAAGCCGAAATATTTAAACAAGTAAACAAGTCAGTTAACCGAATTGCCAACAAGATCAAGATGGTATCATCATTCCAAGGGAAGTGGGCTCTATTCGGCAGAAGCAGCAAGGCATAAAGTGAGAAAACGAGTCGGACTCCATAGAAGGAAAAGATTGGAATCTAAGTTATCTTAAATTACGAAGTTTTGATCCGCCGTGGCCTTGTGACGGTGGCCGGCCCCCAGCCGGCGGCAGCTGCGGTCGATGACATTTGGGGTGAAATCCCCCCAGGCTCCGTGCTTGGGCCGACGACGGTGGCGCACCAGCGTCATCCCCTCTTGGAGGCGTCGTCACTCTTTCGTCAGCGGCGGCTGCCAGAGCAAGCTTTGGAGCGAAAGTTCCTTTGGGTGTCGGTCTCAACGTGGTTGGCGTCCGCGAGCGTCATCCCCTTCAAGAAGGCTTCGTTGATGCACCCTCCATGCTCCACCCATCCCAACTGTGGTCACGCCCCGCGCCTGCCTCTAGATTCACCGCGTGAGCTTCTGCTCTACCGACGCTTTGGCCCCCCCAGCTTGGATGTTGGTGTGCCGCTGTTGTTTGCCATTGTCATTGCTTGGCCGCCCTTGGCCACCGACGCTGTGCTTGGGTCCACCTTAGGCAGTTGCTGCCGAGTGTGTGACGCCCCCTCGCGGATGCTTTGCCGCGTGGGCTTCGGCGACCGCCTAGGTCGTCTCTCGGTGGGCTCTTCACCACCACTGCACATCTCCTGAGCTGGTCCTTTGTGTTGTTGCAACTTGCTTCGCAAGGTTGCGTTGTTAGTCAGGTGGAGGAACCTTCCTTTTCTTTTCTTGCTGTTGTGTTGTTGTTGCTTGGGATCCGACCACTTCCTCTGTGGTTCGGTTCCTCAGCTTTGTTGTAACCGCCGTTCTTTCGGCCTTCTTCTTAATGCAAAGACACGTGAAGTCGTGTTCGAGAAAAAGTTTGTAACCGGTCTTGTTCGACCAGGACTCGTAGTCAAGCCTCGGGTATAAATATTGAACCTTGGCTATTGTAATAGATATTTCACATCGATCAACCAAATCAAGTACCTTTACTTTTCGGCTCTGGCCACCCCTTAGAGTAGGAGTAGAGTAGATTTTGATGAGTTCTTTGGGCAAGCAGGGCTGCATCAGACGACCTGACCTTCGGCTTGTTTGTGAGTATCTGTCACGACTTATATTGTTACTCGCAAGGCTGCAATAGACGACTGATCTCTTGCAAGTCACAGTATAAGTTAGTTATCGATCTATATTGTTATTTGTAAGGCTGAACAGACGACTGATCTCTTACAAATCACGGTATAGATTAGTTACCGATTTGTATCAACTTTTACAAGGTTGCAATAAACGACTGATCTCTTGTAAACGTTGGTATTAATCAAAGTTATCGATATTGTGTCGAATAGTTACTGTTTAGCACAATATCACTAATTGCCCGATCTAGATTGAGATTTGTTGGTCCCATCTATTTTGATCTATCATCTGCTGATTACTGTCACGGTTGAATTCGATTCCTGACGTTAGATCCTATTTAAATGACCAATCTATCTAAGTCCTGATCGTACATAGCGGGTGTTTGAAGTCGTGTTCCACTAGGGGATTAGATCCGTTGATTGCTAGTATCCGGTATGACTCCGCTATGAATGCTGCATCAGATGGCTCAACCTATTGATAGCGTGCCAGATTGGACATTGGCAGTTAATAGATCTATCTATTCAAAAGAGCATGGCGTCAGCCACCCGCTATCTCCCCATCGGCTATTTAGCCGATGGCCTAAAATTTAATGCGTATGACATGCCTTCATGATTCCTTTGTGATATAAGTAGGTCTATCCATTGCCAGTTTCTGGTCTAGGGTCCTACTGTCAATGCTGCATCAGATGACTCGATCTATTGGCGGTACAATAGATTGAGTCTAGCTGTTGGTAGATTTACTTGTATCCAATGGATGAGTGATCGTATGTCATACGACACGATCACTGGAATCGGCTGTTTTAGCCGATAGCCTGTTTGTTTGAGGATGTACTGGCTATTTATATGCTTTTACTTGTTTTTGTCTTGGTTAAAAGCTAGTATGTCGCTCACATGTTCGCTTACACGTCTATCCTTACATCTTTTGCATGTTTTTCATGATCATCGGCTAAGTTAGATCCATGCAACTGAGTAAATAATAATTGCCAATATGCTTGTTTTGCTTACATTATATCATGAACATGCTGGATATCGACTCTCTAGTCGTTAGCCTTAGCGTGCTGGCCACTTGACCGTATATTTGGAACTGTTTGGACAAACACCGGCATGTCTCACCTTAAATTATTGATCAACTTTCTCTCATTGTCAATTGCTGGGTCAAATTGACTAACACGCCCTCGGTCACAACCATCCGGTTCGACAACCTTCTTAAGTCTAGAGAGAGCTCAGGATCTGCTCCATGTGGTTTCTCTCGGCTTACTTTGTGTGCCCGATGGCGGAGAACGACCTGTCACTTTTTGCCGTCCACATGATCTTGGCACACTCGGTGGGACCACAATCGTCTGATCAAAAGTCGACCATAATCGTCAACATGGATAATTAGACGATCCTCAAGGTCAACCTTGAAGACTTGCCTAACGACCAGAAGGTGCTCATTGAGCAAGCGACAAAGGAATTCAGAGAGAAGTGCCTGTTGTCTTACAGTAGGACACATGATTCAGTTGTCTAGAAGACTCCCCTGCCAAGCGTTCTCCTGCATAGTCAAAGTAAAGATGTTGAAGCAAGGACCACTACTCATTTGGTCCACAAGACTATCCATGAAGCCTTTACAAACCACAATAAGGTGTTGGGCAACACGATTGGCAACGTTTTGAAAGAGATCTTCTTTGAAGCGCTAGTTGATCAGGTTGGTCTAGCATACTCTAATGGCTTGAATCATTCGGCTATGGGAAACAACATACCTAGTACTAGTCAACAGCCAAATGGTGGGCAGTTCTAGCATCCACCAGTACAACAGCTTCTAGGAGGATAGGCCCAACATCAGACTCTGCAAACAGTAGGGGGGTAAGGTCAAACTCTGTCAACCGCAGGGGGGCAAGGTCAGGCCTTACCAATGGTAGGGGGCAAGCTTAGATGATAGGGGGCAGCCACCAACACAAAAATCACCAAGTGCCCCTGTCACGTAGATAGTCCAGCAGCTAACCTCCCCAGCTACTCAGCAGGTTGTGTAATGGCCAGCTCAAGGAAGATTCAGTACTTCCTATCAAACACCTCAGTCAGCCCAAAGAATTGCTCCAACAGTGCAAAGGATCATCAGGAATGTTGATCTAACTACTTCAATAGTCGATTGTAGGGATACACAACTCATAATGCTCAGATCGACTATCCAGAGGGATACCACTTGATTTCTGATGCTAGTACATATGACCTTATGCCACATCCTAGGTATTAGAACCCTTACAATTATAATACATAGCAACTTCAGCAGTCTCTGGCTTAGAATCAACAAGTCCAAGTATAAGGATCTTAGGCTCACGCTCAAGGGCAACCGAGATAAGAAGTTGCCAGCATGGATGCTGAAGAGTTTGTCAACTAGATAACTGCTATGATGCAAAGCCAGTTTGGTATGAAGCCCAAAGAACAAATTGGTTTTTACCAGCGCCTATACCTGGCCTGGTATGATATTGTGCAACTCCCACCACGCTACAGAGTCTTGGATTTTCTTAAATTCACTGGGGTAGATGAGATGACAACCATGGAGCATATCAGTTGCTATCTCATTTTGCTTGGAGAGGTATCTGTTAAGGAGGCACACAAAGTTAGATTCTTTCCCTTGTCCCTGTCTGGACCGGCCTTCAGTTAGTTTCATCACTAGAACCAAACTCAATCACTGGGTGAGCCAATCTGGAGAACAAGTTCTATGCATATTTCTATAGTGGGATAGGTGAGAAGAAGATTACAGACTTGACAAGCATGAGGTAGAAGAACAATGAGTCAGGCTCTGAGTTCATCCAAAGATTTAGAGAAGTAAGGAGCCGTTGCAACTCATTGAATCTGTCTGATGGCCAATTGGCTGAATTGACCCTTCAAGGGATGTCTCCATTAATCAGAGAGAAATTTGATGATCAGGAGTTTGAAAGCTTGGCCCATTTAGTTCAGAGGGTATCTTCCTTTGAGAGTCAACACCGGACCCTACACAAGGAGAAGTATTTAAAGGGTAATGCTGCTATGACTGATCCCTATGATGCAGATTCCGATGGGGATGATCTAGAAGTCACGATCACTGAATGGACATGGGCAAGGCTTCGGTATCTTGTCCATGGGTGAAGGAGTCAAAAAACACCTACGACTTCGATGTCAAGAAAGACGACAGGATCTTCGACTTGCTGCTATAGAAGAGGCAGTTGAGATTACCTGCAAACCATGTAATCCCGCCGGTTGAAGAACTTAAACAGAAGAAATACTATAACTTCTACAATGTCACCAACCACAGTAAGAATGAGTGTAGAATCTTCCGCTTCCACGTTCGAAAGGCCATCGAGCAAGGGAGAATCAAGTTTGAGCCAGCTAAGAAACCGATAATGGACATGGTGGAGTTCCAGTTGGCAAAAGGATAGACGAAGGTCTTGATGTCGGCTAAGACCAAAGAAGATGGGTCAGTCGACTTCAAGGTTCAAATATCAGCTAATGAGTATGAAGGAGCTAAGAAGCAACACGATTAGCAAAAGAGTCAATATGAACAAGGTGAGACATCTAGAGCTGGTGCTTTACGTCCTTGGGTCACTTCCAAGATTTTGTTGAACAAGTGGCAACGCTAGAAGGAGAAGGACTATCAGCGCTGGCTTAAAGAAGAATATGAGCGGTGGTGTGAAGGTATGAAACAGAACAAGCCAAGCTACATTGGAGTTGCCCTTTCTTTAGGCACTGTTGGAACAAAGGATTGAAATTTCCTACAAGGCGTAACTGCCCAGAGTGCAGTAATCAGTATTTAGAATTCAGGCAATCTCAGTCCAACCACTAGTCCATCCATGAGCATTTGAATTATCAATCTAACAACATGGATTGGCGCATAAAAAATAAATAAGTTCATGATCGGTTAGGCAAGCGTGTCCATGATCAAAATTAGGCCGATCATGATGAAGAAAAAAAGTATGTTTGGCAAGGGGACCAATGGTGTCCAGGAGGTCTGACAAAGAGCCAGAAAAGATGAGTTTAGCATATGAGGAATAGAGAATTGGAAGCTTAAAAATATAGTAGACCTCAGACATGACGCGCCAAGCAAACAACCGACAAGGGTAAGCCATCGGCTAATATTGGTATGGTCTTCATCTTGCCTGCAGAATTCAAAGCTCCCTCCAAGTTTGAACAAGAAGAATATGATGGAGAGGGATATGATGAAGAAGAATTGGGAGAAGCAATAGCTCAGTTAGCCCTACAACCCTAACCAACTAAGTTTGATAAGCCATCTCAGCATCAGCACTTGAAAGCTTTATACATGAAGGGATTTGTCAATGGGAAGCCGATGACCAAGATGTTAGTCGATGGAGGTGCTGCTGTCAATCTTATGCCCTACACTACTTTCCGTAAGCTTGGGAAAGGCCTAGAAGATCTGCTTGAAATAGATATGATGTTGAAAGACTTTGGTGGTAATGCATCTAAGACCCGAGGGGTAGTTAACATTGAATTGATGATTGGAATCAAGACCCTACCTACTACTTTCATCATCATCGATGGTAAAGGAACATATAGTCTGCTCTTGGGTCATGATTGGATCCACGCTAATCATTGCATCCCTTCAATGATACACTAATGCCTTATCCAGTGGCAGGGGAGACAACATCGAAGTGGTTCTGGCTGACACGACTGTGAGTGTGGCAGCTGCTGACCCAACATATTAGTAGTTTGAAGATTATGAATGCTTCTCTGGAAGAGTCTAGGAAGGAGGTGTCATCAAGATCAACGATGAACGTCAACAGCCGATCCAAGCAATCACCTCTAAGAGTTTATTTTAGTAACTCCTCCTGTTGGTTATTACGGATCAGTTAAACAATACTTTTTGAGTTCATTAGGATACAACCGTTTTGTTTTAAGGAGTCAAATTTAGATTTAATCACATAACACTTTGAAAGAGCTTGAAACTTTGAAAGAGCTTGGCAGCCAATGATTTCTGGAGTTCATAAGTAATTTGGTATGTGAATCATCATTTGCTATTTCAGAAACAATTGTTTATTATGAAGTTTAGATTCTGGTGATTAAAAGTTAACGCTCGAAGTATGGATCAACGCCAAATCTGATAGCCAATACTAGCAAAGTATTGCCTTTAGAGCAAAAATAAAGAATCCTAATTTGGCCTAAGAAGGCAAAAGCCGATGCGATAGGCATCGCCTATAGTGCAAAAATAAAAAAGAAAAATATCAATGCATTCACGTAGATTTCGAAACCCGCAAGAACGCAGACGATTACTAAAGATCTTGAGCATCCAATGGAGAATTTCATCAAATATTTGTAATGGGAGGTATTACAGGCTGAAGACACAGGGGAGTTAGGAATTACAAGTTCAGCACTGCATGAACTACATTCAAAGCATATAAACGAACGACGTCAGCTTCTACAATAAACCAGTTGTCTTCATCAGCTGATCTAGGAAGGGCTTTATCTTTCTAATTCTAGATCATCATAAGTTTGTTGTACTTGGCGGTCATCTCCTTTTTCCTCTCTTCTGCCATCTTGGGAAGTTGGGTCGAATTGGCCTCCTCGAGTTGAATAAGGGAATTGATTTCTTCTAGGTTCATCAGTAGCTGCTCCCATTCAGTCTTCAAAGAATTAATTCTCTCTTGAGATTTGGAGAGAGCACTCTTTGAGCTGTCGATCAGCTCCTTTATACAAAGCATCTCCTGCTTGGTTGACTCTTCCCGTGCAATCAAGGTGCTCTCAGTTTCACGATCGGCTATTCTTTGCCTAGCTTGAATCACTTTGTGAGCCTAGCTCTCAATAAAGGCGACAGGATATAGAACAATGAGGAGGTCTTGATTCAATTCTCCTTTGACGGTCAAAAAGATATCTAGGAGTGGCCTTGCATTGCAGACCAGATCGGCTATATCTCTCTCCAAGTAGGGAAGCATTGGTCGTAGCCGATCTCTAGTCTCAACCGTTAGAATATTTTCTTCTTGGCAAATGTCAGGGACAGAGCAGCTTATTTTCCCCTCTACTATATGATCTTTGATGTAAAAAGGGAAGACGCTTGAAGAAGATGGGTTTTTTAGCTACAAACCAACAGTCAGATTCGAGAGCAATGGTACCTGGTTCTAGATCACTATGGAGATGACTGATACCTCTTTCACTAGGGATGGGGGGACGGGCGCCGATGTGCCCATACCTTCATCAGGCACCTCAACTGGCTTCTTAGATGCTGCCCATGACAAGGGTCAGCTCGGATACAGACAAGAATTTAAACAGGAAGATGCGGCATATCAAAATTTACCATCAATGGGTTGAGGATGTGGAGCATCTTTAGGTTCCCTATCATCGGCCGATTGACGAGATTCTTGATCAATGGTAGCACCGGGGGTCGACCCGGACTCAAGATTCACATCTGAACAAGAAGAAAGGGTTTAGAGTCAAAAAAATTGCAAAGATGAATTTAGAGGCTTACCGTTAACTTCTTGAAGGCCATCGCGGGTCCCCTCACCAGAGGAATTAATGGCGCTCACATCAGCATTCCCGACGTCATCCGCCTCGTGATCTCCAATCGGCTAAACAGCAGGTGATCAATAGAATTGATGAGCAAAGGCTAAAAGATGGTGGAGAAAGATTTTACTTGGGTGGTCGACATCCCTGAGGAATTATGTTCATGATCTGGACCTTCAAATAAAATCTATAGAGAGGTTACTCATGAATTATCCAAAACCAGTACAATCAAAAGAGGGTTTCTGAGAGATACATTTGTCTCTCCCTTTGACGAAGTATTCAGGATCTACTCCTCAGCTTCGTCACCAATGTCCAATTGAGGGTTGGCCTAAAATGAGGGTTGATTAGTTTTGAAAGGCTTGAAAATCATTAAGTAGAAAAGAAGCTTACTTCGATGATGGCATCGGCAAAGGATGACAGGCGTTGCCCATCGATTATTGTCTCGGTGGCTGCTGATGGGCCACTCATCCCCATCATCCTAGAAACCTGAATTGACGAGGTTATGAGCTAGCAGAATAAAGATGGTTGGGGCCGACAAATCTGACATTTTATGCTACGGATGGCTAGGACACTCACTTGGGGAGCCGATGAAGGCCCTAGATTTCTATGCCAGCGCTTCCACGTCGTGACCTTAGCAGAGTGATCCTCTGGAGCCCCATGCTTTCGTGCCTTGGTAGGGTGCGCTATCATAGGGACAACTTGTGTTTTCAAGATAGCCTTCAGAGTAGGTGCATGGCATCCCATTCTAGGGTTCAGACACCAGATAGTATGTCTGATTGGCTGACCACTCCTGTTGATCGTGGGAGGAGTAGAATCCAGATCCTATGAGCAATACAATGATAAACATTACATCGGCCATATGAAAGGGGAGCTGTGAGCAAATGTTTACCCCAATGTCAGATTGGAAGCTAGGATCTAGGGACTGACAGAGGGGTGTGATCGAATGGTAAAACAGATGTTGAGCCCATTCTTGCCACCAAGCATCAAATAAATTTGAAGAGAAGGGCCCACATTTCCATCCCTCAGCGTCGATGGAAGGTAAAGCATCTTTAAACTACCGAATTCTCAGGAATTCCCATGATTGATTGATAGCTTCCCTCGGCTTTAGCTTATCTGCAAAGAACAGCCTAGGGGGAGCTGCCTAAAGCCAAGCTGATGGGCGGCGATAGAAGGATTGTAGAACTCATAGGATGTTGGCAGTTTTTCCCGGCCATGCCTGAATTCCACCGGGAGCAACCCTGGTTTGACTATACACTAGAAAGTTGTAGTTGATAGTTCATCTGAGCAGGCAGTCTCAAATCTAAAAGAATCTAGAAGTTTGAATCAGGAATCTCTAGATAGACAAACCAAGTCAAAACCTCATCTGGGAGCCCCTTGTAGAAACCTCTGAAGAACTAACCAATGCTCCAATTGATTGAGATAGCTGATGTAACCTCGCCAAAGGACTGACACTGGCAAAATTTGTCTTCCTCATCCAGATTTTTCTCTTGAGCCTCTAAATAATTCAAGGAAGGGAAGCTTAAGGTTTTGAGGTCATTGACTACAATCTTCTGCATATGCTAGTTCATCCACAACTACAAAAGCACCACAGCCCGCTGATCGTACCAATTGTCTCATTCATCATCAGTTTTGAAGATACTTGATGCATCAGATTGTATAAAGACCCAATCAAGCATTTACCCAAGGGAATATTAGTACCACGGGATAACTATTCTGCCAAATACCAGTGGTTAGCGGTTGGGCCACACGAGGACCCACAAAAGAGATACTTCTTCAACCACATGTTTAGAAAGGCAGCATGTTCCTTAGGGTCAACATTCCTGTTCTGAGTCCGTTTGTGGGTAGTGATGTAGCCTCCCCACCCCCAGATCGAATACTCTGAACCTTATGCTCTGGTTTATCTATGAGGTTGTAAGTTGGAGGAGCCCTGTGATTTTGAGGCTGGTCAACATATAAATGTCGGCCAAGGTAACTATCATCGGTCCATGACCAAATATGAAGGCATTGAAGGCATTGGACCAGAAATAGGAGGCCAATCTCAGTAAAGGTTCATTCTTCTTTATGTTCGACAGAGAGGGCTATGCACTGATCCAGGTCGTAAGTCACCCATCTGGCTTGATGAGTCTTGGCCACCCTAAGGTACCAGTCTCTCCATCCATCAAGAGGAAGTGGCCAAGCCCTAAAAGTCTTATCCCACACCAAGGGACTCATGTTGGAATGCTTGAAAGAAAGTCTGTTTGTCTCTAAGTTGATGAGCTCAGTTGAATCTGGGTCACCCATCAGACCCAAAAGGTATGCATTCTCAATGTTTGTTGGGATCAAGATTTTGTTTTTGAGATCCTAAAAGATAGTGGGAGCAAGCCTGTGAGCTGAGATTGAATGGGATAGAGGAACCATCAACAAAGAAGGACTTTGAATCATACCTTTGGAACGAAGTCGACGGTCGCCATCAAGCTCAAAGAAATGGATCTGGGTCTCCAAGTGGAGTATTGATGATGCGCTACCAGGCCGAATCATCACCTCCGAGGAACCCATGGAGATTGGAGTGCTGTGCTAAGATTGGAATCCCATATTTGCTAGGGTTTGGTGCTCGGAAAGGTTGCGGCGGCCGACGAGTGAGGCAAAAGGGGAATGATGAAGATAGGGGCAATTTTGGGAATATAATGAAAATTCTTACCCAGAGTCAGGAGCCGAGGCGGAGGTTTCGGTGTGAATGCGCAACACGTGCAACGATTATAAAGGGGAATTTTGGAATAAAATCCTTTTATCCCAAAATTGGGGGCATGTGTTGACATCAAAATTTGGTTCGAGATGGGAAGTCCCCAAGGATAGGAAATTATCAAGGAAGGCCAAAATATTTAAACAAGTAAACAAGTCGGTTAACCGAATTGCCAACAAGATCAAGATGGCGTCATCATTCTAAGGGAAGTGTGCTCTATTCGGTAGAAGCAACAAGGCATAAAGCGAGAAACCGGTCAGACTCCATAGAAGAGAAAGATTGGAGTCCAAGTTATCTTAAATTAGAAAGTTTTGATTTTCTTTTCCAAGTTTGTAACCTGTCTTGTTCGACCAGGACTCGTAGTCAAGCCTCAGGTATAAATATTGAACCCCGACTATTGTAATAGACATCTCACATTGATCAACCAAATCAAGTACCTTTACTTTTTGGCTCCGGCCACCCCTTATGAGTAGGAGTAGAGTAGATTTCGACGTGTTCTTTGGGCAAGCAGTGCTGCATCGGATGACCTGACTTCTGGCTTGTTTGTAAGTCTTCGTCATGACTTATATTGTTACTTGCAAGGCTGCAATAGATGACTGATCTCTTGCAAGTCGCAGTATAAGTTAGTTATCGATCTATATTGTTATTTGTAAGGATGCAACAGACGGCTGATCTCTTATAAATCATGGTATAGATTAGTTATCGATTTGTATCAACTTTTATAAGGCTGCAACAGATGACTGACCTCTTGTAAACATTGGTATTAATCAAAGTTATCGATATTGTGTCAAATAGTTTACTGTTTAGCATAATATCACCAATTGCTCGATCTAGATTGAGATTCGTTGGTCCCATCTATTTTGATCTTTCGTCTGTTGATTACTATCATGGTTGAATTTGATTCCTGACATTAGATCCTGTTTAAATGACCAATCTATCTCAGTCCTGATCATACATAGCGGGTGTTTGAAGTCGTGTTCCATTAGGGGATAGATCCGTTGATCGCCAGTATCCGGTATGACTCCACTATCAATGTTGCATTAGACGACTCGACTTGTTGATAGCATCCTAGATTAGACATTAGCGGTTAATAGATATATCTGTTAAGAAGAGCATGGTGTCAGCCACCCCGCTATGTCCCCCGTCGGCTATTTAGCCGATGGCCTGAGCTTTAACGTGCATGACATGCCTTCATGATTCCTTTGTGATATAAGTAGGTCTATCGATTGCTGGTCTCTGGTCTAGGGTCCAACTATCAATGTGCATCAGATGACTCGATCTGTTGGTGGTAGAATAGATTGAGTCTAGCAGTTGGTAGATTTACTTGTATCCAACGGATGAGTGATCATATGGCGTACGACATGATCACTGGAATTGGCTGTTTTAGCCGATAGCCCGCTTTGTTGAGGATGTACTGACTATTTATATGTTTTTACTTGTTTTTGTCTTGGTTAAAAGCTTGTATGTCTCTCACATGTTCGCTTACATGCCTATCCTTACATTTTTTTGCATGTTTTCATGATCTTCAGCTAAGTTAGATCTATACAACTAAGTAAATAATAATTGCTGATATGCTTGTTTTGCTTACATTACATCATGCACAAGCTGGATATCGACTCTCTAGTCGTTAGCCTTATCGTACTGGCCACTTGGCCGTATATTTGGAACTGTCTGGACAAACGCCGACATGTTCCACCTTAAATTACTGATCAACTTTTTTCCTTATCAATTGCAGGGTCAAATTAACTGGCACATCCTTGGTCACAACTATCCGGTCTGATGCCCTTCTTAAGTCTGGAGAGAGCTCGGGAGCTACTTCGCGCGGTTTCTCTTAGCTTGCTTCGTGTGCCCGACGGTAGAGAATGACCCGTCACTTTTTGTCGTCTACACATCGGCCATATCTTCTGAAGGTTGAACCAAACATAAGATCTGACGTCGCTAGCATCATCACTAGCAGGCGAAAGGGCAGATCCGCTACCGCCAGTAGCATCACTGGTGGCCGAAAAGATGATCCTGCAGAAGGGGAAAATAGATGCAATCCCTTCTCGAGAAGGACTATGCCAACATACCTCAATCTCTCTAGGAAGAGCATGCCATCACCAGAGACGATGACACATCCACCAGCGATCCGGTATGAAACAGAAAGCCGAATCAAAAACATCAAAATGGCCAACCAAAACCTAGCCCTAATTATTATAGAGGAAAGGAAAATAAAAGGAGAAAAAACTTAAGAAAATAGTAGATCTGCTAAAAGGATAGACCCCTGCTCCTTCTCACCACCGGCAGGGAGGCCAGAGGCGAGGGGAACGGGGGCCGAAGCCAACGGTGATGACGGAGTCTTCCCTAGGGAGGCGGCGGAGTCGCCCTGGTTATCTAGTTGGGCTAGCTAGTGCCCTTAATCCATTATAGGTGTCCACATGTAAAATGGGAAGGACAAGAAACTGAAGAAAGTCATGCATGGATGTTAGATTTACTGCCACTTACCATCTCACCTCGGATCTTTTATGGTAACCAAAGCTTAAGGACATGTTTAGGACTGCTCCTACCAACCATTCTCCCCTAGCATCATCATCTAGCATTGTTAGCCTAGTCTAGTTAACACCATCTCTGAAAAGCTCTCAAGGAGCAAGTATTCATGCTATGTATAGAAGGCATAGGCTATAGGTACTCACTCCTCTTTGTTGTACATGTAGGCTTGGTCAGACATGTGAGTATGTGACTGGTGCCTCCGGTGTTCCTGCCACATATATCAAAGGTACGGTCAACTACAAGCCGACCAAGGTGCCGAATGCTACGTGTACGAGAAGCGGTATGCTATCACTTTGTTTCGAATGGATATATGGATAATCATTAATAGATGTATCATGTATGATATGGTATGGAATATGAACTATGGATGTATGGTATAGTACCTTAATGTATTCTTATATTTGCAAATGTCAGTATTTATTGATGTATTTGTTTGATTTAAGGCTTATGGATGAATTGTATTTGCATTATTCCTATTCCCAAGTTTTAGATAAATGTATATATATATTATATTTTATGTTATTTCTATTGCTTGACTTGCGAGCTAAATGAGCTAGCTCGAGCTCGTAAATGAGCCAAGGTGAGCTAGATGTAACACCCCGGTGTTATGCATGCATTTAGCATTGCAAATCATACGCATGATGCATCATTTGCATTCATAATCACATGTGAAGTAAAGTATAGCTTTGAGTTGAAACATGTGAAACGTCGCTTTGAAACATGAATGTTGCATATACTTGTTAGATTTATTTTTGCTCTAATTATGCTAGCTAGATCAATAAAACATGTTTGGTTGTAAATGCAAATCACTTAGAAATAATTATCATGCAATTTGGAGCAAAGTTGGTATTCAAACTTTTGGCAAAATATGCTTTTAAAAATATTCTTGAAAATGGTCAAAACCCTTCATATTTAGCTTTTACATCCCAATTCAAAATCTATGTACAATTTTTAGTTGGTCCCTAAAGCAAAGTTGTAGAAGATTAAATTCTAAGCAACTTTCATTTTTGGGCCATTTCTAGAAAAGGTCATCTTCTTGCTCAAAATGTGATTTGAAACTATTGTTTGAAATTTATTTGAAAATAGAATTTAGAAAACAGTTTTCTTTCCTTAATGGGCCGCTGCCTCCCATCCGGCCCACTGGCCAAAGCCAGCCCAGCTCGCTCCACCCCGCCTCCTTCCTTCTCCTGCGCATGTCACGCCCGACCGCGGCAGGCACCGCGTGCCCTATGGCCGCCATGCGCCGACACCGGCGACACCTGGTGTCCGGTGGCCCCCCACGGCCGCGCTCAACCTTCTCGCCTCGGCTCCATCAGTCGCGCCCGCTCACTCCCTCTCCATCCTCCTCGCTTCGGCACCGCAGCTCAGCAAGCTGAGCGGCTCTTCTATCTTTGTGACAACTCCTTTTCCCCCTCGCGCAGCCCGTGCTCGCTTCGGTACGCCTTGGTAAGCTTCCTCCGCGCTAGAATTGCTTGCCGGAGTTGAGCGCTCCTCGCTAGAGTGCACTGCTCTGCGGACCTCGCTCTCCCACTCCTCCTCTCACCCTGATTTCGAGCGCATCCGCACCCTCTCGCTCTCCCGGTGCTCGGACGCCGCTTCCCGCACCACACCGTGGCCGAAGGCGTGCTCCCGCCGGTGAGTCGCGCCACCGAGCCGCCATGGCCGTGGGCAAGCTCGATTGTGAGCTCCTCCTGCCTCGCCGCTTGCACCAATGTGTCTGCCTTGGCACGGTGGTCACGGTGGTGGTGACCTCGTTGCCGGCGACCTCGCTGTTGGCGAGATCCCACGGACCTGCCGCCGCCTCTGCCTCTTCCCGCTAACGGGTAGGGTCAGGTTCCCCCATGGGGCCGCCTGTCTGCCTCTCCCCGCGCGCGCGCGTGTGCACAACCCTGGGTGTGCTTAGCATTTTCGACAGGTTGGGTTTAAAATGCTTTTGAAAATGGATTTCAAAAAATGAGAAAATAATTCTAAAAATCATATCTTGAGATTTATGGCTCCAAAAATTATGAAACAAATTTTTGTAGACTTCTTAGAAGTAGAATATGGTTTAAAAATTTTTCATGTTCAAATTGTGATACGTTTCTGTGGAGCTTTATTTATTTATTGAAATTAATGTTTTCTTGAGAAATGCATAATAAATCATAGGAAGCTCAGAAAAATATGGTTCCAAGTTTGTTATTCTTCTCATGTGATACACTTTATATGAAAAATATATGTCATGCATGTTCTATAGAAACATTATGATGTGTAGTTCAATTGCTTTTAATTGCTGATTTATGTTATTTTTGCTAGAGAGAAAAATATGTATAAAACATGGGCATGAGAATTTTTATACAGTGTTTATATACTATGTAGAACATAGGAAAAATGATAAATCTGTTGTTTGATACTTTTCATAATACAAAGTATTTTCATGCTCATATTTATGCCATAGCTTGTTATTTTTGTGTAGGCTACTCTAATTATCCAAATACCATGAAAATTTTATGGTAGTCTACTTATAGTAGTACTATGCTATGGTAATTTTCTAAGATTTTTCTATGCTACCAAAATAGATGTTGCTATTCAAACCTAGTGTTAATTAGGGTTTAATTAAATCTTGCTTTATGCATGATTAGGAAATTAGTGAATCTTTGGTGTATCTTTGAAGCATTTTAACCTGATGTTGTGACTTAGCATGTTAGTACAGTGGTTGTAGTATTAGTGTGGCAGTACTTATGTGTGGCTATATGGTAGTTAGTAGTAGAAGAGAATGCAGTAGATGACATGTACTTATAGTACATGTTCTTGGATGATGTTGACTACCTTGTATGAGAATTTTACTATACTCTACCCATTAAAGCATATTCATTGTGTGCATTTCATCCGATGCACCTTTTACATAAGCACTTACGCACCTATATTATACAGGATCACAAACAGAGAATCCAGTCGTCGTACCCGAGGAGCCCGAGGAGCAGCTCGAGATGCAGCCACAGGAGGTGCCCGAAGCCGACGAGTAGGACGTTGAGGAGCTTCCAGAATGCCCCGATCATCGCCTGAGTCCCTTCGAGAGAGGCAAGCCCTGGAGCATTGCTCCCTCGGTTTGTAAATATTTAATTAATGCTTTACTTTAATTGATGCATTATGTTCAGGAGTTGTTTGCAACCGTTGCTGCATTACACCTTGTTTATCTTTGTTATACTATATCCTTATTATCCTGGTATCCGCAGTTGAGTCAATGCTTAGCTGGCTTAGACCAGTAGAAGTCAGGTGATTTTCTGTCACCTGCGAGCTATAGGTGGTTACCTGGATCTGCTTAGATAATTATGTCATCATGGGATAACTAAGTGTTAATTTGAAGTTGAGACCGGACTGAGACTTACAGTGTTTCAGACTGTAGTGCTTTCTGTCTGTGTCGATTAAGGACTGACCATTGTTGGGCCTCGGGTCACGTTGAACGCATGCCTCACATTTAGCTGGCCGAATAAAGTACTTTTCGACCGTGAAGCTAGGAGATTATTCGGGCCAAATGGATTACCCACAGCGCACTGTACCGAAAAAGGTGTGGTAGGACACAGGTGGCGTGATGATAAGACCGAAAGGCAGTCGGTCGGCCCCCGGGTACATGTGGTTCCTGGCGAACTCGAGACTTTTCCTAGATAGTTGACTCGGTGACCAATATCTCACTTTAGCAGGTGAGTGAGGTTTGTGTGAGAAATAAATTACCAGCTGGTTAATAATCGATTCAAATCGACATCGTTCATTGGATAGTGAACACTTGACTTGAGTTACTTCATCATAGTATTGTTGATGGAACACTCAGACAATTATAATGGATATGACATTATGGAAGTGCTAATGATCATCGGTTATCATTAATTGCTTAATCACATGCTTGCTCTAATATAGGTGCAAATGTAGCCAACAGGTTAATAATGATTAACTTGATTTAATGCTTTTGGAAAAGGTTCTTAAAATGCTAAAAATTTCTTTTTGCAAATGAGTCAGCTATACCACTGTAAAGCCCTTCATAATCCTTGGTGTCATCTTATTTTTGGTTATGTCGGGTAAGTCTAGCTGAGTACCTTCTTGTACTCAGGGTTTTGTTCCCACTTGTTGTAGATGGGCAGATGTATTACGACTACTGTATCAACTGCCTTTATCCTGCAATGGGTGATGCTTAGGACCATGGGCAATGGTCATTCCTTACGTCTCATCTAATGCTTTTGTTGGAGATGATCATCAGCTGGCACTGTACTTGAACTCCGTGTGAGTGTGTGTGGATTTGAACAAATTACTTCCGCTACTTTTTATTTGAACTCGGTTTGTAATAACTATGTTTAAACTCCGATGTATCTATGATGCAAACTTTTATGTAAAATGTGATGGTGATCGCTAAACTTATTACGATCTTGGCTGGTATACGAGTTGGTTTGAAATCCTTCGTGATTTCACGGACTGCCGGGTTATATGGGCTTAAGTTTGCTAAATCGTCTGCTCCGGCAGATGATTTTCTTACTTAATTTCGTATAATTGGTCGGTTCTGTTACAGTTGGACTTCTAGCTCGTTAAGATAACGAGCCGAGATCTAGCCCTATTTATGACGAATACGTGACTTTGATCGCATTCGAATTTTTTTTCTTTTGAAGCAAGTTGAGCAAGCACATCCTTGATAGAGAGCTAGAGAGGTGGAATCAAAACGAGCAATAAATATGCACTAGATGATTAATTGGGACCATCTTGATGGATCATCTTATGGCACTGTGCTCTAACTCAATTTGGCTTGGCCACGCTACTGGAGTTCACTGCATGGTCTAGTGTGTTTGCTTGACACTCGCGGATCATCCTGTGGGGCTGTCACTTAAATGTGTCATGTCACATTCAGAAATTAGTTTTTCATCAAATGCTTATTAAAAGATATTTTTTCATAGTATCATGGCATATAGACTTGGTGATATTTGGAGCTCGATCATGTCATAATTTGTCAGTTCTTTTAATATAAAAAGATGTGAAAAATTGAAAATACAAAGAAACTATTAAAGTGTCTATGTTTGAGTTCCACACCTGGTGCAGCTATGTTGCACAATTGTCTCTAGAATCATTTTATTTAATGCTAAACTGAACTGTTCCAATGTTTATCACAAACAACCAAGTCCTACATTCTTAGATGTTGTATGACAAAGACAACCGTCGTACCCTGGAGACACTAGAGCAGGCATTACATGATGAAAGTCTGGAGCCCATATGTCTTCCTCTGCCACTGTTGGAGTACATAGCAGGAAATTTCTCTGAAGATGAAGAAATTGGCATATGAGGATATGCAGCAGTATACAAGGTGATAACTAATAAGCAGGGGCAGAGCTAGAAATACATTTTTTTCCTTGTGACGGGGAGGGAGGATGGGTGGGTGTAGTATTATATGTTTTTTAAACATAGTTAAGTTTATTTTTTCCAAGTGAAAAATAACTTAGGGGATGTTGACATTTACTACTGCTATTACTAAACTAACAACACCAGTAAATGCATGGTAATGATTAATATGTCTTTAGCACACTAGTCACCTATCACATACCTACACTCCTAAGCTTGAACTAAGTTGTCATCCCTAGTTTTATAGCTAGAAATGTATATTGGTACTATATAAAGGAATCTATCATTTTGTGTGACTAGGCAAAAATAATAAGAATGAATATATGAATAAAACTAGTTCTACAAGCGGACAGATAATTATACCATTGTAGCATTTTACCTAGAGTATTACCAGATTATCGATTTATATTTATACCACTGGGAAGGTCTAGCTAAATAGGAAATCTATAGTATTGATAACTTCCTATATATATATGATGAATGAGAGATAAAACTAATATCATACACTCTACTTATAACAGGGATAAGTCACATGATAAAGATATATATGATAAGTAATGATTAGTCATCATAATAATAAGATAATAGATTCACTCAGAGCACTCTAGCTACTACAATAACATCGTAAGACCCGAATATTAGAGAGATAATTCCTAATATAGTTCTTTAATCATAAGTCAATGAATATTCTAATTAGTGCAACTACATCTAACAATCATTGTTAACATTACTACTATGTCATTATCCAAACACAAAGAACATCAACTAGAGAGGCTTTTAAGACGCAAACGTCACCTCCGACGCGACCGCTCTCTACATAACCTATGCACAGTGGATGGACTACAGATGACTCAACGAAACTATAATAGTCACTTTCACGATCTACCACACGTCTGGAACATCAAGGAGCACTCGCAGATATGCAATATATCTAGGCACCATGCCTACATAATGCAAATCATCTACCCTAGGTACCTTAGGATAAACGCTATACGAGCATATGCATGAACTCAATAATAATAAAGTAACCATGCTAGACATATAATCAAAGTAAACAATGAACATTACAATCAAGAACATAAACAAGATGAAGATTAATGTTGCCATAACACTGTAATAAACACACAATGATGAATAATACAATGAGAGAGGAGAGCATAAGAATAGTACCAATCTCCACGCTCTTGATAACGTCGGGAATCCAAGCTAGGTTGACCAACTTGACTCCCTCTAGATCTAGTCTAACTAGGCTATCGCTATAAATTAGAGAAACTCTGAGGAACTAGGGTTTCTGGCTCTGGATGGCTTGATCTCCAAATGATTTGATGGCTACAGGGGGTCAGGCTCCGTATATATAGTCCGGTAGGATGCACGTGGACCCTTAGATGAAACCAACTTTGACGTAGGGCTAAGATTGATCCTCAAGGTCGGTGGAGGAGGCTCGCAGAAGATGATAGGTGGGGCCCACAGCCAGGGGCTGGTCGGCCTAGGGGCCAGGTGCCGCCCGGCCTCCTCTAGAAGCTTCTAGAGTCCCGCTTTTGCCTACTTCCTTTTCATGTCTTCTAGCGTATCTTTCGCGGTGGAATTCCGATAATCCGTTTGATAATTAGGTCCCTCTTGTCGGCTTTTCTGGAATAATCCCTGAAAAAATAACAATTCACCAAAACTCGTGGAATTTGTTAGATAAAACCCTAGACTTCTCCATTTTCATGTTTATTGATCATTTCTCATGTTTATTGCGCTATAAAATATTGACACTATCCACCATCAACAGGGGATATGCCCCCTGCCCCTTGTCTCCACCACTACTAATAAGCGAATGTAATCTTGAGCTGCCTCCACTCTAAAATTACCAGATTGTTATAACCAATACAGAAATTAATGACAAACACTGTCAGATTATTTTTTTAGAAAGGACGGCAAAAGCTTTGCTGCAATTTTATTAGACGATAGAAAAGGAAAAAACAGCACAAGAAATTTACAAAACATGGCAAAACTAGGATTTGCCGTTGCAGGGCGTCCCCATCTAATACAACTGAAAAAACAAGAGTTATAACTAGGGAACAACTACTGAAAACTGTAACACCCCTGTGTGTTAAGCATGCATTAATATCCCAAAGCATGAGCATTAGCATCACATTTATTTTCATCATCACATGCAATATAAGTTGAAATTAAATTGAAGTATGAAAAACATCTGTTTAAGCATAATTGTTGCATTTGCTTGCTAGAGTTGTAGAACTTGTTTGGCTATAATTTTAAATAACTTAGAATTAATTAGCATGATTTTTGGAGCAACTTTTGTATTCAAAATCTCCCCAAATTTTGCTTTTAATTATATTCTAGAAAAATGAGTTTTTATTTAAAATGTGGACTTTAAATCATTAATTCAAAATCTGTTTAGAATTTTGAAAAGTGCCCTAAATAAAAGTTGTAGAGAATTAAATTTTGAACAACTTTTGTTTTGAGGTCAACCTTTGAAAATGTCTTTTTCATCTTCAAAATTCAAATTTGGAATGAATTAGAAAATCTGGAAATTTTATTTATAAAAGAAAAAGGTTTTCTTGCCTGACTGGGCCAGCGCCCTGTTTTCGGCCTAGCTCGGCAAGCCGGCCCGGCCTGCGTCCGCGCCCGCGCGATCGCCCGCACGCGCCCCGCGCCAGCGCACGACCGCGCTCAGACCGCGGCCGCAGCGTGGAAGCCGCTCGCCGCCGCCGGTGTACGGGTGGCACGCTGTGGCCCCCACCGCCTCAACACGCCTCCAAGTTGACCGAACCGCGCGGCCGCTCCTCGTCCCTCCCATTTCGCTTTTCTTGCGCGCCAGCAGCAGCCGCAGCGGAGCCAGCGGCCACCGCGCCATTGCCGCCGCCCTCCGAGCTTCGCCACGGCCTATCGCCGCCGCTGCTGCACCCGCGTCCGATTCTTCGTGGCCATTGCTCCGCTTCCCTCTGCTCCACCCCGTGCTCCCTCCAGCTGTCGCCATCGTCAAGGTGAGGGGGCCAATTTTGGCCGACCATTCTTCACCGCCGCTCGTCGGAGCTCGGCTCCGCGCGGGTGGGCTGCTTCCATCGCCTGCCTTCCCTTCTTTCGCGCGCGTCAGCTTCGCCTGGTGATGCTGGAGCTCTAGCGCTCCTCGGACCGCCATGTCGTGCACCGGCGAGGTGTGGCCGCGGTGAGGTAGCACCGCCGTGCGCCATGCGCGCCAGCGAGCTTGCTCTGGTAAACCACCCGGCCAAGTCCGGGCACCTGTTGGTGCGGTTCGGTGCCCCGAGCACGCTCGCGCTGACCGCCTCGCCGTTTGGCTCACCAGCGGCGAGCTCCGCGCGGTCAACGACGAGTCCGCCTCGGCTCCGGCTGACCGGTGGGGTCAGTTGACCCGTGGGCCCCAACTGTCTATCTCTTGGTGTGGATTGGGGGTGAAACCACGGGGTGTGCGTAGCGTTTAAGGCCAAGTAGATTTTCGGGTTTTAAAGAAAAGGATTTTCCAGAAAATGTGAAAAACTTTTAAAAATCATATCTCAAGATTTTTAGCTCCAAAAATTATGAAACAAATTTTGTAGTGTTTCTCATGAGTAGATCTATGACTTAAAAATATTGCATATTAATTTTGTGATACTTTTCTGTGTAGATTTATTTAATTATTATAAGAGCTGATATCTTAGAAAATGTCTAGTAAATAGAATATTGATTAGAAAAATATGGTTACTATTTTATTAGTGTTCTTTAGTGATGTACCTTCTAGGAAAAATATTTGTGATGCATGTTCTATGAAAAATTATTGAGGTGTAGTTCAAATGCCTTTAATTGATGATTTTTGTTAATTTGTAGAGAGCGAAAATTGTATAACACATGCATGTGATAATTTTTGTGATGTGCTTGTTTACTGTGTAGAGCATAGGAAAAATAATAAATATGTTCTTTGATACTTTTCCTAGTATAAAGTATTTTCATGCTCATTATTATGCTATAACTTGTTTATTTTGTATAGATTGTTTTACTTATCCAAATCTCATGAAATTTCTGTAGTATGCTATTTGGAGTAAGACTATTCTATTGTAATTTTTGTAGATTTTTATATGCAACATAAATAGGTGTTAATGTGTAACCCTAGTTTAAATGGGAAATAAAAGGTTATTCTTTATGAATAATTAAAAGTAATAAAAAGTGTTTGGTGTATATTTGAAGCACCAAACTACCTTGCTGGTGTTACTTGATAAGTTAAGGTATTAGGGTTTGACAAAGTGTAGCAACACTTGTGTGAGAATTATATGCTAACTAGTATAAGAGTAGATGACATGTTTTGTGGTACATGTTCTTGGATGATGTGGACTACCTTATAGAAGATTTTGTCTTTAATCTATACTATCAGTTTTAATGTGCTCATCTACATCTCATGTCATCATGGCATTTCACCGCATCTGATGCACCGTCTACATGTTTACTTATGCAATTGCATCATATAGGATCACAGGAGGAGTCACCAGTAGCAGTGCCGGAAGAACAGACTTAGACCGATCCGTAAGAGCTCCAGGCACAGGAGGTGTCCGAAGAAGAGGAACAAGGAGAGGAGTTGCCCGAGTGCGTAGATCACCAACCTAGTTCATTTGAAAGAGGCAAGCCCCGGAGCATTCTAAGTCTCCTACTTTATAAAAGCAATTCTTTATATATGAGTTATTTATATTGTTGAATTAAGTTATAGGAGTTGAGTGAAACCGTTGTTGCATTTATTACTATCCTTGCCCATCTGGTTACCTTTTACCCTGTTAGGTCAAGATCGAATAACTGCTTAGCCATGCTTACACCGGTAGAAGTCGGATAATTTCCTGTCACCTGCGAGATATAGGTGGATACCTGGTTATGGTTAGCTATAATGGTTATCATGAAAAGTAACCAAGTGTTGATGGATAAACGGAGAACAGACAGAGTCTTATAGGGTTTTGGACTATAGTGATTCCGTCTGTGTCGATTAAGGACCGATCGTTGCTCGTCCCTCTTGTCATGTTGAACGCATGCCTCACATTTAGCTGGCCGAATAAAGTACCTTTCGACCGCGAAGCTAGTGACACTATTCGAGCCGGGATAAACTCGGATTGGCAGACTAGTGCTGAAGGGGGTATGACGGGGACGCGAAGAGTGAGCCCAAGGTGCGTCCTGGCAGTCGGGCGGTCCCTGGGTAGTGCAGTCCATGACTGTTATCCCGCGGCTAATTAGAAAGTGTCATTGGTGACCTAAGCGACCCTGACGGGGGAAGCATGGTTTGTGTGAGAAATAAATCACCAGCTGGTTAGGAATCGATTCAAATCGCCATCACTCCTGGACAGTGAGCACTTGACTCGAGCTACAGCATCGTAGTAATAATGATGGAACACGGATGGTTATGTGAATGATGTTGAAAAAGCTAAACCTGATATAGTAACCTTTGAAGCCAGTCCACTTTATAAAGCCTTGCATACTCCTTGGTGTCATTTATTTCTAGTTTATGACAGGTAAGTCTAGCTGAGTACCTTCTCGTACTCAGGGCGTTGTTCCCATTGTTGTTGCAGATGGTCAGATGTATTATAGGTATTGCGTCAACTGTTTGTACCCGGCGATGGACGACAACTAGGACCAATGACAATGGTCACTCCATCTATCTTATCCCATGCTTTTGTGGATTATGACTACCTGCTGGCACTGTATATGAACTAAGTGTGTGTGGTTTTAAAACTACTTGCTTCCGCTATGTTAATTTGAACTTGTGTTGTAATCACTTTTTATTCTGAACTCCGATGTATTCAACTCTCGTTGCGAACTTGATGTACCATGTGAAGGTGGCTGCTAGATCAGTACGATCTTGGTTGAAATGTTGGTTGGTTGGAAATCCTTCGTGATTTCACGGAATCTCGGATTGTACGAGCTTAAGTTTGGTAAATTATCTTACTTAATCTCATATAATCATGTTGATCCGTTACAAAAACAGAGAAACAGGCTAGCATTGATCCACTGGAGAGGCCATGAACTTCCACCAGCAAGATATAGGGACCAAAACTACTACACCACTACTGAACATGCTATTCTTCGTTCCTTGGAGTACAAGCCAATCGATATTGCATAATGTCATCCTTGCAAAGAACAGCGACCTGTACTGGATTAAGGTACTTGTTTTGGAAAATCCTTCTATTTCTTTCTTCCCATATGTTCCACTAGAAATAATGAAGATTCCATCCACTTCTCTCCTTTGGTTCCTCTCAATCTTGCGTCGGCATCTCCACCAGTATGCATGAAGAGCGACTGTAACGTTTACTGAGTCCAGTAATGATAGGTTAAACCATTGCTTTATGTGGCCCCAAATTTCCTTGGTGAATGAGCAGTCCTTGCATAGGTGCACTGGACTTTCGAAATTGTTTATTTAAAGCCTACAATCTGTGTCATCGGTCCAACCCCTTTTGAAAAGATTGTTTGCTGTGAGATTTTTTTTATAAACACTATCAGATTCAATAGAGGGATTTCAATAATGAGGTTAGGTGTATGAAAGAGGCCAGACACAAAAATATATTGCAGTTTCTAGGATATGCCTACGATGTACAAAAGAATGACACAAATAGTCGATCAATTACTGATTTACTCCAAGTACCTCCCTAATATGAGCCTCCACAAGTGTATTAAGGGCATGCTCAACCCTAACTTCTTTGCTCTCTTCTTTTTCTAGATTAATTGACAACTTTATATTTTCCATAGACAAATCTTGCAGGTTCTACACAAAATATTATTCATAGGCACTATATTATTCATAGGGATCTTAAACCACAAAATATATTGTTCAATCATGTTATGGTGTAAAAAATTGCGAACTTTGGTTTTTCAAGGTGGTTTCAAGAAGATCAAAGCCATGCTATTATGTACTAAATATCGGTGGAACATTGTAGGCTTCTGGAGTCCTACTTTGTGCTTAGGGGGGGTGCAAATGCCCCCCCAAATGAAAAAATAATTATTTTAACTAAAATTCTACCATATATGCACCACTGGTGATACAAGTATATGAACCCAAGGCAAACACATCTCTCTCTGATTTGTTCTAGACAACCAAGGGTGCCAACAGCGTACTCCTATACAACCATGGTCATTGATTTTATACTATTGCAACACCATTTCAATTGTCATAGTTATTACTGAACATGACCACACACGAACCACCATGATTCAAATTTCAATCTTTTCTTGAAGAAGAGCACATCTTTCGGTCAGTGTTTTCTATGCATTCACGGAGTATATTGAAGTGATATGTCCTTGTTATTATAAAGCTCTATACCATCTTGTTTATTCTAAGTGGAACTCTATGTTAAATTGTTGCTTAATTCAACTTGTGGTTTAAATAGCTTGTCAAAACAAATTTGCTTGCTGAGATGTTTCATCTCACCCTTGGATTACTCAATCTAGGTACTTCATGCTTTGCTTGAAGGGATAAGATTAGCTGCCCATCATCACTACTTTGCCCACATTTTACTGATATAATAATACTTTTGGCTTGTTGTAGTCAACTTAGTTTATTAGTCACCCTTCGTGGTTTAGTAATATTAATTGAGGTGGAACCTTTCTTAATCATGGTTTTACTGTTCTTGTTGCTTCTGTGTTCTATTGTGTTTATCGTGTTTGCTGCTGAGTTTTGTACTCCAGCTTGAGGGAAGGGACATTTAGTGTCATCCTTGGCTTTTTTGGCGCCTAGGGTGTTACAACCACTAAGCGCAGGGATCATACTCGGCGACTTCGGTGGGTTGGGAAGAACCATATTGTGCCCTGCCGAAGATCGATTCACTGCTGGTCCATTTTCGGTTCGCGAGTTACGAGCAAAAGTTATCATTGTCATAGTTGTGCTAACACCACCTAAATTTTCCTTAGCAGTTTCAATTGCCGAAGTGGCCCATTTGGCTTGGACCCTTGGTTAGCCACTGCATACATGCTTTAATTTGCATAAAAAATGTAAGGCATGCCATATTGAGGTTGTTTAGAAGCCAATTCGCTAGTAGATGCATCAACACAATCGACTTTCTTAGCCTCTAATCTATCAAAACTTGACATGATCATATTAACAACAGTCATAAGATTGTTATCAGTTACTGTCCTATGATCTTGTAACATCTTAGCATAATTAGCATGAGTAGGGCAAGGATCTTCAACCACTTCATTATCTTTTACCTGTGGTGCGGTGAGCTCACCAAAGATGGGCTCACGATATTGAGTGGCGTTGCCCCGCCGATCTTTAAAGCACCTCACGAGGAACGCTTCTAGATCGGCAGTGAGCATGGCTTGAATCTTTTGGCGAAGATCATCGGGAAGCTTGTCAATCAATGTTGGCAAGGTGATGTTGCCCGGATGACATGTAGGTTCAGTGTGATCAATCGTCTTCTTGTCGTCGTCTGACATGTTGCTAGTAGATTGGTTTCTCTTCTTCCCCAGTGGAGTCATCAAAAAGTGCATTGATGCTGAATTGGGTCACACACCAGCAAGGGATAGCACGCCCGAGGTCGCACATGACCTAGCACGCAACAAGAACATGGTAGAAACAACAAGACCGACCAACAAGCCGGTCAAGTCGATTTGTCACCCGTTCTTTGCTTGGTAGACTCCTTGGACACCTTTCAGGAAGACCGGTCAAGGAGTGGCACAACAAGGTTGTCTTAGGATCGGCATGACCACCTAGAACGCCACCAAATCTCATTGAGAGATGTAATGAACAACATAGGCTAGAAAAGTTATGGCTAAAGGAGCAGTAGATGTGTTTTTTTACTATTGGAAGTTGGATTCCTCGATCGGTCATGAACTCATGATCCCCTCATATATATTGAGAGGGTTGTATTATTCTAATAGAAAACATCTTCAGATCATAATCTACACGTTTCCCACGATAAAAAACAAGCTAGAACCGAGTTGGACTCAACCTGTTCTCAGAACACCAATGTAAAACCGGCTAAGCCAATTCTGGAAACCGGCTTAGTTGGACTCCTTAGGGCCGAGCAGACATGCCGGACGGAGCACAGTCAAACTAGGTTTTGGCTAAAAGTGTCCAGCTTCTTTCTTTTCTTTATTTAAACTCTGATTTTGATGTTCCAAATTAATTTCTTCAACCTCTCGACGATATAGTAACTTAATGGTGGAGTCCATTACTCTTGTTGGGGCGTTTTTGCCGTCAAGGAGAACCTACTTGACTTGCTCCATGAACAAAAGAGAAAATTAAAGAAACAATCACAATGTTGTCAAAAAAAAAAGAAACAATCACAAGAAATGAAGGCACTCAAAGAAAAATGATGATCACAGTGCTTCCCATGTCTCTGGGAGTGTGCTTCCTATGCTAGTTTATATAAGCCACAAAATAAGCTAGACAGTTTTCTGAACGTGATATATCCTTGTTGGAACGTGAGTATGTGACATCGTGCTTTCCAAACAGTTTCTGGACTCAACTGGATGGTAACGCGAAGCTGTTGTTGGGGGCGGTGGCGTGCGTACGTACAATCAACACACGCGCATCCATCGTCATCATCAGCTGCATGCGTGCGCCCAATGCCCATACCCTGCCGCCTCCGCCGAAACCGAGGCGGCGAGGGAGAGCCCGGCCGACCTCAACCGGTCGAGAGAGGGATCCTATGGGGGAAATCAACGAGAGAGCGAAAGCACGCGCGGCGGCCCGACCGCTCGATCCCTGCACTTATTTCCATGCGCGGGCCGGCCATGGCGTCCCTTGCCTCACGGACCCGGCGCGCAACGTACGCGCACTGTGCAGCAGCGGCCGCGGGCGCGATGCCGGCCGTCCTCTCGCCGTATCATCCCGGCCGGGAAGAAGATCGTGTGCTGGCCGGCCGGCCCGTGCTCTCTCTGAATCTCTGCTTTAACAAGGCCACCTGCTCCTTCCGACAGCTAGAGCGATGTACTGGTAGACCGTAGACGACGACGACGACGACTGCGTGATCCCAAGTTGCACGGCTTCACATTGCTGCGATGCTGCTAGTCGCGTGCGTACTCCGAGTACCATGTGGCTGGCGAGCAGGCGGTGCAGGAGCCTCTCGGTCACTCGATAGTCAGGATGACTGTCGCAGAAAGATGGAAACAGAGGAGTAGGTTGGCAATAAGTCTGCACTCAGTGACAGCCTGACTACCGGCCCTGGTACCTGTGTTATACCGTCAGTTCTTACTACTGTCGCAGAAAGATGAGAACAGAGGAGTATGGTCTTCCATTCCAGGGCCTAGTAGAAGTATATATATAAATAAATATATAAATGAACCCATGCAGCTTACAACTCTAGGTCACGCGGTAATTGGCGCGCTGGCCGGTACTGCCTTCAGCGTAAGCGATGCTGCAGGCCAAATAAAGACGTTCGTCCGGATGCTGCTGGCTGCCGCCGTACGTGCTGCTGATGTCGACCGGGGATTTTTCTGCGAGGCTTGCAGGATCCACAGGATGCTTCGGTACCACTGCTTCAAAGTCCGGGAAAAATCATTGGAAGACTTGAAGCATGCAGCAAAAGCGAGAGAGACAATTCAAGCAAGCAAATAAGCATGCATCATGCATCGATCGACCACGAACGTTGCATGCTGTATGCAACACACGTAGTAGATCCCGCAAAAAGCTCTTCGTTCCATCGAAGACAGCACCAGGAATAATCAACACTGATCAAATACATACCGGGGCAAAGGGAACTAACAGGAGTTCAGAAGCCGTCAGAGCTAGCAAAATGTAGAGGCGGGACCTTCAATTCAACAGCCATGCATGCATGCACGATGAGTGCATCCTGGCATCCTGCTCCCACACAGGGGCCCTTCTAGCTAGAAATAAAAATCATTGAACCATGGGACAGACAAGCTACTGCAAACAGGCAATGAAGCACACGCAGGCACGTCCCCGCCAGCCGACCCCATGGCAAGAGAGGACCACCTGGTTATGGTGTAGCCAGTGAGTCAGACGGTCTCACACACCATGCCCTGAAATCCATGCTCTGCCAGGTTTCCTATACGGCTACGGCCCCTTCCTGTCAGGAAGACAGGAACCCAACAACAGTGACATGCAGAGAGACAGAGCTGGGAGTCGCAACGGACAGAGATTGGGTAACTTTGCTTCAGCAAGTCACAACGTAACTTTCTCATGAGTATCCACTGTCCAACTGAGATCCAAGGGCTACCAGCGTTTCTACGCATGCGACTTGATCATTTCACCCGTGAAGAAGCCTGCGTGGTGCGGGGGCCGCACGCCTGCTCCGAGTACGGTGTGCAGTTCAGAAACTCAGATTGCATTAGCTGCCTCACAGTCACAGCCTAGAATTTCCATTGCTAATATTTATTCTTACCAAAATTAAAACCATAAAATACGGAAAAAGATTCTTCAAATAATTATGACAATCTAATATCTTCAAATTTAATTAGGTTTATAAAAACTATAGTTTATTATGAAAGTATATTCATTCATCTAAGGATACTAATTATGTACAATAAATATTAATAGTCTTAGAATGTATTTGGTCTTGACACGGGTACTCGTATTTTTCTGGATTTATTTCAGGATTTAACGGCGTTATGCTTTCAGTGGTAGGCGATGTCCTGTCGACAACGAGGCGTCTGTGGTGACTTCGTAAAACTCAAGATCTGCCGCCTCAGTCGCTTAGTCCTTCGGAGGTGCTCATAAAAGTATGGTTTGTGTATATGTGTTCATATGGGTGAGTGCGCGTGTGTATGGGCGTCTACGTTATACTGTGTAATTCTCAATAAAAACACCTTGTTCGTTTGAGCTTATCAGCGGAATCAGCAGACATCCAGCAGTGTTTTTCTCTCACAACAAATCAGCGAACAGTACTTTCAGCCACAATAAACCAGCGAAATGAACAGACTGAAAGTTGAAAATATTTGACTTCTCAGCTTGTCTTGCATATCATGGTATCGCTGGAGGCACTTGGTAAAGTATTTGTTTGCGAACACAATTTTAGATGCCAGCCGACCTGAGCGTAAACTAGGCTAGGCTAATCTTTGACCGCATTTACCAAGCGAGCCTCGCTAGTGTGGTGACTTCAAAATAAGATATGTGCATGCTCTATATTTTTTCAAAGTTTTTTGTTGACCAACATTTTGTTTTATTAGAGGAAGACAAATAAGGAGGTGTTTGGTTTCACCTCCTAAACTTTAATCGCGGTCCCATCGAATGTTTTAAACCTAATTAGTCCATGATTTAACAATATGGTGATACAGTAAACATGTGCTAATGACGGATTAATTAGGCTTAATAAATTCGTCTCGCGTATTACCAATGGATTCTGTAATTTATTTTTTTATTAATATATTCGAACACCCCGTGCGATATCCTCACGTGACACCAGGGTAGCGCATTGCCAATGCCATACGGTGTGCTCGATCAGAATGGTTTAATAAAAGAAAAGGAATTGGAAGGATCGATGAATCTGTTTCCATCTTTTATGCTTTTAATTTTGGTAAGAACAAATATTAGCAATGCAAATTGTAGGCTGTGAGGCAGCTAATTCAATGAGATACTGAACCGGACACGGTACCCGGAGCAGGCGTGCGGACCTCCAGCACCCCGCAAGCTTCTTTACGGGTGAAAAGACCAAGCCCCATGCTTTGAAACGCTACTAGCCCTTCGATGCCATTTGGACGGTGGATAGTCATGGGAAAGTTACGTCGTGACTTGCTGAAGCAAAGTCACCCAATCTCAGTCCAGTCGCAACATGCATGCATGGCACATCATACTGCTCATGTCCGGAGCTTGTGATAGCTGCTCCTCTGTACATGTACCTACAACGATACAAAGCCAGCGAAAAAACAAACAAACAAGCAGCTTTATGTCGACTATAGTACTTTCTGCTTAGAAGCATGATTTCTCCCTAGCTACTGCTTAGAAGCATGATTTCTCCCTACCTAGCTAGTTAATCCGCTTATATCATACTATAACGGTCAGCAAAAAAAAAAAAACCCACCGCACCCTAGAGTAGGTTTATGTTTGCAGCCTCGTATATCAGCAGGTGCAAAGTGTGAACATGTTCTGGGCCTCCAAATTTATAGGGCCACCAAATTTAGTACACACTAGTGATTTGCGCGCGCCCATGCGCGCGAGTAATGACCGAGACTGATCTCGTAAAATAAGTGTTGGCTGATAAGGCACTGGATATATATATAGGGCACTACATATACTCGACACGAGGCAGAGTACGTCCATACATTATCCAGACATCATACCAGTTAGCTACATGGTGCGAAGATAGAACTCCAGGTTACACATAATCATACATAAAAGAGTCCAGGGATAGATTGCCAACAAGACATGGTCTCTGAGGTGGTCCAACAGAATGTAGTACACACGCCAAAAGCCAGAGTAACACATCCTTAGATATAGGAGCAGAGGAAACCGTCGTGAGTCTCTGAGATCTTAGCATTCTTCACAGCATCAGTAAAGCTTCCAGCTTCGATCTGATTCGAAGCTGCGGGCGGGGGAGCAATCTGTAAAGTACGCATAGAAATGTCAGTGTGTCATGCTGGTGCAGATGTGGTGCAGAAGGCTGTAGTTGCACTTGTTGATATACCTCGGAGAAGGTAGAAAGGCTCTTCAGAGGAGACACCATAGGAGGAGGAGCTGCTATACGTCACAATTCCACGGTACCTTGCACGCTCAAGCTCCTGGTTGGCTACATGGCAAGGTAAAACACAGTTAGTGAATCTTCAACGCAGCAAATCAATAGCTTCATATGTGATTTTACCTCTATATGTTGGCATTCATAGGCTTCCTGAAGCACTTCCCTATCGTAGCCAAACTCTTCGGCTTTTTGAAAAGACATGTGTCGTGGTTAGTATAGGTAAACAAGAGCAGCTCAGTGTACTATAGAAATTGATCGTCCGCGGTAAACAGTCAGAAGCTAATGTACCATATGGGCATTACCTGTGTCGAAAGAAGCGACAGAACGAGCTAGACTGTAATGAGCTAGACCAGCAGCGGAATCATCTTTCTGAAACGCGGGTGCTTCGTTGTAGGGATATGTTGTCATTGTGACAGGGAAGACGACGTTGGATACTCCACTCACATGTGGGTACTGTACTCCGATCAGTCCAGAACTTGGGATGGACTCTGCGTTAAGTGCATAGGCATCGACACGGCATGCACTTCTAGCCTCGCTGAAACTATAAGCCTAGATGCTGCAGTGGCGCGAAAGCAAGGGTTCTAAGACACTTGGATTGAATGTATGTGGTGGAAAGCCATGGATGTTTATAGCCACTTCGGTTTCCCAGCTGATGGTGTTGCCCCCATACTGGCTTGACCATGGAAGAAGGAGCATGTCGAAATTGTGGCCATGCAGGATCTCAAGGATGCAACAATATCTTTCTCATGCTGCGTGGTAAAGCGAATCACAAAATCTGAGCGAAAGCGTGTGATGGCTGCAGGCAAAGTTTCAAACCCAAATTGGGTCTGGATGGCAAGCTGGATATCCCTAGTGCTAGGTTTTGCAGTGCATGGGTTGACATCAGTGGCAATGAGCGCGTTGCTAAGCTGTGTCTCTGCTGTCTCTATCTCGTCATTCAGCTGGACGACAGAGAGTCCGGGAAGATCACGGTTGGCCTATAGTTTATAAAGAAAAGAAAAAAGTGTACATAATCGTCAGTCTCTAATTGTTCACTGTCTTTTTTTTCATGCAATGTGATTGCTAGAAAGAGGTCTGGTAAAGCCATGTACCATTTGTTCTAGAGCACCCAAGCAGAGCGCAGAGCGGATCTAAGGCGAAAGAGAAGGCGACGCTACCCAGGGTGCGGTCGATGTCTCAGATCTGGAGAGCGTTGCAAGAGAAATCACCAAAACGGCCGCAGCATCTATGGAGCGATCAATGTGATAACCGAACTATCCAAGAACCATACCAGTGGAAAGGTAGATGACGAGGAGTGAGGCGCAGCTCATGCTGTAGCTCCGACGTAGCCCCTCCGAGGTCGCACCGCAGCCTGTCAGCAGATTTGGATCTGGCCTCCTTCTAGCACCTGTAGAGCGAACGCGCCGGATCGGTAGCCAAGCAGCGGTGCAAAGAAGGATAGAATGAGCCGCGAGGGCCGGATGGTGAAGGGAAGGGGAAGGAAAGACGGAGAGAGGCAGAGCTTCCTACCTCGCGCAGTTGTCAGGAAGAGCGCCGGCACCATGGCCGCACCTCAGCTCGACAACAGATCCGGATCTCCTGCACCCCTAGCACCTGCAAAGCACACGCGCCGCGCCGAAGCGCCACCCACAAGCAGAGGATGAGCCGCGGCGGCTGGATTCTGGAACGGAAGAAAACGGAGGAAGCGGGGAGCCGGAGTGGCGTACCTCATGCAGCCGTGAGAAAGGGGACCCAGAGACGAGAGCAAGGCGTGGGCGCCCCACACCACCCACGGATGAGCGGCCGAGGCCAAGAATCACCGCGGAAAAAAAAAGAAAAAAAAATAAAAAAATGTCAGAAACATCAGTGTAATCCCCAATGCGGCAGCGGTAGCACTCAAGAACCATACCAACGCAAATGCAGAGGACGAGGAGCCAGCTACAGTCCCGCTCCAGCTCCAGCGCCGCTCCTCCGAGGTCCTCCGCCGCTGCACCACGGCCGCACCTCAGCTCCACACCAGATCCGGATCTCCTCCACCCCAGCACCTGCAACACCAGATCCGGATCTCCTCCACCCCCAGCACCTGCAAAGCACACGGGCTGCGCCGAAGCGCCGCCCACAAGCAGCCGATGAGCCGCGGCGGCCGGATTCCGGAACGGAAGAAAACGGAGGAAGCGGGGAGCCGGAGCGACGTACCTCGCGTAGCTGTGAGAAAGGGGATCTGGAGACGAGAGCAAGGCGTGGGCGCCCCCCGGGTTACGGCTGCACCTGGGGGCCGTGCCGCCGCACAAAGCGCTTGCCCTAGCCGTCGCCGCGAGAAAGGAGGGAGAGGGAGGAGGCGCGGATGCGGACACAAGGGAGAGCTAGGGTTTGAAGCCGGTATATATTGGGCTCGGGAGTGGCTCCGAAGGAGACAGCAGCATCGTTCATCAGCAATCCAACGATCGAAAATAATTTTACTACCGTGGCCACCCCGTGCGCGCGTTGTCTCCAAACGTTCTCTTGTCTTTAAATATAGTCCATCAGCCCATCAACCCATGAAATTTGGCAGGCCATCAGACTCCTTCTTCCCCGTAGTCCATAGCCCATACGTACGCATATAGGCCTGGAAGTCGGCACTCGGCAACGACGTTTGCCGCAATCCTTTCATCGTTGCTCCGCTGCAGCTGGAGCTGCTAGACCTAGAAGCGGCTGTTCGGCACGGCATCGCGGGCTCGCGGCGATCACGATTCACGCAAAGATCGGCATCGCCAAGAAGCAGCTCTCATCCGCCGGCGCCGAGAACCAACACCAACACGTCGCTATCGGCAGCTCGGTAATCGGTACGCACACAAATTTCATCCCCAATTGTGTACAGTTGTACACTTGTACCTTGAAAAGCATTTTAGTCTAAAAATCTGCATTATAATTAGGGAATTTCACAGGAGATTTCAGATTTGCATCATGTCTTCGAGAAATAGGAGGTTTGAATCTGGTCATGTATTCAGATATTGATGGAAGAGAATTATACGTGGAGTTAAAGTTCATTCAAGATCATATTGACAAATCTATGAGCCCTCTTGATATTCTGAAATATTTGAAACAACATGGTTCTTTCCCAAACGCCATTATTGCATACAGAGTTTTGTTAACCATTCCAGTTACCATTGCATCTGCGGAAAGAAGCTTTTCTAAACTCAAGTTATTGAAGTCCTACTTGCGATGTGCAATGACACAAGAAAGACTCAATGGGTTGGCAACAATAGCACTTGAAAATGATATCTTGGAGATGATCAAGTATGAAGATATAATTGAAGACTTCATTTCGAAGAATACTAGAAGAATGATGCTTTTCAGTAGAAACTAGAATATAAGATCAGTTTGTTACTTAAATACTTTTGTATTGTTTTAGCATCAAGATTTGATATGTTCTAAGTATTGTAAGAATAACGTATATTTGAAACTTTATAATGAAGTAAAATTATGCTTTTGTTATATTATTTTCTTATAGATTTTAGGGTCACATCACGAGTTTCGTTCAGGGTCTTCCAAATCGGGCCTGATGTTTGACAAATATGGTGTTGAACTCCAATTGAGTAAAGTATAATAATGGTTTATTATGAGCATGTTTGGATAGCCACGGCCAGCTGTTGCGACGCCTAAGTTGTGGCTGCTGCAGCTTTGCCCTCAACCAAACATCAGCTTTTCATTGTTTGGGTGCCGCAGCCTAGGCGTGGCAATCTCTAGCGGGGAACCAAACACCCCTTATGTTTGATTTGACCAAGCTCAAATTGATTTTGCCCCGCTCTCCACCATGTGCGGCTTGGGGAGCTTTTGTAGATTATTGATCTCTCACGCGAGCGAAAGAGAGGATAGAACGATGCTAGTCTACAGCCCTTGATACCATGTAGAAAATAATTGAAACGGCTTAGCTTATCTTCGGCTGCTGCTATGTCTATTACATGGTCCAGTTGATATATGTCGTACTAGCTAGTAGGACTTACTCAGAGTATAGGAATAGATCTATCCTATTACTATATCTAGAATTTGTTTCAAAAAACTATATCTAGAATCCTATCTCTATTATTCCTAGAATCTTATTATTCCAAGAGGCATGAATTAACTGCGTGCTGCACGGGCAATCGGGCATGTGTGCACACGTCGGCAGTGCAGTACGCGGCTGCCTAGCTTGAGATGGGGTACTTCGGCGACGAGATGGTAAGCTTTTAATCAACGCCTCGGCTGCTGTCACGTACTCCATCCGGTCCCCCTCCTCTCATTGCAAATGGCCGGCCGGCCTGCTGGCCGCCTCGATCGGCCCTCGTCTCTCGCCTTAAAACCACACCTGCGCGCACTTCTTGTTGTGCTCAGTGCTCACTGCCGAGCAGCACTGCACAGGCGACAGAAATCCTGCTGGCTAGTGCCTGTCGTCGTTCAATTTACTGCGACGTGACCACAGTCCACAGCCGTGTCGTCGTTGTCATGGCCACGCCGCATGACATGCGCGGCGTCGACTCGTTGGCGCATCAGCTGCCCTTCATCCACGGCGCTGCGCGTGCCGCAGCACCGAAGACGCCGGCGCCGGCGGCGAGCAGGGACGCCGCCATCATCCGCCTCTTCGGCCGGGACTTCCCCAACGACCAGCAGGCGGCCGCGGCCCAGCTGCTGCTGCTCAAGGAGGACGCGGCCGGGGCCGGCGAGGGCGGCGGCGAGACGGCGGCGTCCGGCGGGGAGAGGAAGTTCGAGTGCCACTACTGCTGCCGCAACTTCCCGACGTCGCAGGCGCTGGGCGGGCACCAGAACGCGCACAAGCGGGAGCGGCAGCACGCGCGGAGGGCGCACCTCGAGGCCTCCTTCGCCGCGCACTGCGGCGCCTACCTACCCGGCGCGCACCTCTACGGCCTCTTCGGCTACGGCAGCGGCGGCGGCCACACGGCGCTGCCACCGGCGGCGCACTACCCGGCGGCCGTGTGGACAGGCGCCGTGCCGGGGATGTACTGCGGCGTGGCGCGGCCTACCGTGTACGGCGGCATGGCCGTGCCGGGGATGTGGAGGCCGTCGCCACCTGGGAGTGGTGGAGCTTTCGTCGCGGCTGGCCGACCCGTGGGGACCGATCCCGCGGGGTACGGAGAGACAGTGGCGAAGCTAGAACGAAACGATGGGGGGTGCACCACTTAATAGAGATTAGATTTTGGTCGAAACATAACACTCACCATTTAACAAAAAAAGAGGTGTATCCATTGATAGCAGCCGTGATTGATACAATGCCAAAATCATCAAGAAAACACGCTCCATACAGCAAAATCTTTGATCCAAGAGACCATGACGAAGATCCCACTAGCCTAAAAGAAAAGAGAACAAATAGATCAATTATTTAGCAAATAAATTGTAGAGTTATCGATTAAAACTTAAAAGTAGATGCATTGCATTACCTATTAGAGTCTAGAGATCATATTTACGTCCTTTTCCTTCCATGGTCATGAAACGACGAACCACAGCCTCGTTGCTAACTTTCTTCATTTCTTCTTTCTCTAGATAGCAAATAAGTCTATGACTCAAGTGTTGATCACCCATACGATTAGACAAACTTGTTTTGACAATCTTCATTCCAGAAAAGCATCTCTCAACTATTGCAGTAGCGACAGGCAGTACCAGTACAAGCTTCAAAAGTCGATAGACCAACGGATAACGTTGGTATTTCCCTACCTCAACCATTTTTTGAGAGAGCTCACCAATAGTGTTGATGTTGGAGAATCTAGCATCTTCTCGCACGTCAGCAATGTAAAGGCAAAGATCATGGCTAAGGTCCCTCAACTCATCAGAACTAAAATAATCAGGATATAGTTTTGCTAAGCTCATCAAAGTCTCCACATCAAAAGCATGAAATTGATCCCTTGGGTCGAAAGCAGCCGAGCAAACAAGCAATTGAGAGCTTGTCTCACTAAAGCGGCTATCAAGCTCTTGAACTAGCCAATCAATAACATCATTATAACAATCCACTTCATAGTGATGCTTGTATGTAATTCCTGATTTTTTTCTAGGTTGTCGGGGATCAACATATGCATCTTCCATTTCCACTCGGTCAATTTCATGCTTGTCACAAAACTCATTCACTTCATCTAATAATTTGTCCCACCCATCTCTTCTAAGATTATTCAAATGGAGTCTAGTTGCTTTCACACATCCAATGGCATTAACAATGTCTTGATCCTTCCTTTGCAATGCTAATGACAGGGCATTTGTGGCAGTTAATGTAGTCAACATGAGATGCAAATAAAAGGCAAAGTCAAATGATTTGAAGTATACTAGAAGATTTGATGCTTGATCTCTATTTTTCCAATCTCTGTCATCCTTTTCAACAACTTTTAGCACTTCAACTATTGTAGGAAACATGTTGACTAAACTTTTGAAAGTTTTGTAATGAGAACTCCAACGAGTATCTCCGGGTCTTTGAAGGCATTGCTCTTGATTTAACCCTGTGCCGGTCTCAAGTTGCCCACAACCTAATGCCATTGTCACTTGTTCATGATTAATATCTCTAATCATATCCCGTCTCTTAGCTGATCCACCCACCACATTTAATAAGATAGAAATCATGCTTAAAAAATTGCTTACACCCTTATGTTTTCTCACAACAGCCACAATGACTAATTGAAGTTGGTGAGCAAAACAATGCACATAATAAGCTGACCTACTTTCTCTCATGATCAATGATTGCAAGCCATTGAACTCACCTCGCATATTGCTAGCACCATCATATCCTTGGCCTCGAACTTGCTTTAAGCTTAGTTTAAACTTTGCAAGTAGAGAATCAATAAATGACTTCAGGTGAGAAGAAGTTGTTTCAGTCACATGCACAATACCAACAAACTTCTCTTTCACGATCCCACATTTGTCAACATACCTCAAGACCACAGCCATTTGTTCCTTGCAAGAAACATCTCTTGACTCATCAACTAGCAAGCAAAACACATCATTGCCAAGTTCTTCAAGGATAGAGTCTACAATCTCATTTGCAAAACATTCAACAATGTCCCTTTGAATTTCAGGAGCTAGCAAACAACTATTAGCTGCAACATTTGTACTCACCGCTTTGCGTAACTCTGGATCATGTTGTGCTAAGCAATCATAAAACTCCTTGAAGTTCCCTCTGTTGTTGGATGCTAGTGACTCATCATGGCCACGAAAAGGCAATCCTTGCTTCAACAATAGCCTAGCAGTATCAATGGATCCATTCAACCGAGTAAAATAAGCCTTTTTAGCAGTCTCACTTATCTGATTGTAAGCAACATCTATGTGTTGCTGTCTTTGTAACAAATCATCGCACTTCTTCATTGCATTATAGTGTAAGCCGTCAACATCACCAACATGTGACTTTAGCCTTGCTTTCCTATGATAACCATTCCAACCATTAACTACAAATGATTCATATCCTGCATCCTTCTTCTCTCTGAATAAGAAACAACAAAAGCAATATGCTCTGTCCTTCGACTCGCTATATTCAAGCCAACTTCCAAATTCATCAAACCATTCCGGGATAAATCTTCTTGGCTTGTCTCCAATATCTGACACAGGAAAATTACATGTGCGAGGCTGGCAAGGTCCATTTTCCAAATATTTTCTTCTGACTTTTTCTCTATGGTTAGGATGGTAAGCATCAATTTGTTTTCTCAAGCCTGGATCATATTTAATCTCCTCTTCCCAATTGAGATCATCTAGACATAAATTTCTGTTATTGTTGGCAGTGACTATGTCTTGAGCTTTCCTTTTAAAAAACCTCTCCATGATTACCTATCATTTGCAAGCATAATCAAATTGCAAATAGATAGTGTCATAAATGTATATGCATATACTAAAAAGAGAAAACCCCAATTAACACAGTAACCCTAAAAAGAGAAAACCCCAATTAACACACTAGCCAGGAAAAATCGAAATCGGATGTGAGGCTTAATTAACTTGATTGAAATACAAGATAAATAAATTGGGGGTTTGATTCCTTGCCTTTTCTTTTGGACAAAAAAAGTCCAGAACAGAGAGAGCCAGAGAGGCCGTCGGGCGTCGGGCGCTCACATCTGGCGTTGCCGCGGCCGTCTAGCGCTTTGGCTAGGCTCGACGACAGGGAAAGGCAAGCAGGGAAGGGGAAGAGGCTCTGCGACCAGCACTCCAGCGGATCTTCGTCGGCGTCGGCGCGTCGCTCGCTCCGTCAGGCGAAACGCCGTGGCCTCCTCTCCACACGCGGACTCGCGCGCGGCCAGGAAAGTTTCCCGTACAGACTCGACATCCTTCGCCTGGAAGCAAGCTGCCTACGTGATGGGCTTGGGCCGGCAGGTGGGGGGTGCCTTCTTTTGGCCCAAGGGGGGTGCACAGACGGTGGAAATCTGTTCCTCATAACGTGTTTACGATTTTGCCGTGGGTGCCTGGGCATCCAGCAGCCACAACGTGGCTTCGCCCGTGCGGAGAGATGATGGCTGGCAAAGACGACAAGGTGCCGATGAGCGTGGTGACGTCACTGCCCGCGTTGCCGTCGTCGTGCTTGTCCGGCCAGCAGTCGGCGGAGATGATAGGGAGACCTGAGTTGGGACACAAGGATGGAGTCATAAGCTTGGACCTCTGCTTGTAATTTGTCTTCTGCCTGTTTAGATCGCTTCCATTTTTCTCTTTTCCTTTTTTGGCTTGTTTCGAGAGGTGTTTTAAGCATGTTTATTCAGCTAAATTGCGAGAGACATTTCCATTAGCACTGTCGAATGATATGTACTTTTCTTTAGTTTAAGGTAAGCATGCGTGCAGTTTGTCTTGTGATATTTCGTCTAAATTATCGGTAACAATCTACTGTTTTGTTTATTTTTATATTTTCTTTCTTTCAATTGTTCCTTTTGAACAAAAGGAAAAATGAAGGAATATAATGGCTAGAACAAATTCCTATGAACCAGATCTCTAAATTTGTTTTGAAATTCCTATGCAATATCATAGGAAATGTGGAGGACTTCTAATATGGACTTCAAATTAACATGGGGTCGAACCTTTCAGAAAAATTCTTTTATGTCTATCCTTTCTTGATTCCCATGTTTTCCTTGTAACATCGAAACTGGCAAATCCCACGTTTTTTAATGCTTTCGATTCCATAGCATTGAAGTTGGGAAGGCAGTCCACTCCAACGTTTTCCCTATTCCTATATTCTGAAAGAATACCGTGTTTCAAAGAAATCTTTAGGGCAGCAGCAATGTATATATCTTGCTGAACCAGGTAATAAGATGCCCCCTTGAAAGTCCAATGGAGTTATTCTGATAACCAAAATGCTAAAATGGGAGTGGCATTAATAAACTAGGCCCCATGTTAATAAAAAAACACCCAACCACACGATTGTTTTCCTCCCGACGCGACCACGCTGCATCGACTTCGATGGAACCCCTCACTTCTGCCTCCTCTAATTCCTAGCCCCCAATGTGACTGCTCGGAGAGCCATCAACCCCTAGTCTAGATCTCTGATGCAGCTTCCTCTCCGGTGGCCCTTCCTCTCATGTGGCACTTGCTGGAGCGTGGGGTGGCACCTCTGCGAGGGCGTGTGGGGGCATCAATGACGTGTCAACGAGGGCACACAAGGGCACAACATGTTGGCGAGGGTGCACAGGGGCGTGCATCGGTGAGGTTCCACGAGGCGGCAACGTCAATGGTGCTTCATCCGCCCGTGGTGGCAATCCTCGAGGGCCATACAAGAAGAGAAGAAAATTGTTTTTAATGCTTACACGCAGTACCAAATGGAAGAATATTTTTCTTCTTACCTACTTCCAGTGGCGGAGCCAGAAATTATCGATAGGGGGCCGGTCGAAGAGTTTCAACCATAAAATAACTGAGTGTAGCTTATTTGTTTGGATTTTTGCACCGTGGATGAGCTCATCCAAAGATAAAATACAAATTTGTGTGATTTTGTTGTCCAAAAGTCATCAAAAAAATATGACAAAACTTTTATTATATCTTTCTAATATATATTATTAAATTATATATTACATATAAAATGTTTGCTGTGATGTGGGGGGGCATGGCCCCTGCCTGCCCCCCTGGCTCCGCCAGTGCCTACTTCCACAATGCTTTCGTCAACAGTAAGGGGCATTACCCCCACACCCCACCTCCTCTTATTGCATTGTGGACGTACTAATAAGCGGTGTTGTATTTTATACTATGGTAACTTTTGATTATTTGGCACCATGAAATAATGGTGTCATTTGATCTGCTAGCGCTAGGTTACTATCTAGACGGCTAGTCGAATGCATTGCGGAGAGAGAAGAGGTACCGTTTACATGTGTTTGTTTCAGTCGGGCAGTATTCCATTAGGGTTAGATTACATTTAGGCGTAACAAATGCTCGAACCAAATTAAACACTGTGTAGTTGGCTATGCGGACATGCATGGTGACATGCCAATCGACATGGTGGATCGGAGAGCCGGCCAGCCAGCAGTGCCGACACGGTGGCATGGGACGACGGGCACCGGCACACACTGCCTGCCTGCGCGTGTGCGTGTACATCCATCACTTACGTACAGCATGCAAAGCATCCGCTATTCTGCTCTTCCCAGCTACTGCCTCTGTCCTTTAATATGTGTCTCTAGAAAACCGTGTTTCCCTCGCAAACACAACGTGCAGGCACGTGCCACGTACGACATCTATTTGCATAGAGATATGCGCTTGGTATTTGCATAGAGATATGCGCTTGGTTGCTCATGCATAGTTGCATACATACTGTACAGTGTACACTACCGACCATAAGCTACCGATCGTACGACGACGTACACGGTACACCTGCGTGCTTCACTATTTCCACAGTTAGGTGATCTGGCTATACATAGGACGACGTCAGAAGCAGTGACCGCACTACCACATCGACAGTAGTAGCAGGCGGCAACGAGCCAACGACGACAGAGCTGCCAATGTTAGGCTGTCCGCACCGCTTTCGCTAAATGACCCTGCAGAACTTTGGCGGGCCGGATTTTGCCGTAGCCGCATCCTGTACGGGCTCCAGTACCCACTGCTGTCCGTTATATTTGGGGATAGCAGGAGGGGACAGCGGGAGGCAGTGCATGCGCGGGAGGGAGAGGGAGGAGAGAGACTGCATGCAGCGGCGAGTTCTACTATTTTAAGTATTTAAAAAATATTATAACTCACAAACCAAAAGTCTAAATTAAATTCTGTTTACACCATTAAATTCGTTTCAATAAATCTTTCAAAATAAGATATCACATGGATATATTTAGATAGAGTGACAAGTGGACACCACAGTGGATAGAAAATGATATAGATGATGGATTGGTGCGAGAGAATTAAGTATAGATGAGAGAATCTTGATGACCAAACCTTTTAGAGGATGAATTTAGAGTACCACAAGTGCGGATAGCCTTACACTCTGGGCCCTGCTGCACGCACGAACCCGATGGCAATATGGCATGCATGCACGTCTGCACGCAGTTATGTTCACCGCGTACCTTCTCTAGCTATGCGGCAGGTACTGTCGTGTCCCTCACTCCCTCTGCAGTGGCGGGTGCATGTGTAAGCTGGCCCCATAGGTTTTAAAGAAATTAGTAAAAATTTAATGTAGCATATATGGCATGTCCCCACAACTCTTACTAGCTGGCCCCATAGGTTTTGATCGCTGGATCCGCCACTGTCCCTCTGTATAGCTAGGCCACAGCTCTGAGGTACACATGCATGCATGCATATGCAGGACCGGCCCTGAGATTTTGAGGGCATAGGGCAAGACTAAAAGTTAAGGCCCCTTGTTATCGTTGGTATTAGTTTAGATGCTAAGCTAGGAATAGTTACCTAGCATGCATTACCTATAGAGACGGAACCAACGATTTTGATTAAAGGGGCCGGACAAATATGATCGTATTTTTTATTGTGATAAGATATACACAATTATATGTTTCAACAACTTTTTAAAAACTTTTACACTATTTATAACCAAAATTATAACATTTTAATACAAAATGAGTGTAAATTAATATTTTTTTACTATAAATTCAATTATTTATATAGGTATTTATTAAAATGTACTGTGCTTGGGGGTGCCACGGCCCCTGCCTGCCTCCCTGGTTCTGCCACTGATTACCTATTCTCATAAAATTTATCTTGTCACGTACTCCATCCATCCCAAAAGAAGTGCACGTCTTCCCTATGTTCATATTATGTTTTTAATGCGTCCTTTGTGTCATCCCTCGTTTCCTCATTTTTATTTTCTAACTACTAACAGCTTCATTTATACTACCTCATTTCACAAAAGAAAGCAATTCTCGGATCTCGAGGAGTCAAACAACATAAACTTTAACTAAATTTATATAAAATTGTACAAATATTCACGATACAAAATAAGTGTCATTAAATTAATTACGTGGACGGAGGGAGTAGAAGACATATGCTGAAATTTTTAAAATACATTTAATAATTTAAAACTAGTATAAAGCATGACATACTGTTACAGTGAGCATTCCTATAGGCATGGCAGAGAGAGAGAATTGATGCACACGTTGCGCACCTGGCCTTTAGGCCTCTCATACTGTACGGTGAGTATCCCTATGTCACCTGTAGAGTACTTCAGCTAAGCTTAAAATACTACTCCAACACAGTACACACCTACACCGTATACATACAGGGTTGGGGCCCTTATGGCTCGGGGGCCAGGGCGGCCGCCCCGCTCGATCCGCCGTCGCCCCGGCCACCTTCCTGCTGTGCTGTGCTTGGGTGCGTGCGTGCGTGCATGTACGGGGCGTGCGCGACGACGATGCATGCACGGCCGGCAGCATATGCCGCCGCAGTACCTGGGCGCGCGGTAGTTCGAGGATAGATATCGATCGATGACATGAGTGTGCATGCATGGACCACACGGCGGCACGGCCCAGCCGGCCGGCCGGCCGCCGTGGATGATGCAGGATATGTTTCTCTACATGTGTACGCACATCCATGTGGGATGCATGTGCGGGCCTTAGGTACGATCGAGCTAGCGTCTCTGCTAGCTAGAGTACTGATGCACTCGTTCTCGTCGTCTCGTTGAGAGCTGTTTGCCACTGATTCAACACGGCCTAAGACATATGTTGCAAAAATAATGGAGTCTTGGGCTAGCTCTACCTCAGCCCAGTCCTTTCCACGATGCCCTTGTTTAGTTCCCAATTCCACTCCTCAAATTCCACTATGCAAAAAGAAGATTCCCCATCACATCAAAATGTCGGCAAATGCATGGAGTACTAAATGTAGATGAAATCAAAAACTAATTGTACAGTTTTGTTGTACTTTACGAGACGAACATTTTAAGTCTAATTAATCAATTTTTTGACATTTTTTTGCACTAAAAAACAAAAGCTGCTACAGTGTTCCGACAGAACACGGTAGCAGCTTTCCGATTCGGCCATCCGAAATCGGGAAGTAAACACCGGCGATGTATCCAACAAAAGAGTAAAATATGGCCCAGAAAGAGAGGGAGCAGTAGAGCACAGTGGTTTCTTCCACTCAAAAAAAAAAGCACAGTGGCTTCTTGCGTTCATCTTGTATTCGCTGCATCGACACAGTGATCTCTCGATACGGGTTTTTTTTTTTTGCGAGACCTCCTGATACGTTATTAAGTTGTAATAAAGACCCGTATTAAATTAAAAATATAAACCCGAGTGAGTAGATTCTATCGTAATGAACCTAACCAGCTGGGCACACTTAGTTTGCCAGTTTGTTATGTTTCTTGTGGTGAAATCACACCACGCTTATTTATATTTGAGTTTTCAACTAAGTTTCAATATCATATTTAGGGTTAATTGTTCTTGTGTTGGTAGATCATGTGTCCATCAACTGTTTGTGGTAACTTCGTTAATTTAAAATTTATCTGAATTTAGTCAGGGATTGAGTCACTTTTAGGTGTGTATAGAAGCTAAGTACGAGATATATATATGTATATACCATATAAAGATATAGAATTGGCAAAATTAAGTGGATATAGATTCTCCGAAATTTAGAATAGGATATCCAAAAATTTCTCTTCCTAAACTAAAAACTAGAGGAATTCAGGATCTAAAAAACTTGGCCTCGAAGTGTTTGACTCCATCACCCCATTAGCGATTTTTGAATAAAAACCCTACTAAGTGTTAATTGTGTCTTTGGCCGTAGGCGTGACAAAAATTTGAGGCTCTGGTGCAACGCATGAGCATATATATCTCTACAGCTAAAAATACACAGCGTGATCGCCGTTGTCGCCCCGTCCCGCTTGACCCACTCGTGCCGATGCTGTCACCCCGCTCGCTCCGGATCGTCCACACGCAGAATCAACACTCCCGCTCGATCACGTCCTCCATCAATTCTTGTACAAAGCGCGGTATCATGCCCCTAGCAATTAGTGGTTGCCATCGTCTGCAAATCCCACTAAACCCTAGCCAAGGAGGCCAAGCAGGATCGGCACCGCCGCAACTTAGCATTTCCAATTCTCTGGACCTCCCTCATATGTGACGGAGGAGGATCCCATCTGCGATTTGAAAATAGTTTAGGGTTCCCAATGCAAAATTGCTTATTAAGTTCTATTAATTTCTCAAAATGATCAAATCTGTCACTATAAGCGTGGACAAAAATTTGTTCTAACGTGCAAGGCATGTTCATGATTGTAGTGTATACATTATATATGTGTGCATGTGTACATATCTTACATTGTTACGAAAAAACATTCATACACGAGGGTGCTGACACTTTCCATGTAACGTTTAGGTCTTATTTAGGTACATTCGTACACATCCTAATCCACTTCAACACACGTGGATTAAGATGAATACGAGTGCATCCATACAAGCTCTTAGCCATCCGACCATTTATAACTCGATGCGTGTGAAAATTGACGATTTTTCATAGGAGCTGGGGTATGCCTACATGTATTATAGGAGTGGTAGCGTGTCATTAGTAGAGAACAGATTTTTGGTTCTAGGCTTTAGTCGTGGCTATTTTTGGGCCCGGGACTAAAGGAAGGATTAGTCCCCGTTGGAGCTACCAACCGGGATTAAAGTCCCCTGCCCAACGGCTAGAGCCGCAGCTTTTGCAGGAGGGGAGCATGAGGGGACCTTTATTCCCGGTTAGTGGCTCAAACCGGGACTAAAGGTCACCCTCCAGTCCTGGTTGGAGCTACCAGCCGTGACTAAACCGTTAATCCCGGTTGATGGCTCCAACCGGGACTAGAATTCCACCTATAGTCCGAGTTTACATCACAAACTGGGACTAGATGTCTCGGGCTATATACTTTCTCCTTCTTCCTCCCCCAGCTCGAGCCAATTCAAGCTCTTTGCCTGCTCTCTGTTTTTGCTCATGGAAGGAGTTCATGCTTGAGGGATTGGTGAGGACTTTATTCCTCCATCCATTCTTCGGTTCTAAAGGTTACCAACTTCATCCTCTCATGTTTCATCACTAGCATGGCTCATTTCTCTAGAAATATAAAAATTTGTGGTTTTTTAGATTGGGAATGATGGTAGATTTTTTTTATTTATATACCATTTGAGCTCGAAATCACTTGATAGTTTGAATATGAAGATGAAGGAAGCTTATAGTAGTTCATCAAAACTAGTATTCACCTTGCATTGCCTCATTTCATGGTCTAGAAATAGAGAAATTTTTGGTTTTCTAGATTAGGAATAATGGTGGATATTTCTGATTTATATGCCATTTGAGCTCAAAATCACTTGATAGTTTGCATATGTAGATGAAGAAATCTTATAGTAGCTCATCAAAACTAGTATGCACAGGGACTACATTGTGCCTCATTTCATGGTTTAGAAATAGAGAAATATAAGGCTTTTTAGTATATAGCTCATTTAATTTCATGGTTCACAAAATGAGAAATTTATAGTAGTTGATGAAAATAAGTATATAGAGTCGTAGATGGCGACTACTTCTGGGTCCTCGGCCTCGCATGGGTCCCTAAGCGACTGAGGCCGGACTTCCCACTCATTGCGTGCGGCAAGTGTGGAAAGAAAGCTGTGAGGGAGTACATGGTGAAGAAGAAGGGTCCCAACCAAGGGCACATCTTCTACATGTGTCTGGATTGTGAAGTGAGTTATTGTTTGTCATGTTTTGTTATGGTTTGTAGCCATTTTTGTGATGATTTTGATTAAAGTTCTTGATTTGTTGTTGTAATTTCAGTGTGATGGCACTGTATCATGTGACGGTTGGTACTGGGAGGAAGAGTATGTTGAGCACATCCAAAAATCTCTTGCAAAGGTGACTGAGGCGATTGATGAGAGTGCACCTTTGTATGATGAGGCAATGAACCAGCAGAAGAATCATCTGTCTGTTTTAGATGGAATTGGTCGTGAAATCCTTATTCTGCTAAAGTGCATTATAGGTCTAGTTTGTTTAGTGCTATTTGGGATTGCCTACATTGTATCAAGACTTCAATAAATTAATGTTCGAGAGTACGTGAAATAGCTGTGTGATATAGGATATGAATTGATCATATTGATTGATGGATATTTTGGATCTTTTAATTAACTACTAATCATGCATGTTCTATAATATGGGTTATTACAAGTTTTTGATGTGGTGTACATCATGTAATGCAGATGAACCAGTAATGGATGTACAACGCGGACCGCCACTCCCCAGAGTTCATTAGGGGTGTGCATGAATTCATAAATGTGGCCAAGGCAAACACATGGAATGGTTTCATGTGTTGTCCATGTGTTCTATGTAAGAATCAGAGGATTATTCTTGCTCAAGGATCCTTAACGAACACATGTTTACGTCGGGTTTTATGCCAAACTATATTTGTTGGACTAAGCACGGAGAAAGAGGTGTTATAATGGAAGAAGATGAAGAATTAGGGGATGATGACAACATTATTATTCATGGTTTTGCTGAATACGGTGCCTTTGATGATACTGTAATGGGGGAAACTGAAGAAGAGGTAGCGGCTGAAGAAGAGGTAGTGGCAAAAGATAAGCCCGATGATGATCTTGGTCAGGCAATCCATGATGCACAGAGAGAATGCGAAAGTGAAAAGGAGAAGATCAAATTCAAGTGCACTCTAGAGGATCACAAGAAATTGTTATACCCGACTTGTGAAGAGGGGCAAAAAAAGTTGGGTTCCACACTTGAATTGTTGCAATGGAAGGCAAAAAATGGTGTATCCAACAAGCGATTTGGAGAGTTATTGACTATCGCAAAGAAGATGCTTTCGAAGGCAAACAAATTGCCCACCACTACATATGCAGCAAAATAGGTCGTCTACCCTCTGGGATTAGCAATCCAGAAGATACATGTATGTCCTAATGACTGCATCCTCTACCACGACGAGTATGAGAATTTGGATGCATGCTCGATATGTCATACATCACGGTATAAGATCAGGCGAGATGAGCCTGGTGATGTTGAGGGCGACGGTGAATGTCCTAGGAAGAGAATCCCTACCAAGGTGATATGGTATGCTCCCATAATACCATGCTTGTAACGTTTGTTCAGAAATAAAGAACATGCAAAGTTGCTGCGATGGCACAAAGAAGACTGCAAGATAGATGATATGTTGAGACACCCCACTGATGGGTCCCAGTGGAGAGCAATCGATCAAGAATTCCCAAAGTTTATAGATGATGCAAGAAACTTAAGGTTTGCTTTAAGTATAAATGGCATGAATCCTTTCAGGGAGTAGAGCGCACTTGGCCTATTACTTTATGTATCTGCAACCTTAACTTCCTCCATGATTGTGCATGAAGCAGAAGTTCATTGTGATGCCAGTGCTTATCCAAGGCCCGAAGCAACTAGAAACGACATTGATGTGTACCTGAGGCAATTAGTTGAGGAAATTCTACTTTTATGGAGCAGCACAGGCGTACGCGTGTGGGATGAGTACAAACAAGAACACTTTGATCTGCGAGCATTGTTGTGCATAACAATCACTGATTGGCCTACTCTTAGTAATCTTTCAGGATAGTCAAATAAGGGATATAATACATGCACGCACTGTTTTCATAACATGAAAGGTATATTTTTGAAAAAATGTCAAAAGGCCATGTACATGGGCCATCGTTGATTTCTTCCATTGAATCACGCCCTAAGAAAGAGAGGCAAGCATTTTAAAGTTAAGGCAGAACGTCAAACAAAGCCTGACAACTGTAGTGGTGAGGATGTATTCAATATGGTCAAGGATGTACAAGTAGTCTTTGGGAAGGGACCTGGCAGCCAACCTATTCCAAATGATTCTTATGGACATGCACCCATGTGGAAGAATAAGTCCATATTTTGGGAGCTACCCTACTGGCAACTTCTAGAGGTCCGCAGCGCGATCGGCGTGATGCACCTGACAAAGAATCTTTGTGTGAACCTGCTAGGCTTCATGGGTGTATATGGGAAGACTAAGGACACATTGGAAGCAAGGCAGGACCTACAATGTATGAAAGAACAAGAGAACCTGCATCCAGAGAAGGTAGATGATAGACGTCAGTACTTAAGTCCTACCAGCTACACTCTTAGCAAAGAAGAGAAGAAAAGCATGTTTGAATGCCTAAACAACATCAAGGTCTCATCTAGCTTCCCCTAAAGGGGATAATAAATGTAGCTGAGAAGAAATTCCTAAACTTAAAGTCTCATGACTACCACGTGCTTATGACATAATTGCTTCCAGTTGCATTGAAAGAGATTCTACCTCTAAACATACGATTAGCCACCATGAAACTATGTGCATTCCTCAATGCAGTTTCTTAGAAGGCAATCAATCTAGCGCATCTAGCAAAGCTACAGAATGACGTGGTCCAATATCTTGTCAGCTTTGAGTTCGTGTTGCCGCCATCCTTCTTTAATATTAGGACGCACCTCCTAGTTCACTTGATCAAAGAGATTAGTATTCTCGGTCCTGTGTTTCTACACAACATGTTCCCCTTTTAGAGGTTCATAGGAGTCCTAAAGAAATATGTTCACAACCATGCTTGGCTAGAAGGAAGCATCGCCAAGGGCTACGGAACAGAGGAGGTCATTGAGTTCTGCGTTGATTTTATTTCTGACCTCGACCCGATTGGTGTTCCTAAATCACGGCATGAGGGGAGACTAAGTGGGAAGGGAACACTAGGGAAGAAAGCATATATTGGTAAGGAGGACGATTATTTCCGTAAAGCATACTACACAGTTCTACAGAACTCCTTGGTGGATCTGTGTATCAAGGTACACAAGGACATTGTACGATCCGAATTCCCGAGGAGGACTAAAGCCTGGATTACGCGTCGGTACATGGAAACTTTCAATGGTTGGTTGCAAAAACTATGTTAGGGTGATGAGAGTCTAGATGAGCAACTGTACTTGTTTTCTAGGGTACCATCTTGGCATATCCTAACATTCAAAGGGTACAAAATAAATGGTAATACATTTTACACGGTAGCTCAAGATAAAAGGAGCACCAACCAAAATAGTGGTGTCCGCATAGATGCCACATACCCAAATAGGAATAAGGAAACATATTATGGCCGCATAGAGGAGATATAGGAACTAGACTATGGACCTTATTTTAAGGTTCCTTTGTTTCGGTGTCAATGGGTGAGGGTGACTGGAGATGGGGTAACAGTTGACCATCAGTACGGAATGACAACAGTGGACCTCAACAATCTTGGGTACAGAGACGAACCGTTCATCTTAGCCAAGGATGTGAATCAGGTGTTCTATGTGAAGGACATGTCCACCAAACCAAAGAAAGAAAAAAAACAACGTCTTAGACAATGAGCCAAAGCGCCACATAGTTCTTTTAGGGAAAAGAAACATCATGAAAATCGAGAACATGTCTTGACATGTCAGAAGATTATGAAAAGAATGATGGAATTCCGCCCTTCACAGTGAACAATGACCTAAGCGTCCTGCTAAATGATGAAGACACTCCATGGTTACGGCGTGATCATAACCAAGGGACATTAGTCAAGAAGAAGTTCGTTGCTGTTCCCGCTTGATATGGTGATGTATTAGACCTATTAAGTAATAATTGTGACTTTAGATTTTTTTGTCATGTTTTTATTATTTTCTACGGTTTAAATAAATTTTTTGCTTGACGGTGGATTGCCTGTGGAGAATGTGTGATGAAAAATCAAATGATCAACGTTAATAAGACATGAAAACTAATTTCCTATCGAAAAACAAGAATCACACAGCAAATCAACCACCAAGTGCCAACTAGATGCAATCTCACAATGCAAATGCACTTGGATCACTCAATCTCACTTCGAATATGCAAAGAAGCAAGAGAGATGAGTGGGAGGGGAGTTGCTTAGCTCAAAGTGCTCACAAGTATGTCAAATGTCCAAGAGGGTGAGCCTTGAGCCGGCCGATGAGTATTTATAGATGTACCCCTTCGAATAGAGCTGTTAGGAACTTGAAATAGCTGCAGTCGCGCTGACCGGATGCGCTGGTCCAATTGATCGGACGCGCCGATCACGCAGCGCCTACGCTCGCGAACCAATGACCAGACGCGTAGGTCCCGTAACGGACCGGACGCGCTGGTCAAGCCTGAGCAGCGCACAACAAAATAGCGACCGGACGCGCTGCAGAACTGACCGGACGCCACAGAGCCAGCGTCCGGTTGAAGTCCAGTAAGCTCCCAGATCGACCGGACGCATCCGGTCGACTGTGACCGGACGCGCCACCGCGTTCGATCAAAAAACCGAAACACGCGCAGATGTTGAACACTGACCGGACGTGTCCGGTCAAACAGAGACCGCGTCCGGTCCAGCGTCCGGTCACTTCTGTGACCTCCATTCGCCTCCGTTTTTTTTCCGACTTCCGGCGTAGTGGAAAATAGTCGTTTCAACTCCTCGAAAACTCCTGAATCCCGCCTCGCAAGCTCGGCCGGAGGGAGAAAGGGACCCAAACCCTCTCTACCGCTCAAACTCCAATGCCATCGCAAATGTGCTAACACCACCAAGTGATCACGTCGTGTGTGAGTGTGTTAGCATTTTCACAAACTTTTTTCAAGACGTTATTAGTTCTATCCAAATGCATATGATTATGAAATTCACATCTAGAGGCACTTAGGAGTTCAATAGCCACGTCATTCTCCTCTTTATAGTACGGCTATCTATCCTATAATGTAACCACACCCACTAGGTATCTTGGTTACTAAAATACAACCCTTAAGCGTATACCTTTGCCTTGATCACGTAGGGTTGCATCTAAATCCAAGTGTGGCCATCATGATCACCATGTCCATCTTGCCACCAACCTTGGATTGTACTAATCCTCATATGCTATATACAACTTAGACATATGATTAGTACTTAAGCATTGTCACTAATTACCAACACCAAACATAGAGCATTCAACATCTCCAATGAACATCAATTCGTCAACCAAGAATCAACAAAAATCAAGACATGTTGATAGAAGAAGAGCATGCAACTATCCGTATCCGCATCGGATGATGCAAAGACAATGATCATCACAGTGCTCTGGACGACGATGATGCGTTCCATGGCACGACTGTAACACCCCTGGTGTTACCAGCTTACTTAGCACTAAGATTCAGGCCTAAGAGAATTAGCAAAAATAAATTCCTCAGATTTTAAAATTTTAGCACACATGAAGTTAATAAACAATTTCTATAAACAAAAATAAAATATACATTGTGTGTAGCTTAAGTAAAGTTGATGAGCAAGTAGTGTAGATGAAAATGCAGCTTTAATGTGTGAGAACAAAAATTGTTAACTAGTGTTTTTGGAAGCTCAAAGATGGAATTTGAAATTCAATTCCCTCGACCCAAAAAATTTTCTAAGTCTGAAAATATAATAACAATGCCATTTTGGCAAATTAATTCTAGAAAATCTAGTTAAACACTAGTGCTATATTTTTATTTAGTGGTTTGCATCAAACTGAGTACATTGTGACGATGTGATGGTTTGTATTGTTAGAGCTTGTTTTAGCTATTAATTAAATGCGTTTAACACCTAGAATACCATAATCCTGCCGTTGGGCCTTCTAGCGCGGTCACCGCGTGCGCGAGCGCTGTTGACGCTGAGCTTAAGTCGTGGCTAGGCTGTTGCCACTGGCCAGCTCGCGCGCCGGATCGTTGCCGTGCAGCGGCCTTGGTCTCGCGTTAGCCAGTCCGGCTGGCTGTGGTCTGGTCCCGTTATTGCTGCGTGCGCGCGTCACCCTCCGGTCGTTGAGCCGCGCAAGGAGTCGAGCTGAGGCTGCGGTCATCGTTGCTTTGTCAACGTGGCAGTCGCTCCACCCTTCAATTCACCTACCATGGGCATGTGCCACTGCCCGCCGCATCAAGGTCGCCCGACCCCGGTCTCGGTAGTGATGGCGACGCCTCCCTGCCTCGCCTGGCTCCCCCGCTAGCCGCCATCGGTGAGCCCCACTCGGGTTTGGCCAATTCAGTTCAAGTGCGTCACGCCAAACCTCCCCAACTCGTCATTTGTGTGCACTTGTTCGGGCTGTCGTCATTGACCGGTGTCCGCCTCAGGGCGTCGTCACGCCCAGGGCGTCGGGGACCGATTCAGTGAGAAGGTAGGATTGTAACACCCCTGGTGTTACATATGGTTGTTAGCACTAAACATAGAATTATTAACTTGCTAATAATTAATTACAGCAATATTAGCGTAGAAAAGAACAAACTTCATTTTTGTGAAAAATGATATACTAAATGATTATTAAAAATTATTTAAGGTCATGTATATGAAAATGTTTAATTTATCAAACACCTAATGTATAAACCTTAAGTCATGGTTTGGAGACTTACCGTGTCCTGGCTAAATGTGGTCATGCACGCTCCGTATTCCTATCGTTGCGGGAGTTAATGCGCTTGCTTGTTGTTCCTTATGCGATGCTTTTAGGTGCGTTAATTTAACCATATATGTACTTTGTTTTAGTGCTTGTTGTAGCTGTTTAGTAAAAAGAATTAACAATTGTTATATAAATATACTTATTTAATGGTATTTATGTTCATAAAAGAAAGAAATAAAAGAAAATAGAAAACATAAAACTCACGCATGCCAACACCACAAGCCACACACGCGCACACCCAAGCTGCCCACGCGCATGTCTGGTGCAGGTGCACACAGCTCCGACCATCCAATTTGACCGAGAAAGAGAGCGAGTGAGGGAGAGGGAGTAGTATTCCTGTGGGTTAGTAAATGCGAGGCCACCCCCACCCACATGTAACGACAGGAAATGGCGCTGCTGACCAGCTGCATGCGCCCGCCTCCCACACTGCATGAAGAGCGAAATGTCATGGCCACTCACGTCCCTGCCTTGCTCCTGCGGTCATGGTCTGCGAGTCCACTCTCTTTGGTCAAGCGAGGTGTGCCTCCCAAGTCAAGAACCGGCTAACATGCCAGGCGACTCGACCTGTTGTCTTGGCTGCAAATTTTGACGAGAGCTCTCGGTAGCCGAGCAGTGTGCGTGCTTTTTACAGCACCAGCAACCGAGCAGTCGTGCATCCGTGTAGCCTGTATGCGCTCTGTAAGACCAGCAGCAGTTCAACCATCCAAGCTAGACCCTTTCTACCTAACCTCCAAGCGCGCTCAGCGCCCGGCGTCCACACCTGCCCTGGCGTCCACGCTTTGCAGCCTGGCACTTCGTGACGCCGTGCCACCACCGCACACCGATGATCGCGCTCCGGTTGCCTCCGCACGCCCGCGGCATAGCGACGCCCACACGTGACTCTGTCTCTGCTGACTTGTTGCTCTGGCTAAGCCCCAACTTATCTCTTTCATCTTTTAAATATCTTGTTTATGCATATTTTGCTTAGACAAGCATATTGCAACAATGTATACCATTTAGGTGCAATGGTGGATTAACTAAAAGAAGGCGTGATGATGACCACACCCTGCGGATGGAAATGCTAACTTAGTTATAATGTTGTTTATCCAGGCAAGCCCCGGTCCATAACCCCTATTATTCTGTACTTTATTTTATGCTTGTGCATTAAGGTTTAAGAAGTTCAATGAAATCCACTTGCATATATATATATATATATATATTTATATATATATATATATATATATATATATATATATATATATATATATATATATATATTTATATATATCCTATAAATCCTACTAGTATGATAGAATCGTGTAGCTTGCTATGCTATAGTACCCCGTAGAAGTCGAGTGATTACCTGTCACTCGCGAAAGATAGGAAGATATTATGGTTACTATTATTTTGTTACTGTCACATGATATATATATATATATATATATATATATATATATATATATATATATATATATATATATATATATATATATAATTGGAGACCGGGCGGGATTCTACTTGAATTTGGATGTGGACTTGGTTGGGCAATCCGAGCGAGGCTCTGGTTGTATTTGTCCCGCTTGTGTCGATTGAGGACCGTCTGTTGTTGTGGATGGTAGTCAGGTTATAGACTTATTATTCTGAGCACATACTTGCTTATGGGAGCAGAAAGACTTGTTACTCTTATGTTAGGGGTTCTGGCTCTTTCCGTTATGGGTGAATTATTAGATGGAGGTCTAAGCTCCGCACTGAGGCTGGGCCTCAGGTGTTGGGGGGTTGGAGTCCTAATTTGGACGGAGACCTGGACCCCTTGACAGGAGTGAAATGGGTGGTCTTGTTTGTGCCTGGGGTACAAATGAGGCATGTGTTTTTGGGTACCCAACTGGGATACATTGATTCGTGAATCGCCATTTTTAAGACGGTACCGACTTGGCTATGGTCTAGCACCGTAGTAAGAACTAGAACATGAAAGAAGATAAATTGGTTCTGATTGCTTACCACATGCTTGAAAGTAGCATAGGTGATTACATAGAATGGTTAGCTAATGAACTAATGATGACTGCTAAAAAAATTGGATATACGGATACACGTTTAGTAATGCTTCCTGCAGATGCAATAAACCCACAAGCCAGATAACGTTGCATATCCTTGAAGTCTTTTCTTTTCTCCTGACGGGTAAGTCCTGCAGAGTACAATTGAGTACTCAGGGTTTGTTCTACCCTGTTATAGGTGACAAGTGTTTATGGAGCTGACACTTATGTGTGGAAACCTCTTGGTGGGCTTAGCGAGGATTTTCTTTACGTGCGGACATATGGTTTATTAAAAGTTTCCACAAAAATGTTTTACAAAGGAAAACTTATAACCTGTTATTATTGCATGTATATAAAAGTTTATCATTGTAACGGAACCGCCCAAATTATAAGAGCACAAGTACAAAAACAATCACCGAAGTGATCAAATTCTCGCACTTGAGCCCATATAACTCCGGTAGTCCAATGAAATCATGAGGGATTTCAAACCAACCAACATACAAGCCAAGATCGTAGTGATTCAACATAACAAGTCACATGTTACAACCATTTCACAAGTAAATCAATTTACATCGGAGTTCAACATAGTTATTACAACTTAAGTTCAAAAGTAGCGGAAGCAAAGTAATTTAAAACTAACATTATTCTTATTTCAAATACATGCCAGTACCACGGTCGACTTCCAACAAAAGCATTAGAGATAAGGTAAATAAGAAGGATCATGCCCGTGATCACACTCCGCCACTACGGCAGGAGTCAACCAACTCTTGCAGCCGCCATGATACTTCACAACCTGCAACAAGTGGGGATAAAACCCTGAGTACGACAAAGTACTCAGCTAGACTTACCCGTCATAAACCAGAAATAAAGTGACACCAAGGATCATGCAAAGCTGATATAAAGTGGGGCTAGCTTGACAACAATTTGCATAAAAGCTTAATATAGATGATCAATCATTAATGCTTAAGCATCAAGTTAATTATCATTAACCTATCATCTATATTAGAACCTGTACTAGAGCACTCACTTTATTAGGAGCAAACAATATTAACCATAGCAGGTATAAATTGAGGCAACATTTCCATCGTTATCCAATTAACCATCCGTTCAATTTAATGGAATCTACGTTGCCGCTGCTCAAGTCAAGTGCTCACTAACCGGGAGCGACGGCGATTCGAATCGAATTCCTATCCAGCTGGAGGGGTATTTCTAACACTCACCGCGCAGGCCCCTGCCAGGGTCGCACAAGCCACCTTTTCATATGATTCAGGAATCGCGGGTCCGAATGATGTCGCTACCCCAAGGGCGACACTCTGCCAGGTGATAGGGACTCTAACCCCCCCTTGGTCTCACGCCAATGTCCCCAAGCACATCCTTTCTCTCCTCCAAGAAGCAACCTACCATTCGATTCCCGGCCTGAATCATATTACTCGGCTTCGCGGTCGGAACGACTTATCCGGCCAACTAAGTGTTAGACTGCGTTCAACATGACTCAAGAACGTACAACGAATCGGTCCTTAAACGACTCAGACGGGGATAGATTCACACCCAAGACCTCCATGCCTTGTTGCTTCACTATCGTCATCCCGTCCGGTCTCATTTCATTTTATTAACACATGGTTCCATTCCACGATAGCAAATATAGCCAACCGTGCCATATATGAATATCCCTATATCTCGCAGGTGACAGGAAATCACCTGACTTCTACTGCTTAAAGCAGGGCTAAGCATCTACTCGATCCTAGTCTATGTACGATTCTAGGATTCATATATTTGGACAAGGAGTGATATAATGCAGCAAGGTTTTCAACCAACTCCTACCACTTAATGCAACAATACTTATAACACATATAGAATTAATTGTTTTGAAGGTAGGAGGCTTATAATGCTCCGGGGCTTGCCTAGGATCCGACTCAAGTTAGAGTATGTCAGAAGAACTCGCTTGGCGAGCATCCTCCAATCAAGCACTCGTCTGAACTTTCTACCTTCGGGATGGATCCACCACACACTGTCTTCGGGTTTGGCTCCAACGGCATTTACTTCACACGTTTTTGCTAGCGTACCTATATGAGATGCAAGATGCAAGTGCATGAATACATGGAAGTATAATGGACAAGGCATCACATACAGTAAACAAGACAAATACCAAATTACACTCCACATGCATAGACACTTCATGTTGCTTAAATAAACATCACCCAACCTAATATAAAAGATAACAAGCATATTAGGCATGGCACCCAAGGTTTCACAAGATCTCAGGTGTAAGAACTTAACTACCCTCAAAGCATAAGTCACACTTAACAATATACAAGCAAACAACTATAATTGGAATTTATCAATTTCTGGATAAGCAAACAGTAGCTTCCTAATTCAATCATATCTGGAGTTTTATAAATCCAAATGACTTGAAAGAAGACATTATGGAAAGCTTATGAAATTATCTACATTTCATTTATAATCATCACAGCATGATTCCAAAGTTTAACATGTCGAATTTACACAAACGCAGAAACTGGTCTAACAAGACAGAGAGCAAGCAATTCTGTAACCCAACTTTAAACAGCTATAACTCTTAAACCACATTGTTAAATGTCACCAAATTTTAACAGAAGCTAGATACATAAATTATCTACAACTTTTGTATAAATAAATTTCACAACAAAGCATATTATCATGAAGAACTTTGCTAAGTTTCCAGATCTATCCAGAAACCTCATTTGCAAGAAATAATTATTAACTTATGTTGCAAACATATAATTGGGCAAAACCAACTTTACCAACAAGTTACACATGACCAATGAACACCAGAAAACATAGTGTCCATTCCTAAATAAATTCTTTTAATGCCTTTTCTTAATTTATCTAGATAATTAGGTAGAATTATGAACACATATCAAAAGTGCACAATAAATTCTACCAAAATTATAGAGGCCTACACATGCTCCCAAAAGTCTACTGTCAAAATTTGAAACCATTTAGACATGTATAACAACCTCTATGAAAAAGACAACTGGCTATAGCAATAAATCATGGGAGAGCAAGTTAAACCTAAAACTCAATATTTTCTGTGAACACAAGGCCATAGAATGAACCAACATCATAGAGCAACATCATACTAAGGTAATGGAACAACATTTTCTATTTTATCGTTTATATATTATTTATAAGATATTTATCAAGCTATAAACAAGTTAAATCAATAACTTGAGCATACAGTAAGCAATGGCCATGAAATTTATACCACAGTACATACATAGCATAGCAAGACTACCATAAAAATGTCACACCATTTGGAGCATCACAGCATCAGTTAGGAATTCCCCAAACAATATGAAAGAAATGTCGAATTAGTAAGAGTAAATCCCAACCCTAAGAAACAGTGAACAACTACTAGGTTTAATATTTTTCTTAGTTAGTAAATGTCATCATAAGATTAATAAAACAAGAATCACTATTTTTGGACTTCCCAAACTCTAAATATGGCTCTGTGGTCAAGTTTATAAGCATTTTAGAGCATTTTTAAAGCTTAAATAAAAACATCAGAACAACATCTACAAACACCTAACATTTTATGACTCTATTGCATAGATCACTTCTCAAGGTTTCCAAAAAGTCCACATTTGCAAATTTTGGAATTACCTAGCATGAAATATGATTTTTAGAAGATTTACAAATTTTCTAAAATTTAAATCCAGAAATTACTCAAACCCTAATTAATGCTAGGCACACCCGGTTGTACACCTGAATCAGCTACACTTGAAACCGACATGTGGGACCTGTTACCCAGCCGGGCCTGCCTGTCATCAACACAAGGAGAGACAGAGAGAGGGGGAGGCGTCGGTCATCTTCTTCACCTCGCCAGGAAACAGAGGAGTGGCCGGCTCGCGGCTCCGGCCGGCCGGGGCGGCGCTCCGGCAGCGAGCGGCAGTGGAGGAGCGGCAGGAGACCCATGCGCACCCGAGGGGCCACTTGTCTCGGCTCAAAGTGGCCCCAGGCCCGCTGGCCATGGAGGCAAGCGGTGCCGGTGGCCAGTGTCCGTGCTCTGGCCGGAGGAGCGGCGGAACGGCGGCGAACGGTGGCTCTGGAGCATCACTAGGGCTGCGCGCATCCACAGGCAAGGTGGAATCGCTGGGGACCTCCCACAGCGTCCTGGCCATGAGCCGCCGCGGCAGGTGACAAGGGTGACCTCCGGCGGTGGTGGTGAAATCGACGTTTATGCCTTCACCTTCGCTTGGCTTGACCATCCAAGGCGCGGACGAGGTAGAGGAGATTACGACTAAGCTACGGCTATGGTGGAGCGAGCAGCGCCATGGCTACGTAGACGTACGGGGTCACCGGAGCTCTTGGCGGAGGAGGAGATGGCGTTTCCCGCCTCAGGTGTGAGTGGCGAGAAAGGAAAAGGAGGGCACGGCTCAGGCAGTGCAGGGGGGTGCTCCTCTTCTCGATGGACAGCAGGCAGCGGTGCTGGGACAGCCACGGCGCGTGGCGCACATGCGGCGGCAAAGCTCTGAAGCCGGTCGGCACTGTAGCTGCTGAATGGTTCCGGGTTTTTCAGTTCATCAGGGCGACTGATGGGCGATTTTTGTCACTGATCATTTCCCAAACTGGCTCGAGTTAGGCCATGGTGTAATTAACAAAGTTGGAGAACTATATGAGTACTGTAAGATTTCCAATTGGAGCTTGAGCTGGTTTGGCTTAGTTAGGAAGTTACAGTACTCCAAAGAGGGTCACCTTGAACTGCATAGCAGTTAGGATTTAACTAAAATGGCTAAGTGCTAAACAACATGCCAATTCAGCCTTGTGGCCCTATTTTGAGCAGGTTCCAAGCATTTTCATGAGATGATCATTAAAGGACTTTTGCTCCACAATAAAATTGCTACAATTTTGCTTAAGGGTGTACCAACATGCAAGGTCATCTTGATGCACTTTTTAAATCAAGGAACAAAAGGAGTCATTTGGTCAACTAGGGTCAAACTAAGGATTAGAAGCTTAATTAGGCAACTTGGTCAACCTAAGCATTGCTCCATTAGGTATCCTAAACATAGTTAAGGTACTATAGAGCATGTTAGACCATCCCAAGTATCATTTACATAACATCCCTAGTTAACACATAATGGGAACATAGAATACAAACATCTTTTCATATGTTTCATCACTATGTTTTAGGGTCTTGCTACATGATGATCATTCATCCCAAAGATGTTTACCAACATGTAAGGCAAGGACATGCATAGGGTACACATGGCCATATCATGCCATGCATACAGCACCTAGGTACAAGTTATGTTTCAATAATTGAACAGAGATGTTGCACTAGTGAAACAGGGATGTTGCATTGGTTCAAAATAAATGTTTCATCACTTTGGTTTAACCAACAAGAGGATAGTTTCATGATAGGAGTGGATCAAGCTAGGCTCCTGCAAGGTTAGTGCCTAAATAGGCAAGATAACACCAGGGTGTTACAGCCCTCCCCCCTTAAAAGAATCGCGTCCCGAGATTCGGAATGGAAGATCTTTTAAGGAAGAGAGACAAGTTATCTGGTTCCCAACATCTGCTATAGCGTTCAGCTATAAAGCTTCAACATCGGTGAACAGTTTGGTCAAAGGCACTTTCTGATACTTACTCTTCATGGTAAAATTTGTCTGAAGGATTTCCTTCATTGACTTCCATGAAGCATTGTTACTTTGGGAGGAATCCAAGATAGCACGTACTGCATTCTCAGTGTACGGAGATCATTCGGTCCGTGAGCTGACCACTCACAAGTATCTGATTCATAAGTAAGCATAGCATAGTCCATATGAACTTTACACTAGACCAAAATCTTCAGAAGTATACTCGTTGAAATGACTCTATATTCACACGGTTTTGAAAAGCAGTTCTCTACCAAAATGGCTTGAGTACAACCTTCCAAAAGGGTGAGATCATAGACGACAAATATACTCTGAGGCTACAGGATACTGACTAACCAATAGACAGGGTCTATGTTGGTCGTAAATGTTCATTCATTTAGACACCAACTAATGAAAAACTACTTGTGGTTCCATGTGTGCAGTTCTCTTTCTCTGATGACAACACTGTATTATCTGAGTCTATCGAGGGATTAGTAAATATGATAATTGACTCAGTTGGCTCCGTCTTTCTACCAAATGTTACCTAAGAAGATCCTCTTATCCAAAGGCAATAGTTATCTGGGTTGAATCAGATGCAACCTCTTGGGTAAAAACATTTATAAGGTACCAAAGTATGTCATCATTTGGAAAATCATTACCAAGGCAAAATGTAGTGAGGCCTTAAGGACAACAAAAGTTGTAAATATTCACTAAACCGTGGGGAGTAGTCTACCCCAAGCGGTTGAGTAAAATTTTCCTTTGTGACTTAGTTGCACTGTAAGTTGAGTTGACTTGCAATGTAGCAACTTTGTCAGGCCAACCTTCACCTTGAGGCTTCCTTTTTAGGATCAAACAGCAGCTCTAAGGTGGGAAATCTGTTGTTTGACACTTTTCAAATGGCTTTTGATTTGCAAGTTTACTGGTAGAACCCTTGATTGTCCCAATACTTGTTGATGAGAGAACATAAAAGCAAAGTGAAAGGGTGTCCAACAGGATCCTTAAGACCACTTAAGAGGTCGTCCAATGGAGTGATGAACAAACCATTTGTGGCACCTAAGGGCACATGGATACTAATTTGAAACTAGGTCATGCTTTCTCTAATTCTTCGCTTTAGCTGATAGAACACCTTGCACTATCTGTGTGATTGTCCAAGACGGAATTGACTTGATCACAATGGCTCTAGAAGATAGAATATCACTCAAGTTGTTGGCTAGTTGATTAACTTTTTGTTGGTTATTGCTCTGTAAGACATAGCCTTCGTAGCTACCAAAGAGTCGTTACCTAGCTAGAGATTAACCTTCCTATTGGTAACTAATCAGTTGTCTCTCAACACTAAAAAGTTCCAAATCTTCACTCTTGACCACAACAACTGTGGTTGAAACAGAACAGATGGTTGCCATCGAAATTAGCAAATACGAAGTTATTCTAGAGATGGTTGATTTCGATTGTATGGTCATTATGCACCCAAGATTGCGACTTGGATAGCTCCGGTCATATGCACAATGCGACAATCAATTCTCATCCCATAGATAACTTATCCAACATTAAGTGTCGTGTGTCCTTTTTTTATCCAACAGAGATGAGATACTTTGCTCACTAGATGATGTTCGTCAATACGGGGACAACTAAATAGAGTCACTAGGCTACCACATGTTGCAGTCTATTAATGTTTATGTCGGTGACCTGTTCTTCAAAGGTTATCCTCTTAGCAACTTCAGGAGAAAGGTCTACTACTTTTGGTCTAAGATATGGATCTTACGATACAATTTGGAGAGATAATCAAGAAAAGGAACACGAGAATATAACACATCGACTGTCATTTCATAATGGATCATGACTAGAAACCGTGATACCAGCGCGTGCCAAGCAGCCAGCCATGTGTCTGCAGCCACAGGAGGCCCTTGGTTTCGTCGTGGCACCATCAGCGGCTACTCATAACACCATTACTAAACGCACAACGAAAGTGAAATTTCAAGTGGCACTAATGGGTTGTAAGAACAAGCGCCATACAAGGAGGGATAGCAAGCAAAGGTAGTTACAAGGTTGAGAATCAACGAGGAGGCGATCCAAAAATTCACACACACCACAAGGGAACATAGCTCAATTCCTAAAGACAACTGAACAATGGACTCTTGCTTAAATTCTATGCATGACTTTGCAAGCACACGATTTAGAGGCCATAGCAGAGATACATTGTGTCACACTAGCTAACCTTTAGGAGAGGTAACCAAAAGGTCCAACATAGATTTGGGTATGGTCTCCACAATTGGCAACGTATGAACCATGGTCAAAGGCTAGCGTTGACAAGAGTTAACTTGGTTGGTCAGTCGACAAGGGTCTTCACAAAAAGGGTTACAAAACATCCATGGCTCATGCAAATATATCGGATAACTAAACTTTGGACTTTCGGTTAAGCAAAGGCATGGATACAAATATTCAAGGGCTAACCACCAAGTCTACAGGCTCAGGCTCCTAAGAGAGAAAACCTAATTGAAGACAACAACCATACAATTACATAATGTGAACGTTGTTCTAGGATAAAGCTATTCGACACTCGTATGCTCACCGAGGACAAACGAGGTGACAACTAGGGCACTACCTAGATAACAAGCACACATACACATCACAATCAAGCAGTCCTTTGAGAAAATTCAAACGAATGGTTTAAGCAACCAATACAAGGCACAAGGCTCACCTAAACTAAGCATTCATCTCAAGCATGAACTAACTACAAGTTTAGCTCAAAACACACGCTAGCTAAGGTGACTAACTTAACATGTGCATAGAATCTGGACAGCAGCACAGTAGTTACTTGTTTCAACCCTAACTGAGGTTATAGACATCCCACAAAGGTGATCCTAGACTTTCTAGAAAGCTTAGGAAGATGACTACACTTTAGTTATTCATACCAATAGCTAATTCATAGATTAACATGACCAAAAATACTAATGTTTCAGATCTGTACCAATATGAACAGAAAACTGACAAGAACTTCAAAGATACATAACTAGAGTTCTAGAGACACAACAGGGTTGAGCCTTCACTTTATGTAAAGCTTATTAAGTTGTCTATAACTTTCTCATTATCATATTAAGATGATTCTATAGCCAACAAGGCCAAACAAGACAAAGAAGACATCTCTGCCCTGATTTGGACAGATTCTGTCATTCCATTTTGCAAGCTCATAACTAGAGATTTATACCACCACAATTAGTGCTATAGGACATTTTGGAAAGCTTAGAAAAAGTACTATACTTCTTATATTATCTCCAAGACATGATTCCCTATGCACATAGGTCAAACAAACCAAACATTCAGATCTATTTAGAGCATAAGCAAAACCTGACAATAAACTTCTAAAATTCATAACTCTCAAAGCATAAGACCTAGGGTCATAAAATTTTAGGACAAGCTAGAGAAGTAAGTTTGCTACAACTTTGGTATTCTCTATAACTACAGAAAACACATTTATGACCGCAAAAGCATCAATACATCAGAAACCGTTCTAGCAGCCAACGTTCAATAAGCAAAACAAAGCTTGCCTTTGTTCTACTTAACAAGAGAGCACACAAACATGTTATTCTAGTAGCTCTAAATTTTGTTACCTTAGACCAACATGAATTTAATTCATTCATGAGAATCCATAATTATTTAAGTGAGGTCTAAAGCATTGGCAAACGCTTGGGTGAACAACATATCCACCACTTGGCTAAGCTAGAGGATATCTCTAAGTTCCAGCATGTAGCCACACTTATTTCTAGTAAGGCTAAGCACACATTTTTCTCAAGCATTTTCTATTCAAGCAACATGGAACAAAACATTCTTGTTTGACTCTACACAAGGAAGATAGTATCACATCAATCACATGTTACTTGCTATAGAATAAGGGTGAGAGGAGCATAGCTATGCATAAAGCAACAATCATGAAGATGCATGCTTCGTCCTATTCGTCCTCACAAGATTGCCAACCTAAGGTGGCGATCACGTTCTATGTCGGTGGCATAATACGCACTCTCTCGATATATAGCTAGTCGTCAGCTACATTCGACTTACGCATTCGTGGTTAGCGTACCTGCAGAAAAGTTTCATTGCAGCCCAACATTTCCCAATATAGCACACAATGAAAGCAGAAAATTAAAATTCTAAGTACTCCCATGTACATATACCCCTGTATATATACATGTAGCACCAAAACTACCCGAATCATTCATCACCCACAATTAAGTACCTTCATATATACATGTGTGTAACATGTAAATAATCCAGTAACCAAAACTAGCTCTTCCCTAGACCGCGGGTTGTACGGTCATGCTCTCACAACTTACACTTACCCTGAGCGTAGGTGCGATGTTGCATAAAATTAAACTAGCAACATATATGGCTATTTCATATATGAAGGCTACCTCTAATCTGACACACCGGGTAGCATAGTGTGGGAGAGTCATCACACATACATACCTTAGCCTGGGCGTAGATGCAAAAATGAAAAACCCCCAAGTTAGTACTTATATAAGCCACCTAATAATCCTTATATGGGCATAAGGAAATTGACCACGGGCATACTAGGTTTAGAATTCAGATTTCACAAACCCATATATAGCTATAAGTTGATAAAACTGATTTTTATAAAACAAAACCTTTGTTTTAAATACCCATATGACAGGTTTAATGTTGAATCTTGCTCTGATACCAGCTGTAACGGAACCGCCCAAATTATAAGAGCACAAGTACAAAAACAATCACCGAAGTGATCAAATTCTCGCACTTGAGCCCATATAACTACGGTAGTCCAATGAAATCATGAGGGATTTCAAACCAACCAACATACAAGCCAAGATCGTAGTGATTCAACATAACAAGTCACATGTTACAACCATTTCACAAGTAAATCAATTTACATCGGAGTTCAACATAGTTATTACAACTTAAGTTCAAAAGTAGCGGAAGCAAAGTAATTTGAAACTAACATTATTCTTATTTCAAATACATGTCAGTACCACGGTCGACTTCCAACAAAAGCATTAGAGATAAGGTAAATAAGAAGGATCATGCCCGTGATCACACTCCACCACTACGGCAGGAGTCAACCAACTCTTGCAGCCGCCATGATACTTTACAACCTGCAACAAGTGGGGATAAAACCCTGAGTACGACAAAGTACTCAGCTAGACTTACCCGTCATAAACCAGAAATAAAGTGACACCAAGGATCATGCAAGGCTGATATAAAGTGGGGCTAGCTTGACAACATTTTGCATAAAAGCTTAATATAGATGATCAATCATTAATGCTTAAGCATCAAGTTAATTATCATTAACCTATCATCTATATTAGAACCTATACTAGAGCACTCACTTTATTAGGAGCAAACAATATTAACCATAGCAGGTATAAATTGAGGCAACATTTCCATCGTTATCCAATTAACCATCCGTTCAATTTAATGGAATCTACGTTGCCGCTACTCAAGTCAAGTGCTCACTAACCGGGAGCGACGACGATTCGAATCGAATTCCTATCTAGCTGGAGGGGTATTTCTAACACTCACCGTGCAGGCCCCTGCCAGGGTCGCACAAGCCACCTTTTCATATGATTCAGGAATCGCGGGTCCGAATGATGTCGCTACCCCAAGGGCGACACTCTGCCAGGTGATAGGGACTCTAACCCCCCCTTGGTCTCACGCCAATGTCCCCAAGCACATCCTTTCTCTCCTCCAAGAAGCAACCTACCATTTGATTCCCGGCCTGAATCACATTACTCGGCTTCGCGGTCGGAATGACTTATCCGGCCAACTAAGTGTTAGACTGCGTTCAACATGACTCAAGGACGTACAGGGAATCGGTCCTTAAACGACTCAGACGGGGATAGATTCACACCCAAGACCTCCATGCCTTGTTGCTTCACTATCGTCATCCCGCCCGGTCTCATTTCATTTTATTAACACATGGTTCCATTCCACGATAGCAAATATAGCCAACTGTGCCATATATGAATATCCCTATATCTCACAGGTGACAAGAAATCACCTGACTTCTACCGCTTAAAGCAGGGCTAAGCATCTACTCGATCCTAGTCTATGTAGGATTCAAGGATTCATATATCTGGACAAGGAGTGATATAATGCAGTAAGGTTTTCAACCAACTCCTACCACTTAATGCAACAATACTTATAACACATATAGAATTAATTGTTTTGAAGGTAGGAGACTTATAATGCTCCGGGGCTTGCCTGGGATCCGACTCAAGTTAGAGTATGTCAGAAGAACTCGCTTGGCGAGCATCCTCCAATCAAGCACTCGTCTGAACTTTCTACCTTCGGGATGGATCCACCACACACCGTCTTCGGGTTTGGCTCCAACGGCATTTACTTCACACGTTTCTGCTAGCGTACCTATATGAGATGCAAGATGCAAGTGCATGAATACATGGAAGTATAATGGACAAGACATCACATACAGTAAACAAGACAAATACCAAATTACACTCCACATGCATAGACACTTCATGTTGCTTAAATAAACATCACCCAACCTAATATAAAAGATGACAAGCATATTAGGCATGGCACCCAATGTTTCACAAGATCTCAGGTGTAAGAACTTAACTACCCTCAAAGCATAAGTCACACTTAACAATATACAAGCAAACAACTATAATTGGAATTTATCCATTTCTGGACAAGCAAACAGTAGCTTCCTAATTCAATCATATCTGGAGTTTTATAAATCCAAATGACTTGAAAGAAGACATTATGGAAAGCTTATGAAATTCTCTACATTTCATTTATAATCATCACAGCATGATTCCAAAGTTTAACATGTCAAATTTACACAAACGCAGAAACTGGTCTAACAAGACAGAGAGCAAGCAATTCTGTAACCCAACTTTAAACAGCTATAACTCCTAAACCACATTGTTAAATGCCACCAAATTTTAACAGAAGCTAGATACATAAATTATCTACAACTTTTGTATAAATAAGTTTCACAACAAAGCAAATTATCATGAAGAACTTTGCTAAGTTCCCAGATCTATCCAGAAACCTCATTTGCAAGAAATAATTATTAACTTATGTTGCAAACATATAATTGGGCAAAACCAACTTTACCAACAAGTCACACATGACCAATGAACACCAGAAAACATAGTGTCCATTCCTAAATAAATTCTTTTAATGCCTGTTCTTAATTTATTTAGAAAATTAGGTAGAATTATGAACACATATCAAAAGTGCACAATAAATTCTACCAAAATTACAGAGGCCTACACATGCTCCCAAAAGTCTACTTTCCAAATTTGAAACCATTTAGACATGTATAACAACCTCTATGAAAAAGACAACTGGCTATAGCAATAAATCATGGGAGAGCAAGTTAAACCTAAAACTCAATATTTTCTGTGAACACAAGGCCATAGAATGAACCAACATCATAGAGCAACATCATACTAAGGTAATGGAACAACATTTTCTATTTTATCGTTTATATATTATTTATAAGCTATTTATCAAGATACATTGAACAACTACTAGGTTTAATATTTTTCTTAGTTAGTAAATGTCATCATAAGATTAATAAAACAATAATCACTATTTTTGGACTTCCCAAACTCTAAATATGGCTCTGTGGTCAAGTTTATAAGCATTTTAGAGCATTTTTAAAGATTAAATAAAAACATCAGAAAAACATCTACAAACACCTAACATTTTATGACTCTATTGCATAGATCACTTCTCAAGGTTTCCAAAAAGTCCACATTTGCAAATTTTGGAATTACCTAGCATGAGATATGATTTTTAGAAGATTTACAAATTTTCTAAAATTCAAATCTAGAAATTACTCAAACCCTAATTAATGCTAGGCACACCCGGTTGTACACCTGAATCAGCTACACTTGAAACCGACATGTGGGACCTGTTACCCAGCCGGGCCCGCCTGTCATCAACACAAGGAGAGACAGAGAGAGGGGGAGGCGTCGGTCATCTTCTTCACCTCGCCAGGAAACAGAGGAGTGGCCGGCTCGCGGCTCCGGCCGGCCGGGGCGGCGCTCCGGCAACGAGCGGCAGTGGAGGAGCGGCAGGAGACCCGTGCACACCCGAGGGGCCACTTGTCTCGGCTCGAGGTGGCCCCAGGCCCGCTGGCCATGGAGGCAAGCGGTGCCGGTGGCCGGTGTCCGTGCTCTGGCCGGAGGAGCGGCGGAACAGCGGTGAACGGTGGCTCTGGAGCATCACTAGGGCTGCGCGCATCCACAGGCAAGGTGGAATCGCTGGGGACCTCCCACAGCGTCCTGGCCACGAGCCGCCGCAGCAGGTGACGAGGGTGACCTCCGGCGGCGGTGGTGAAATCGGCGTTTACGCCTTCACCTTCGCTTGGCTTGACCATCCAAGGCGCGGACGAGATAGAGGAGATTACGACTAAGCTACGGCTATGGTGGAGCGAGTAGCGCCATGGCTACGTAGACGTACGGGGTCGCCGGAGCTCTTGGCGGAGGAGGAGATGGCGTTTCCCGCCTCAGGCGTGAGTGGCGAGAAAGGAAAAGGAGGGCGCGGCTCAGGCAGTGCAGGGGGGTGCTCCTCTTCTCGATGGACAGCAGGCAGCGGCGCTGGGACAGCCACGGCGCGTGGCGCACACGCGGCGGCAAAGCTCTGAAGCCGGTCGGCACTGTAGCTGCTGAATGGTTCTGGGTTTTTCAGTTCATCAGGGCGACTGACGGGCGATTTTTGTTATTGATCATTTCCCAAACCGGCTCGAGTTAGGCCATGGTGTAATTAACAAAGTTGGAGAACTATATGAGTACTGCAAGATTTCCAATTGGAGCTTGAGCTGGTTTGGCTTAGTTAGGAAGTTACAGTACTCCAAAGAGGGTCACCTTGAACTGCATAGCAGTTAGGATTTAACTAAAATGGCTAAGTGCTAAACAACATGCCAATTCAGCCTTGTGGCCCTATTTTGAGCAGGTTCCAAGCATTTTCATGAGATGATCATTAAAGGACTTTTGCTCCACAATAAAATTGCTACAATTTTGCTTAAGGGTGTACCAACATGCAAGGTCATCTTGATGCACTTTTTAAATCAAGGAACAAAAGGAGTCATTTGGTCAACTAGGGTCAAACTAAGGATTAGAAGCTTAATTAGGCAACTTGGTCAACCTAAGCATTGCTCCATTAGGTATCCTAAACATAGTTAAGGTACTATAGAGCATGTTAGACCATCCCAAGTATCATTTACATAACATCCCTAGTTAACACATAATGGGAACATAGAATACAAACATCTTTTCATATGTTTCATCACTATGTTTCAGGGTCTTGCTACATGATGATCATTCATCCCAAAGATGTTTACCAACATGTAAGGCAAGGACATGCATAGGGTACACATGGCCATATCATGCCATGCATGACAGCACCTAGGTACAAGTTATGTTTCAATAATTGAACAGAGATGTTGCACTAGTGAAACAGGGATGTTGCATTGGTTCAAAATAAATGTTTCATCACTTTGGTTTAACCAACAAGAGGATAGTTTCATGATAGGAGTGGATCAAGCTAGGCTCCTGCAAGGTTAGTGCCTAAACAGGCAAGATAACACCAGGGTGTTACAATCATGATAATGCTTAACTTGTCATTAAATGATTTTTTTATTTTCGCTGAAACTCTGATAACATTTTATATTCCGCTATTATAATCAACTGATGCCATACTATGATGTTGTATTAAAGTGATGTAAGAAATGGTTAAGAATGTTATAAGTTTTATCTCTCATTTATGATCCTGCCAGAAAAATGTGGATTTTCGAGTTCTCCCTTGGGTGTGCTTGCCAGAATCGCGTAGTTTAGTGCACTCTCCTGAGTACTTATTGTCTAATGGAAGACGAGTACTCCCAGGAGGGCATTAGATTAGACAATTCTGCCACAGGTGGTATCAGAGCATAAATGACAAAATAAAGCTTCAAAACTCTTTTCTAAATTAAAATCTGACAACATATTTTTACAAAAAGGTTAGGGCGTTTGCATACGAAATTATATAAGTAGCCATATTACTATAGTTAAGTATTTGGAATAGGTTTAAATAGGCTTTCATCTAGTGAACTAACTCATACGTAGTATACGGTCCTTAAGTCAGACGCGTTGTTACTGCCATAATCATCGTGCCAGTATTGCTTGCAGGTGCCCTGTTCGTAGGTACCACGCGTCTTTGTCCATGAGTTACTGTTGTACTATGGCTTCGTGCCTCGTGATTCACACTTGTCGTGGCTTACGTATTTTGCACTCCTTCCTGCGCTCTTGTCAAACCTCTATCCTGTAGTCGTGCTAGTCTTTATGGCCTCAGACACCGTTCATCTCATGTGCGTAAAAGTCCTACTGTTTTACTTTACTGGTCCCCACGTGTGGCTCGAGGGGGGTCTATGCCAGGACCACTGACTGCTCTGCCATTAAAAGGGGACCAAGCCCAACCACTTGGTATCACCACTTAGTGCATTCCAGCTCTCTTAACCCTTTTCCCTTGAGCAAGCTTCTCCTCAAGCCTCCCTTGCAACCACCATCCACCTAGGATGGCAGAAGCCTAGGTTAGCAGCTACTGCCTAAACACCGAGGGTTTCCCCAAAATCCTGTATGCCACCCTGCAAAAGCTCAGAGTTAAGGATCATCCCAAGTATGTGGGTCATGAGTACATGAAGCATGGCACTGAGCGATGTAATGTCACCGTCTACATTGAGAGGAGTTCTCTGACATCACTGAAGCCTGGAATGTGACTGTAACCGGGTTTTGCTTCAGTGACACCTACCAAGTTATGGCCCACAAAGCCTTGCGACATCTTTGCCAAATCTATGAAGAGCCCATTGCTCGTACCTGCTGGTAATTATTAACTTGACACTTGTTTTGAATAGTCACTTACTAATTACCTACACTCTTAGCTATTTGTACCAGGTTGTCATCCCTGGTAATGAAGCTAAAAATGTTTGTTGGCATTACTTAGTAGTTTACTACTAAGCAGTTATATTATCATTTTATGTGACCAGAAAGAATATAAAGATATGGATGAAAAGTAATCCATAAGCGCACAGATAATTATACCATTGTAGCATTTTATCGGGGTATTCTAGGTATCATTATTTATATTTTTACCACAAGGAGGAGCTATGGGGTTGGCTAGAGATGATGAACAAATGTACATTACTTATGACAGAATCAATCACATAGCACATACTCAAACAGAGGTAAGCCAATAATGATAAATGATAAGTATAAATATTGATAACATCCAGAGATAGAAATAGACTACTCATAACTTAGTAAGACTAGACAGGAGATTAGTTAAGAGATTATATTCTTATGTAGTTTCTTATTTACTAAGTCTTTTATACACTCTAGCATATATACTCTCATGTATAGCATAATTACTCTTCATCTACGCATAAGGAACATTACTAAGGAAAATCAAGAACAGAGCAAGACTTTCTTCGCAACCAGGTTCTACTTGTTCTACATACGGGGAGTGGATTATAAAGGACTCAATGGGAGTGTCATTTCCATGATCTACCACATGACCTGACATATAGAGTGCATCTGCAAGCAAACAATATCTAAGCACTATGCTTACATAATGTCAACCACTTAACTCACTTGAGTACTGAATTAAGCGCTTTGCGATCTTATGCACAAACTCATTATCAATCATGACTATATCAAATATACTACTAGAGTAAACTAGAAACATAATAAACAGAAACATAGTATTGAAATAGAATAAAGTCATAACAAGAGGGATACAATGGCTATACCAGCCTCTAGATGATGATGAATCCAGAATCCTGAGCAGGAGCCCGAACTCTATGAATACCTTGCTAGCTAGCGTATACTAGAACTTTGAGTAGCTAATTTAATTCTCTGGTGGAGAAGAGATCCTCCTGATATTCTAGCTCCTTGGCTTAATGACTTCTCTCCCTAGGGGAGGGGTAGGGCTTGTTTATATAGGCCGGTGGGATAAACCAGGGCCCTCGGATCAAACTGACTTCAATCAACGGCGAAGATACAAATCCTAAGGCGATGGAGGAACCGACATAGAAGACCGTGGCTGATAGGTGGACCCCTAGGTTGGTCGACCTGGCCTTATGCTAGGTGGCCCCCTCTTTGGTGGGTCGCCTTCTCGTGTCTGCTTCTAGATTCTTCTCAAATTGGTTTCATGGTGGAATATGCTTTTTAGCCTGATGTCCTTGATATCTTGCCTCCTGTTCCTGATAAATCTCTGTAGAAACACAGATTCACCAAAACATGTGGAATTCTATCAGTTCAAACCCTAATTCTATGTTGGAGGTTGGTATATGCCCTTTTACATGTTTTATTGATGGTTTAAAATGAACAATAACTACCGTCAACAGTACCCCCATGCGGTTCTTTCCACTTTTGGATAAGAATCGGCGGGTATAGAAGGCTCTCATAGAGGCTTTGCTGGGTTGGGACGTGCAAGAAGACAGCCCGACTATGGTGCACCTGACCACGTACTTGTTTGCTCTGGATGAGCAGTACGACCAGTAGGCCTCGGAGCTGAGGGAGTGTCTTCATCGGGCCGACGAAGCCGAGATCTTCATCAGGATGCTCCAGGTGTAGCTTGCCGAAGCACACGCCAATGTGGCAGCCGCAAAAAGTCGAGAGGCTACCATGGCGAAAGCCCTCATGGTGGACAAAGATCGACATGCCCAGGAGCTGGAGGACACCTATCTCGTCACAAGGGCCAAGTGTAGGACGTTGGCCACGGAAAAGCAGGAACCCTTGATCTTGGAGGGAATTCCTGTCCATCCATCGGAGTGAAGGAGAACCGGTGTTTGAGCACCTCTAGTGCCTCCACCCTCAGAGATCTCTGAAGTAGAGTCCTTGCTTCCTCTCACTCAACCACCACCAAGAGAGGAGGCAAATCCAAAGCCGGAGCCCGGGAACGAAGCTGGTTGTTCTGGTGAAGTAGATTAGTTGTTCTAGGGGAGTAATGCTTCCTGCAAATGCAATAAACCCACAAGCCAGATAGCCTTGCATATCCTTGGAGCCTTTTCTTTTCTCCTGACGGGTAAGTCTTGCGGAGTACAATTGAGTACTTAGGGTTTGTTGTATCCTGTTGCAGGTGACAGGTGTTTATGGAGCTAAAACTTGTGTGTGGAAACCTCCTGGTGGCTGGTGGGCTCAGTGTAGATTTCCTTTACATGCGGACATAGAGTTTATTTAAAGTTTCCACAAAAATGTTTTACAAAGGAAAAACTTATAACATGTTATTATTGCATGTATATAAAAGTTCATCATGATAATGCTTAACTTGTCATTAAATGATTTTTTTATTTTCGCTGAAACTCTGATAACATTTTATATTCCTCTATTATAATCAACCGATACCATACTCTAATGTTGTATTAAAGTGATGTAAGAAATGGTTAATAATGTTGTAAGTTTTATCTCTCATTTATGATCCTGCCAAAAAATGTGGATTTTTGAGTTCTCCCCTGGGTGTGCTCACCAAAATCGCATAGTTTAGTGCACTCTCCTGAGTACTTAGTGTCTAATGAAAGACGAGTACTCCTAGGAGGGCATTAGATTAGACGGTTCTACCACAATGGCTACATATCCATCTCCATCTCCTCCAAAGCGGTCTCCCCCTCCTCCACCTCCCGCGCCGCAGAGCCAGAAGAGGCCCCCACCCTCAGTGAAGTCCCCGGTGAAGAAGAAAGCCAACCATCGTAAAACAATGCCCCCTTCAGAGAAGATGCCTTATGAGAAGTATGAAGAGGAATCAAAAGCGGCGACACAAAAAGATTTGGATAACTGATGAAATAGTTTAGCAGAATCAAGAGCAAGGAGGTTGGAACTTCAAAAAAACTGCCAAAGCCGCACTACATAGCTCAATGAGAACTAAGGAAAAAAGTTTATGAAGTGGAGAAAAAGCGGCGTGAGGCATATAAGCCCCCGCCATTATTGGACTATGAACGCTCTCTCGACTAGTCATATAAGGCGTCGCTGAAAGCGAAGAGAGTAGGAAAAGATGTTGCATAGCTCAGACAGCAATCTAAGCAATCTATCGACCCACTAGTTGTTGATGATGATTGCACAAATGCACAAGACGGTCCAGTCAATAGGGAGGCACTCCAAAACTTCATGAGCACAACAGGTCTCACACCTCAACAACTCATTAGGGGAGGATCGATACCAATAGCCAACTTTGATATTTACCGGACCTATGAGTGTGGTAGGAGTCTTATCAACTGTAAGTCCTTGTCATCACTGGGGTACGCAAATGTTCATGTTAAATAAGTGGTACTTAAGAGCGTGTGACAACGAAGAGGCATGGCTTATTGTCAAAATTAGACCAGAGCATTACTTCAAAGGCTATGACATTTTACATATTGAGTTCAATGAATTACACCAATTATTAAACCGTGACGCTCTCGACAAATCTCTCCTTAGCTACTGGTGTCTGTAAGTGATTCTTTCTATAATTGAAGTAACTTGCATGTTAGTTCGTTGTCTATATATAGTTATTCTCACACTATATATATTCTTTGGTACTATATAAATGCATATATGAGATGCTGAAACTAAAGAAAAAAGGGTTAACTGATGTTGGTTTCATGGATCCGAATCACACATTCAAGGACACGATTACTCTATACGATAGATGGCGACCTCAAGTGGAGAATAATCTATTTAGGTTCTTAGATAACCAACATGACAAGACACGGATACTCTTCCCTTACAACTTCAAGTGAGTGTTAATGTCTTGTGCCCATTTTATTTTGCTTATTCCATGTTGACTTTAGTTAATGAGTTATGCCTGTGTATAAACATGTAGTTACCACTGGATACTGCTGGTCATCGATATGCCCAGGAGTATTATAAAGATCTTTTACTTAGCAACAAAACCTCGAGAAGATTACCAAGAAATGATAGATATTCTCTGGTGGTAATTTCGGTCTCGCACACTGTATACTTTCTTATGACATTTTATTTATTTTGTTGGGCAGTGCTTGAAAAAGGTTCGCCGAGAAATACCATTATGGTCAATGCGAAGTGCCTCGGAATGTAGTCCAATACCCAGTAAGTACTAGCTAGGTCACCGCATCTTTATTTAGTTCAATTTAATATTACCATGCTTCATTGGTTGATAATGAATCTTTTTCTCATAAAGTGGTGTCTGCAGCAAGGATCGGGGAACAATTTATGTGGATACTATGTTTGCGAGTTCCTCATGGAGTACTCAAGGAGAATAAGTGAAGAGATCCTCGAAGTACGTAAAAAAATATATAATTTATTTATTACCATTGTGTTGATATATATATATATATATATATATATATATATATATATACTTTTCCTTTCATTCGAATTGAAGATTGAATGGAGGAAGCAAAAGGTTCTGCGATGTGACCAGATCAAAGCAATTCGAGAGGCATTGTCAGGATTTCTTATGGATGAGGTCATAGATCCCAAAGGCGTATATTACTATGACCCTAAAGAATTATTACCTAGTAGCCATACGACTGAAGATTAGGGTTGAATAAAATCCCAAGGACATGAGTACAAGGTTTTTGTGACTTTATTATATACATATTCCATGCATGTACAACCTCTTGAAATATTTGTATATATGTAGTTTCATACATTTTAGTGTGTTATTTATGTATAATGCTCGAACGGAACCTTATTTGATGTACGTATATATGGACGTATATTAGTAGTGTAGAATTCGTGTACGAAAACCTAATCGAAACAAAAAAAGAATTGAATTGAAAAGAAACCGTAAAATGAAAAGGAATGAAATGGAAAAAGGAACCTTTAGTATCGGTTGGAAACACCAACCGAGACTAAACATGCCAGCCCTGGTGCAATATCTGGAGGCCTTTAGTCCCGGATTCACAATCCCGGTTGGAAAACCGGGGCTAAATAGGGTTTTCCAACCGGGACTGATGCTCAGTTTTGCACTAGTGTGTGAATGCTTGTGCGTACATATACCAGTATCGGTGTGTACATATATCAGTATGGGTGTTTCTCTTCCTCGCCAAAAAAAAACCTATGGTTGTTTCTCTTAGCCACACACGTTATCGATATCGTTTCTCTAGTGTGTGAATCAGTGATGATGAAAAGAAAAAATAGTGATAATCACTTTTTTCTCTAAAAACAGCCTTTCGAAAGTCATGGCTGCAGGTGCTTTGATTGATTACTACGACTAAAACTAATTTAAGCCCTGTCGGCGGCACGTACCTTCATGCATGCTCACGAAATAGAGATCAAAGATCTGTGACACTCGCCGCCGGCCGGGCCCACGTATAAGGTGGATGATCATGCCGTTTTATATCCAATGAAACGTTTTCCATTTGAAAATGGACATGGTTCATTAATTAAAAAGATTAGGAGACATATACTATATTGTTTTCAAAATGAAGAAAGAGTAGCACGCACTCAAACGATTGCCATCATCAGTGGTTGGAATGTTAAGAGTATGAAAATAATACTGCGGTCAAACATTTTTTTACTTTTCACGGTGGTTAGACATAAAAAAAAGATTTTATTTTAGAGAACATTCAAATGAGTTACAGTTTCGAAAAGTAGTCAAAGGCTTAGTAGCCTGCTTCTAGAAATTAATTTTTAGAGGTGGTACTTAAAAACTACCTCTAGAAATGTGCTTATTTTTCAAGACACATGCCTCTTAAAGGATGAGAATAACTCTGGAATCGATTTCTAGGGTAGACCTCTATCCTAAGGAATCATCTTTGGCAATTGTTGTCACACAAATAATTTTTTTCATATAAAGTTTGGTGAATATAAACTTTGTAGCAAAATTTTAGAACTCGATATGATCTACAACTTTTTATTTGAGATTATTTTGAAGCCTAAAAATTCATTTTTTTGAATTCGATTTATGAATTTCTAATGACCTCAAATGTTGACATGATCAATACCAATTTATTGTAGCTCTCCATAAATTTGACAAGTTTTTTATTTGGGTCACTTAAAGTTCTAAGCATTCGTTTCGAGTTCTGAAATTTTGAATTGTCAAATGACCTCGGATGATGATATGGTCTATAACAAAGTTGTAGTTCTTAACAAGACATAAAACTTTGAATTTTGTAACTTTTAATTTGAGATCAAAGGCTTAAATACTTTATATATATATTTGTATTTCTAGAGACAGGCCCTTCAAAGGTTCACCTCTTAAAATAATTTTTAGATGTAACCCACCTTTGAAACCCACTGAAGCAAGAAAAAATAAATGAAGGTAGTGGGATGATAAAGAAGACTTGCACGCTGATGGAGGTGTCGGGATCGAATCCTACAAAAGGCACACGTGAGTAAATAGTAATATTGCATGCTTAGATAGCGAGCTTGTCTTGGGATTAAATATTTTTTTTCTATTATTTAGCACCATTTTTTCTATTATTTAGCACCATTTTTTAAATCCTACAAATAATTTTAGAAGCGGGCCACATAAACTGATCCCCTCTATAAATTGATTTCTAGAGACTGCCAACTTACATGGTCCACCTTGGACATTATCTCTAGAGGTTGGCCCACCAAACGATTTGCCATGAGATCACACGCAGGGTGTGTTTAGTTGGTGAAAAGTTGGTGAAAAGTTACTGTAGCACCTTTCGTTTTTATTTGGCAAAATTTCTCCAACCACAGACTAATTAGGCTTAAAAGATTCGTCTCGACATTTACAGACAAATTATGCAATTAGTTATTTTTTACCTACATTTAATGCTCCATGTATGCGTCTAAAGATTCGATGTGATGGATGGAAGAGGGAATATTTGGGGTATGCATGGGAAGTGAACGGGCCGCAGTCCTCACCAAATCATACATTGTACTCCAGTAACAATGCCAACGAATCAAGTTAGACTTTCACGGGATGATCCACCAGGGTCACACAGTCCCCATCAGATCATACTACGCACACTAGTGAGCTGGCCAATGAGTCACTGAGTCAAGTTTGGCCTCACTAGATGATCCATCGGGTTCATATAGCCCCACTGGATCATATGATGCTCACATGGTCACGGGGGCAAAGTCACTTCTTCTTAGAAAACAGTACCACTGGACGAATCTATCAGGGAACAATGCTATCATGTGGTGCATCTGACGCTGTTTTTGGCTTGTTTGAAGTCTTGTCTTAACCAATCCAACTTTCTTTGAGATTCTTGACTTGAAACCATCTCAATGGGGCCACTTACCATGATCAACTTGAGTGAGAGTTAGCATCTTATGCATCCGCATGCTCTCGCTTCGACTCTCTCAAGTTGAATGTCTTGGACTCCCATAATATATAGTACGACCAAAGGAAAAACAAAAACTAATACTAGCGAGAGCACCCATGTAAACAGCCTATATTCGTTCTATAGTGTATTTAGTCTTCAAAAATATTCTTTGTGCCATGCTTTAATCGCGAACCAAGTCTTGGCACCAAGACAATTGTGGCTATTCTCATTGCGACTAACTTGATTGCATACACCACAACAAAACACACGTTAGTCACAATATATGTCCTCATAAATCACTCAAAACCTAGAATCACCATATTAGGGCCTAGTGTCACGGAACTGCCCAAATTATAAGAACAAAAGTACAAAAGCAATCGCCGGAGCAATTAAATTCCCGTACTTAAGCTCCTATAACTCCGGTAGTCCAATCAAATCACGAGGGATTTCAAGCCAACCAACATACAAGCCAAGATCATAGTGGTCCAACATAACAGGTCATATATACATCCGTTTCATAAGTAATTCAACATATATCAGAGTTCAGTAGAGTTATTACAACTCAAGTTCAAAAGTAACGGAAGCAAAGTAGTTTGAAACTAATATCACCTTAATTCAAATACATGCCAGTACCAAGGTTAATTTCCAATAAAAGCATGAGAGACAAGATAGCTCAGAAGGATCATGCCCATGATCACACTCTGCCACTATAGCAGGAGCCATCCCATTCTTGCAGTAGCCATGATACATCACAACTTGCAACAAGTGGGAATAAACCCTGAGTACGAGAAGGTACTCAGCTAGACTTACCCGTCATAAACCAGAAATAATATGACACCAAGGAGTATGCAAGGCTTTCTTTCAGTGGGCTAGCTTGACTCATTTGCGAAAAGCATAAGTGATTATGAATACGCCATTTTAAGCACTTTTACATCATATTTGTTATAACCTATTAATCTAGGTAAGCACCTATGCTAAAGCAATCACTTGATTAATCATTAACATCAAAGGTTATCATTTCAGGTTTAGCATTTTCAACATCATCCACATAACCATCCGTGTTCCATCATCATTACTACGATGCCATAACTCGAGTCAAGTGTTCACTATCCAGTGAACGATGGCGATTCAAATCGATTATTAACCAGCTGGTAATTTATTCCTCACACAAACCTCACTCACCCACTAAAGTGAGATATTGGTCACCGAGTCAACTATCCAGGTAAAGTCTCGAGTTTGCCAGGAACCACATGTACCCGGGGGCCGCCCGACTGCTCTTTGGCCTTATCATCGCGCCCCCGTGTCCTACCACACCTGCTCTGGTACAGTGCGTTGCGAGCAATCCACTCGGCCCGAATAATCTCCCAGCTTCGCGGTCGAAAAGTATATTATTCGACCAGCTAAATGTGAGGCATGCGTTCAACATGACCTGAGGCCCAACAACGGTCGGTCCTTAATCGACATAGACGGAAACTACAAGCATCCCAGAACCCTGTCTGGTTGCCCAATACTTATTCCGCCCGGTCTCCAATTATCCATCAACACTTGGTTATTTTCAGAATATCATCCATTCCATAGCTAAAATATTTCAGTAACCACCTATAATTGCAGGTGATCGGAAATCACCGATCGCTACCGGTCTAAGCAGGGCTAAGCAATATTTTCGATCCTGAACCAAAATAGGATTTTAGGCATACTTATGGGACAAAGAAAGGGTATATATGCAGCAAGTGTTTTCAATCAACTCCTATAATTTAATGCAACAATACATATATAACATATATTTACTCAATTGCTTTTATAAAGTAGGAGACTTAGAATGCTCCAGGGCTTGCCTGGGATCAAACACTAGGTTAGTGATTGACAGATGACACTCGCTTGGCGAGCATCTCCCATTCCAGCACTTGCTTAGTCCTTTCATCTTCGGGATAGGTCCACCAAACACCGTCTTCGGGTTTGGCTTCAACATCTCATCCTTCACGTGGTGCATCTAGCGTACCTAGATGAGATGCAAGATGCATGTGTATGAATATGATAAATGGTAACACAAGATGTATCACATAAGCATTCAAGTAAACACACGATTAAGACATAGACACCAAAAGCTATTTAACTAACATCACACAACCAATTAAAGAGGGCAAGCACATCAAGCATAACACAAGTTTAACAAGATCACAAGTATCTTAACTTGACCATCATCAATGGTATAAGCCACACTTAGCAACACATGGAGTAAACAACCATAACTAGCATCTGACAATTTCTATACTGCAAACAACAGCTACATGTTTGGATCATAAATGGAGTTATACAAATTCAATAGCTATGCAACAAGACATTCTAGAAATCTTATGAAATTGTCTATAATTCATATTTAATCATCTTAGCATGATTCTCAAGTTAACCAAGTCAAACATGCATAATTACAGAATCTGGTCTAGAGATTCCAGAGAACAACTATTTCTGGAACCCAAATTGGAGCAGTCATAACTCACAAACTACAAGGCCAAATGCCACTAAAATTTAACACAAGCTAGATTAATGAGTCATCTACAACTTTGTTATAAGCATGTTTCTCATCAAACATCATTTTCATGGTGCAATTACCAAAGTCCCAGAAACTGTCCAGGAAAGCATCAATTGCAAGAATAAATATTAACTTATATTCCAAACATACATCTGGCCACAACCAATGTAACCATCATAAAGTGCATGTTAAATGATCACCAAAAAGCATAGTGCTCATCCCTAAATAAATTCTTTTAATACATTTCTTAATTTATTTAGATAGCAAGATAAAATAATAAACATATACCAAAAGTCCATAATAAAATCTATAAAAATTACAGTAGCTCTTACATACACCCAACAGTCTACTGTACAAATTTCATGCTCTTTAGACATGTATATCAACCTCTATGAAAACGACAAATTGCTATTGCAAGAATTCATGTGAGAGCAAGATACACTAATAACTCACTCATATGGCAACCAAAATTCATGAAATTTTTACCACACATTAAACATCATATGAGTATCATGCTACAAAAATTTCACTTCATTTAGAGCCCTAGATCTACAGTTACGAAAATGACAAATACAACTAGCATTAAAAACCTAGCTGCACAAATATATTTTTACAGAGAAAACTTTAAACTAAAATATGCCATATTATAGATCTACTGCGTAGATAATTTCACAAGGATTCCAAAAAGTACTCATTTGCTATTTTACGATTTTCCTACAATTTACTATGAATTTCTAAAGTTCCTGCAAAATAATTACAAATCAGTCCTGAGAGCACTATTCATCTGAGTCTATGACAGTGCAGATATGCCCTTCACTTTTGTCGAATTGCTGCACGCGGCCCTTGACGAAGATTTGAACAGGGAGCTCACTGTAGCTCGCTGATGCCGGCCAAAGGAGGCTCGTCAGCGGCGGCTGAGGGGCGGGGGAGCCACAGGGGGCCAGCACGCACCCGCTGGGCTGCCTGGCTTGGCCCGAGGCGCGGCGTGCATGGCCGGCCACTAGCCTGCATGGGCTGACGGCAGCTGCTCCGCCGGCGAGGAGCAGCGGCAGCTAGCGGCGCTGTCGGAGGGGGCCGGTGGCGGCAGTGCGAACTGGAGAACGCGATGACGCGGCTGGCTCGGGCAAAGGCGGCACGCAGCAGTGGCAGTGAGTGAGCTCGGGAGTCGGCCATGGCGGCAGCTCGAGCTCGGTCATGGCAGAGCGCGAGGGAGAGCGCGGAGAGAGGCGAGGAAGAGCGAGAGCAAGTGCTTGGGGGAGTGGGGAGCGCCTGGGCAGCTCGGCATCCACTCAAGGAGGGCATAAAGACGCGGCAAAGGATGGCAGAGGGGGGAGGAGCGCGTGTCCAGCCATGGAGGGCGTGAACTCGTGCATGCCGGCCACGTTGGCATTTCTTCGGGCACCTGGCGTGCGTCGGTGGGGCTGAGGTGGGCGCCGATTTTAGGCCTCCTACAGGCCGAATTGGACCTCGGACCAAAAATGAAGTTTGAAGCCCACGTGATACCCTCCAACTTTCATTAATAATGTTCATCCATTAGGGCAATAGATTAGCAGCTAATTACCTTCCAAAATAGCAGTGTCAACGACTTAACAATCTTCACTTTGGGCTCCAATTCCCTTGCCAAAACTTGGTCAAACGGAATGCAACTTTTTCCTATGCCTTCTCCATGGAGTTATGTCCAACTTCTATTTTTGTATCAAGTCAAGTTGCTTAACGAAAACACGAGAACGCGGCATGCCAATCATTATCGCCATTGAAATCCCAGACTTAGAAATATTTCTAAGTGCTGAAAACTGTAGCAGATTCAATATTGTGACCTTTGTTTGACTCGGTTATGGACCAAACTAGCTCTTGACCCTTAAACAAAGTTTCTTCTTCATAATATGAACTACAACTTTTATTTAAGGTCTAACATCAAAACTGGTATAGAAATCATATTTCTACTTTGACCAAAGTGGTATCACGATAAAGCTTAATTTATCCTTTTTTATCCATTGGAGCATTTTCTGGACATTTGCTCAACACGAACCTTTCATGACTTTTGTTATAGAGTCCATCTAGAGTCTTTTGGGCAAGGTTGCAAGGTTTGGTTGATGACCTATATTTTCATTCACCTAATAATGCAATTCCAGCACTTAGTAAACCCATTCCAACAAGGATATAACTTATCATTTCATGTGACTTTTTGATTCCAAACGTCATGAAACTTTTCTAATGACCAATATAGATTGGTACTAAGGTGAGACACATGAAGATATTGCAATAACACCACCTAAGCATATATATCTTGAAAATGGCCTATATGTAAAGCAATGGTGCAACATCCAAGTTTATGTTAGGCTCATCTCCATAGGTTGACCTTGACATCGTCATCTCCACTTAATCTATCATGTTTGAGCTCAAACCCACTGCTTAACTGGTGGCAAACACCTAGAGTGTTACACCTAGATTCTTTAGAGGAAGAAGAAAAGAGAGAAGAAGATGGAAAATATGAGGAATGGGTGAACGATCCCCCATATCTGACTACATTGCGTTCATTGTTGTACCAAGGATCATTTTTGTTTGAAGGACACAAACCAATCTAGAAGGCATAGGCAATGCTAAAGGTGACTATTGATGGTCACTAACTCATCATTTCATACCATCAACTATGCTTAATTTGAGGCATCAACCATAGTCCTAGGGCTTAATTCTAATCAATTCTACAAGTTTTGGTGGTTCCAAGTGTTTTGTAGGATATGCTTGAAATATATACGAAAAGACACTAGTAAGGAGCATATGCAAAGACAGGATCCAAATGAACATCACTACAAAAAAATCTCAAATGCCACATTTGATCTCACCATGTCAAAGAGCTCGTTGAAATACACGAAATGGTGTTTTGGATCACCCAATTTGGAGGCCAGACGAGAAAGTTACACCTTCCTGAGGATCGTGACACGGGTCACGCTAAACAGGAGACAGAGGGAGGTTGGGCGATGTGGACATGGGTCGGTGAAAGTCCCTAGTTTGGTTTTGGCTAATTGATGAAACCTAGGACTAACCTTTGTATCTAAGTGGATGATTTAGATAAAGGTGGTCATTGAATATGAGACATGACATTGACTCATGTGACCAAGATGATGAAGACCAAGATGATGCTTGGCTCGATGGACCAGTTGTGAAGGTGAAGGGCAAGTCAAGGCTTTGAAGCGAAGGACCATGCGATGGTGAAGCTTGAGCAAGACTTGGTGTCGATGGACCGATGCAACGGTGAAGAGCAAGTGAAGTCAAGGTCGATGGATCGAGACGGTCATGTGATGATATGAAGTTGATCATATCTTTTGGAAAAACAAAATAGGCTCAAGGCAAAGGTATAACCATAGGGCCATTTTGTTTTGCACTCAAGACACCATAGAGGGTGTCAGTGGTTTAGGATCGATAGCCGAACTATTAAGAGGGGAAGTCTTATCGGTTATTCGACGCATGGGTGCCACTAGGTGAATTCATGAAGTGCATTGCATGTAGGGCCTAGTGAGCTAACTGGAAAACCTTCGAAAATGATTATAAAAATGCTAACACACGTGCACAAGGTGGTGATCACTTGTTGGTGTTGGCACATTTACGAAGGCATTGGAGTTTGAACGGTAGAGAGGGTTTGGGTCTCTCTCCACTACTTTCCACTACTTTCAAGCGTTTTTGAGGACTTGAAATGCCTATTTTCCACTACGTCGAAAGTCAAAAAGAAACGGAGGCGAACGGAGGTCACAGAGGTGACCGGACGCTGCACCGGACGCGGTCATGGTATGACCGGACGCGTCCGGTCAGTTCAACGCAGCAGTCAGGCGCGCGGGTGTTAGGGTTTGCAACCGGCGCGTTCGGTCACTCGCGGGACCGGCACGTCCGGTCAGGCACCCAGAGGGAACTGAAGTTCGCAAGGTCGATCAGACGCGCGGCACGTCCAGTCACACGCGATCAGACACGTTCGGTCGTTGAGGGAGCTTACTGGACTCTAATTGGACGCTAGCACTATCGCGTCCTGTTGTTGCCTGGAGCATGTCCGGTCGTTGCTTCGCAGGCTCGCGGTGCTGTGCGATCGACGCGTCCGGTCAGTTGAGCGGCGCGTCCGGTCGACTGGTTTGACCGTTGGCGTAGTAACCATTGGAGGATCGGATGTGGTTGAGCGCGTCCGGTCAGTTTCGACCGGCGCATCCAGTCATCCCGAAAAACATCCAGTGAAGGGGTACAATGGCTCTATTCATTTGGGATGCTTATAAATACTCATTGGCCGGCCCTTGGGGAGGCCTCTCATGATTTCTAACACTCTTGTGCATCCTTTGAGCTAGAGCTTCTCCCTCCTACTCATCTCTCTTGCTTGATTGCAAATCAAAAGTGAGATTGAGTGATCCCAAAGTGCATTGCATAGCCTGAGGGCATCTAGTGGCACTTGTGAGTGGTTTAGTCGGTGGATTTCTTGTTACTCTTGGAGAGTACCGCTCCTAGCTGGCTTGGAGATTGTTGGAGGCGTTGGAAAGAGAAGGAGATTGTTCTTGGCCACCTCCGGTTGATTGTAAGAGGTTCTTGTGCTTTCCTCGGCGGAGCGCCAAAAGTAACTCTAGTGGATTGCGCGTGTCATTGAGTTACCTCACTTAAGAGTGGTGTCTTGTGGTGCCTTGCGGGGCGTGCCTTGAGGGGCAAGTGACTTAAGGGTCACACCAAGGAACCATCTAAGTGTTGGTCGACACAACCGGTGACGTAGCTTGTCGGTGCACAAGTGAACACCGGGTGAACAAAAATATTGTGTCTCTTGTCTCTCGGTGATTGTTCTTCATATTGTGTTGTTGTCAATATTGATTGATTGTATATCATCTTGGTGATTGGCAACATCTTCACTCCACCGTCGGTATAAGATTCACAATCCTCTCTCTCGCATTTATATTTACTAGTTATCTTGTGTAGCTCTAGTGGTAGCCTTTGCTAGTAGTTGTTAGCTTGCTCACTAGTGTAAGTTTAGTGACATAGCTCTTTTATGAACTAGAGATCACAATCTACTAGACTTGTGGATAAGAGGCTTGCATCACAACCGTAGGCTAAGCAAAACTCGCTTTACGCCGTTTATTGTTCTAACAAGTTTGCTTAGTGGCTTGTGTAGGATTTTTATAGGCTATTCACCCTCCCCTCTAGCCATCTAGGACCTTATAGTCGGTCGACCCAACACTAAGCCCAAACCATGTAAAACTTGGTCCAAAGCTTCTTTACACACCATAGATCCCAAGGAAGGTAGGCTTGCACAAATGGAAGCAATAGGGTGTCGGTCTACCTGGCAATTTTGCCAAATGGACCCATCTTTCTCTGGTGATTACTCACTGACCATCCCAAGTCGGTTATGGCCAGATGGAGGCATGGGAGCACATGGAGGAAACTTGAAACTTCAACTTGAGTCCTCCATCTTGGAGTAGCCCCTACTCCACATTTGAGTAGCCCCTACTCCTCCTAGCACTATAATAGACCCACTCCCTCACTTATAAACACACACCACAAGGGAGCTAGCCTCCATTACACACTCAAGATGTAGAAGTAGAATAGTTGATTTGGGAATTAGGGAAATTTGCATCCCAAAGTTACCTCAGTTTAATACCGTAGCTAAATCATATACGAGAATGATGTATTTCTAGTTTGAGGAAGATTCAATGTACGCTTGAATCCCTATGAGCACTTAAATGTACGCTGTTGAATAGATGTTTAACCTAAGTATCACCATCAATAATAGGAAAACTCGGTCCTGCCAACATATTGAAATATTTAATTACATTTCGAAAGCATATGTTTGCATTTCACAACACACTGTAATCGTACATTGTTTGAATAAATGACATATTTTCTAGCAATAAAGCATTATCAGTGTCCGAAAGTTACTACCTGTACATTCAAGGAGGATAGAAAGGCCGATATGTCATACATAACAAAAGTATTGTTCTTCACAAAATTCTTGAATCCCAACACTTTTGTTATTCTTCATGAGACAACCTAATTCTTCTCCATTTATTTCACTTCCAAACTCAACTAATGTAGTCCGTGGGTCACAAATGAGTAAATCAGCAATACTTCTTAGGTGCTAATAAAGTTGGTCCATCTCCAAGAACTCTGATTATACTGTCAGCTGATATCATGTGTGTTTTTGAGCTTGAACACTATCCATAAGTAGTTGTGTTACCGAATCTGTGCTGAAATCTGTTACCCCATTCACTTTTACCAATTCGACAAGCATTCAAAGACTTTACATCATTTCCTTTCATAGCATTTTGTTTTTATTAGACGTTGTTTAGGATTCATGCTTCCCCCCTCTCAATGACAACATCAAAACCTCGAGCCCTCGTTTTCCTACTATTGTCAGAACATGAAGCATCCAACCCTTCAGCCCTCAAACTAAACTTGACATTTTCCCACTTATTTTTTGCTCTTCTTGAAGAGCTCATTGACTTTGGAGCATCCGTCACAGGTGAATTTCCAAAAGTACTAGCCATTTACTATTAAACGAAACAACAATATTCTTAAAGAAGTAACAACAAAGGTAACATGCAACAATATTAGGACTCCATCATAATATATTCTTCATCCATGTCCTCTTGCCAGGGTAAAATACTTAGATATAGGATAGAATCTATTGAACATCCAAAAGACTTAAATGACAAATTCAAAATTTTCTTTTCCATCCTCGTCTTCAGATTGTTTATCCTGTTAATCATGATTTTATTCAGGGTCAAAATCATAGCCTGATAACTAATTTGATTTCAAGTGTACATTACACTACTGATTACAAAAGGATCTAAAACATGCAAACATTTTAAGTACAAGCAAGAAAAGAAAAATATGATACCTTGTATGTTTACTTGAGATTTTTTTTCCATTTACTGCCACTAAAGGATCTTAACAACTTCCGGCCATCCTTCACACAATCATTTCTATGACTAGTAGTTGTTTCCTATTAAATGAAACAACAATTTTCTTAGGGAAGTAACCACAAAGATAACAAGAAAAAAGATCATAACTCAATCATATTATATTCTCCATCCATATGTCCTCTTGCCAAGGTAAAGTACCTAGATATAGGAGTACAAGACATATCTATGGAACATTCAAATAACTTAAAAATGGTCAAAATTTTATTACTATGCTCCTTTTCAAATTATTTATCCCATGAATCACAGTTATATGCAAGGTGAAAACCATAGCCTGTCAACTACTTTGACTTAAATACATTGCACTACTGATTGCAGAAGGAGCTAAAGCATGCAACTGTTCAAAATACAAGTAAGAAAAAATAAAGATCATACCATGGATCTTATCATAATACCAGTTGCAAATGGATTCTTCCTCTGGGTTCTGCAATTGCCTTTCTTTTAAGACATAACACTTAGCACACAATGCCTTCATTCTAAACAAATCAAAGAAAAAATAGCAAGAAACAAATTTTCCAGTACAATGATTAGAAACAATCAGGCACACCTCAAATATAGATTATAGAATCTTAAGGAGTGAAAGGGAAAACCAAACAGCAGAAAAGTTGGTCAACCATTTGCAGTGGGCATGAGCTTGAGGAATCCGTAGAGGATCATACATTTGTGCTCTAGCCACCATATGTACTTAAAAGAAGATTAAGCGATTAGCTATAGTGCTAGGAATAGTGCTTGGGCTAGTTGAAGCCGCTTTAATGTTTGCTCTAGGTTTAGCCTAGTGTTAGTGAGATTTGAATACCTCTTGCTATCGGTGCTTGCGTGCACCAAATTTGTACATCTGGAGCTTGTAATCTTGCAAGATCATATCAAACAAGTTTGTAGTGCGGTTGTCGACATTATATGGGTGAGGAGAGGCCCTTCGTATTTTGGCTGTAGTTCTCCAATGTGAAGACGTCGAGGAGCGATTCGGGAGAGGTCACATGGAGACTCACTTGCACGTGGGGAAGGTTCGTGAGCTATCTACAGAGTTACCTCATCGAGAGCTTGGCCTTTGTAAGGGCATTCCTGCGAGGAGCTCCTATAAGGACTAATGGAAACCGTGAACTTTCCGATATCATGGTAAAAAAAGGTCATCACATGGGAGTTTGCATTCTCTCTAATTTTGTTTGGATCGCAATTGGATTATAGTAATAAATAAATCATCTGTAGGTAATCCAGACACTTTATATTATAGGTTAGATTATAATAATCTAACAACCGGATTATTACAATTCTATAATACATCTCAAACATACTAATAGGAGACTAGGTGCTCGCAAGACCAAACCCTCTAATCCATCACCTATAATCCTAATCCGAGGATCCAAACAGTTTAGATTATTGTAAACTGTAATCCATAATCAAGATTATTATAATTGCACTCACAATCCAATAATCCAACTATGATCCAAATAGTCCTTTTTGTGCATTTGAGAAAAGTATTTATTTACAACCTAAGTCATTATTACAACAACAAAGATTTTGATGGTACTCACGTGTTTTGGTTCAAGATTTTGTCCTGTGTAGCTGTTATTATCCTATCTTTATGACTGAAAAAATAATCAAACTAAATCAAGTAATCAGCTCCGACTATTTGTGCTGGCAAAATTTATAGTACTGATGAACCATATGGTGCCACCAACAGGGCCCAGATTACTTGTTGGCCCGACGGCCCGGTCCAGGATTGCAATAAGTTCTGTTCGGATCCCCAGTGGGCTCATTTTAGCAGCCCCACACGTCAGTTTCGTCACCCTCGACGGCCGGCGGGCACCCACACCGCTGCTCCCGGTGCCGGCACCGCACCACCACCACACCACACCACACCACGGCACTTCGCCACTACTCCGCATAAAGAAGCCGAGAAAAGCGGTTGAAAAAATTATTAACCGAAAAGGGAATGCCCTTCCAGAAACAAAGGCGCTTTTCACCCGCTCCCCGGACCCCGGCTCTCTCCTCCGTAATCGCTTCAAAGCCAAGCGAAAGCCGAGAGCCCAACCGAAACGACGACCCGCACCCGCGCGCCTCGCCTGCGGTTTACACCCACCCATTGCGGCCCGCGGCCGCGCCAATGGCGAGCTCCACCACGCTCCGCTAGGTCTCCGCCCGCGGCGGTCCCCATGGCGTCGCGGCACCGGAATGCTTCTCCGGCGCCGGCGGGGAAGGACTCGCCGCAGCCTGCCTCGCCGGCAACCTCGCCGCGGCTTGCGGCGGAGTTCCCGCTCGACGCGCCCGAGGCCAAGGAGAGCGTGACCGTTACCGTCCGCTTCCGGCCGCTCAGGTTGGGTTGGGTTGGGTCCCCTGCTTCGCCACACGTGTTCGGGTTAATCGACCGGGTTCGGATTTGGGCAATGCGGATTGATTTCGTTGGTGTTTTTTTTCCTTTCTTTCTTTCTGCGTGTGTTAAGCTCGCGGGAGGTTCGGCTGGGGGAAGAGATCGCTTGGTACGCGGATGGGGACACCATTGTGCGGAGCGAGCAGAATCACAGCATCGCTTACGCGTACGGTATGTGCCCGATGCCCTGTTCCAGGTTTTCCGGGGATAGATGGATCACACTTCTGTTAACGAAGCATTGTAGTTACTCGTATGGATGCTTGGTTTGAGATTTGATGGGTTCCACAACTTTCAAGTGGAAATGCGAGTTTGTATTATCACAAGATGCTACACTGCCAGTAGAATGAGTAATTTGTGACATTTTCTTTTCTTCTTTCTTTCTTTCTTTTTGGTTGAGAAGAGTGATTTATGAGTGTGACTAATGGAGATGTGGCACGTGAATGCATTTCTTGAGGCCGAGAATTAACATCTACTATAGTCAACGGTTCACCTAGCTGTAGTTTTCAGCATAAATGGTTCAGCAGTGTATTCAGGTGGATCACGATATTACTGGACTTTATAATTTTAGTATGGAAGACAGTACTTAGACATCACATACAGATGAAAAAAAACCAATGTTGCTTTTTCACTTAATTTTTCTTCGTCTGAGGCTAATATGAAATTCATATGCAGATCGAGTCTTCGGACCGACTACAACAACCCGACATGTATATGATGCTGCAGCTCTGCATGTTATTAGTGGTGCCATGGAGGGAATAAATGGTAATTGAAGTTATGTTCTCTTGTCCATGTAGTATTTTTTCCTTTGAATAACAGTGTAATATGCTTACGAGAATCAATGTTATTTTCTGGGCAACTTTTGAGTAAACTACAGTTTTTGATTTGTTTGATTGCTTTTTACTAAATGTTTGGGGTAGGTTGTGGAATCTGTGCACAATGTCAATCCATGTGAAAGTTCATTGATTGAAAATGCTTTTAATACAGAGTTTATGAGATCAATGGCACACTTGTTTTGTTATGGTTCATGAATAGTTTCCTTTTTTTTTGCTGATAATTTTCACTTCTCTGTCACAGGTACAATATTCGCATATGGAGTTACAAGCAGTGGGAAGACACATACAATGCATGTGGGAAAACTTATTGCAATATTTTTTTTCTTTACTTATTTTTACTTCTGTAGAGTGTATGTTTCTGGTCCTGTGCTTTGAAGTATGCTTCATGCTAACGACTAACATGCAAGCAGTGGGAAGACACACACAATGCATGTGGGAAAACTTATTGCAATATTTTTTTCTTTACTTAGTTTTACTTCTGTAGAGTGTATGTTTCTAGTCCTGTGCTTTGAAGTATGCTTCATGCTAACAACTAACATGCAAAAAACTGGAGTAAAATTGATACAATTTAAACCTTTTGTTAAGTCGCTTTCTTGTAGACTTCCCATGGGTGATGTTTTGCCTCCATTTCACATATAGATCAGGTGACGTTTTCAGCCTTTTGTTTTGTTTGTAACATCATGTGTTCTCACTGCTCCTGTTTAGTTTTTGGCTTGATGATCTGTGATATGTCCCTTTGGCCTTTCCTAAAACAAGATAGCTGCTGTCTTTGCCTTGAGCATATCATTTGTTGACATCATTTCTCTTTCCCAACTTTGAATTAACTGTAGTGTGTACATGGTTGAAAACATTTCCTACTGTGCTGTTCGATAGCTTGTATTTGGACCAATTGTCTTCTTAATACAATGACACACAGCTCTGTTGCGTGTTCGAGAAAAAAAAAAGAAAACATTTCTTACTTTCTCAATATACACTATTTTTATGAGCAGGGAGATCAAAGATCCCCGGGGATCATACCTTTGGCTGTGAAAGATGCATTTAGTATAATACAAGAGGTATTGTTTGACATCAACATCTTCATTCAAGTCTTTGGTTTTACATGATTGATGGCCTACTCACTTGCATCTGTACCCAATTTATTTTTCTTCACAGACTCCAAACCGAGAGTTTCTTCTCCGTGTATCATACTTGGAAATCTATAATGAGGTCAGACATCCCTAATTATGCTTACTCCACTGGTCATACTAGTAAACTGAGGGCAAAGGAGGAGGTGGGGAGGGGCTTTCACGTTTGTGCCCTTTGATTGTTTTAATGGTTTCAAGCCCAACTAAGGTTTACTTTCCAAAATAAATTGCAGAACAACATTAGGTTAATGCAATTTTTGTTTTTTCTTCTGCTCATAGCTTCAGAACCTTGGGAAAAGAAACTACTACCAAGTTGGTGAAAAGGGGTTTGTAGAAATACTTTTTTATTCATCAACATGACTTATGACTTGTATGGTGTCTCATTGGTACTGGCATGGAATAGAAGCATAGCGTTAGGAGTTCACTGATCCATATTGCTACTTTGCTAGTACGTTTGCAATAACATTTTGATACTAACAAAATGCCTGCCTTGTTTACTGATGTTTTTGCTCAGAATTAGGAGTTGCATATTATGACCATACCTGAAATTCATCTCTGAATGTCGTTATGTTGTTTGAACTCCTGACTGTTATAACTACCGTTCATCAACTTATCAACTGAATTGCATATGATTCTTCTGCTTTTCTTTATATTGTATTGATTGAGTGGGTCATGTTTTATAGGTTGTCAACGATCTTCTTAATCCTTCAGGTCAGAACTTACGGATTAGGGAGGATCTTCAGGTTTGACATATTTTTATTAGTATCTGAAGTCTATACATGCAACAGTCTTAACTAGTGAGAGTCAAATCTGAATTTGAATAGAATCTCATTCATTTCATGGCAACTAGCACATAGGCTGCAAATTGCTGAATATGACTATGGCATATGATGGTTTTGACTTTTGACAGTACAATGGATTGTTTATTACCAGGGAACATTTGTTGAGGGCATACAAGAAGAAGTGGTGTTGTCTCCTGCACATGCTTTGTCCCTTATTGCAGCCGGAGAAGGTTATTTTTTTCATTATGGTTCAATTCTTTGTTTATTTCAGTATCCTGACTATCAGAGTATAAGCCTTAAGGCTTCATTTGTGGGGTTTCCACCATTGAATTCCATGGCCTCTTGGTCGCTGAGCCATAAGGATGACTATTGTAACTAACAGCACCCTTCACCAGGGAAAAAGAATGTGAGAATAATTAATTATTTTATTGGATAATCCTTATATAGCAAACTCTTACCCACTCCTGTATCCCTTTATGAATTATTTATATAACAAGCTACTGCATTCATACTTCATAGCTGATGGTACAAAATGCAGTGAGAATCAATAATGGAAAACAAAATTCCACCTAACAAATGATTTCCTGTAGCATATGCTTTGTTTCTTATTCTTGTGAATCAATATGATTGTAAACAATGCCGCTCCCCTGAATTGGTCGAAAAAAAATGATTGTAAACAATTATAGATACAACAGGTTTATACCTTTTATTTATGAATTCAAAACTCTCCCTGTGGTCAAGTTTTTTAATGAATTATGAAAGTTTCTTTTTCCTTTTTAATCTTGAGTGAAGATTTGTGTCTTGTCTTGGCATTCATCAATAGGAGTAAGATCTTGTGGTGCTCAAAGTTCATTGTGAACCAAAACTGCATCTAAGTTAAGTGATTACCTGTACTTTTATTGATGTGCCAGCTATTTATTGAAGAGATATGCGACATTGGTTTACATTTCTCAGAATGCAATTTGATTTATATCTAATTACCCTTTTTTAGTATGTGGTACTTTGGAATTTATTATCACTAGGTTTTTTACGTTATTTAAAGAACACTTGACATATTTAATTAGAGTTTATTGTGTTTGTTCCACTTCCAGAACATAGACACGTTGGATCCACAAATTTCAATCTGCTAAGCAGCAGAAGCCATACAATTTTCACACTGGTAATAATGAAGCCTTTCATGTTACATTGAGCTTCATGCACAGAGTTCAGCATCTTATTGAATATATGGGACTAAAGTTCCTGCATGGCTGCATTTCACATTGTAAAATCTCTAACACTGCTTAGTTTACTGTTTCATGTGTAGACAATAGAGAGCAGCCCCTGCAGTGAATCTAGTGAAGAGGAAGCAGTTACCTTCTCACAGCTGGTGGGATCATCTTCGTATTTCCTTTGTTTTTGTTTCTTCTGAAGTTCTGATCCATTCCTCTGCCTTGCCACTATAAATGATTCGAGATATATTACACATGCATTTCATTTATCAGTATAGTTGACTCCAGATATATGACACATCTACATTTCATTTACACTTGGCATCATATATTGTTTCATGTGCACTTCTAGTGTGTTCAGGCGGCCTACAGATTGGTTTCTTAGTTTTCTTGCTCATTTGCAGAACCTCATCGATCTGGCAGGTTCAGAGAGCTCAAGGGCCGAAACTACGGGAGTACGCCGGAAGGAAGGATCTTATATCAATAAAAGCTTGCTAACTCTTGGAACGGTAGGCCTCATTCTCTAATCACTCTCAGATTATATGTCCCTGTAATATCACCATTAATGCAGTATGATAGATGTTGTGTTCATGCAATCATGCTTTTGAGATTTTTTTTTGAAACGAACGGCAGGAGCTCTGCCTCTCAATTAAGGAAGGAGAGAATAGTTTTATGTACAGGTCTTAGAACAGCAGAAAGGGGAGGCAAAGGAGGAAAAAAGATCATCAAACACTGATACAGCTACATCATGAAACCCCAGCTTGCTAGCCTTCCCTTTCTAAAGCCATTTTCCTTTGTGCAATGTCTTCCTTGACTCTTGAGGCAACCTGCAAAGCCGATTCCTAGGCATTGTTGAAAATGCTTCGATTTCTCTCCTTCCAAAGATTCCAGCATGTGTAAATCACCAAACCGTTGAGCAGGGTCTCTTCCCACCATGTTCTCAAGTGAGCAGGGTCTTGGTTGTGTTGGAGACAAATCACAGGTTTTGGGGCTGAGTTTTCTATTTCATTAGCCTTACCAAAACATGGTAGGTTGGGGATACATATAGGACTGCTTACTTGGTTCTCAAGGAAGGTTTTCAGCATATCCTAAAGATGCTAAAGCATATAGCATAAAGTAAAGATGCTAAAGTAGATGCTTATGGAGATAAGGTGGGGACATAGCCACCAACTACTCTAGATACAACAAGACTTATGCTGTCATTCTCCCCCTAAGTCTTGTGAGGCGCCTTCTGGGGAATTTGAACCATTCCAATCCTGGCGCGAAGCTCCTGGAACTTGAATCGCCCAAGGGACTTGGTGAGAAGGTCGACAAGCTGATCCTGGGTGTTGATGTAGCCGGCCTTGATGCTCCCCTCATCCAAACAGCTCCTGATGAAGTGGTACTTGATGCGGATATGCTTGTTGCGCTCATGGAAAACAGGGTTTTTCGCCAAGGCCAAGGCGGACTTGCTGTCCACCCTGAGCTCCACTGCTTCTGTGTCTCTTCCCAGGAGATCACCCAGCAGCCGAGCCAACCAGAGAGCTTGAGTCGAAGCGGTTGTGGCAGCGATGTACTCCGCCTCGCAACTGGACAGAGCCACCACTTGCTGCTTCACCGACTGCCAGCTGATCAAGCACTTGCCGAGGAAGAATAGCGTCCCGCTGGTGCTCTTGCTTGTGTCGATGTCGCCGGCGAGGTCGCTGTCGCTGTACCCGATGAAGTGCTCCACACCGGGACACCTCGGGTAGTGCAAATCGTAGTCGATGGTGCCCTCGACGTAGCGGAGAATCCTCTTGACAGCCTGCTGATGCTCTGTCGTCGGTCGCTGCATGAACCGACTGACGTAGCCAACAGCGAACGCCAGGTCCGACCGCGTGTGGACGAGGTAGCGAAGACTGCCCACAATGCGCCGGTACTCTGTGGCGTCGACCTCCTTGGCCGTGCTATCGCGGCTCAGCTTCAGTCTCTCCTCCATGGGAGTGTAGACTGGGTTGCAACCGGTGAGGCCGCCCAACTCGACGATGCGCTTGGCGTAGGCAGTCTGGCGAAGGGAGATGCCGGAGCTGTCCTGGTGGACCTCGATCCCCAGGTAGAAGGAGAGGAGGCCCAAGTCACTCATCTGGAAGGTGGCCTTCATCTCCTCCTTGAACGCCTCCACTTCGGCCTCCTTGGTGCCGGTGATAACCAAGTCGTCAACGTAGACGCCTACCAACAGGGCATTGCCATCCTTGCCATGCCGGTAGACAGCAGCCTCGTGAGGACTCTGCTCGAACCCCATTTGCTTGAGGGTGGAGTCCAGCTTGGTGTTCCATGCTCGTGGCGCCTGCCGCAAGCCGTAGAGGGCCTTGCGCAGGCGGAGAACCTTGTTCTCCTTGCCGGGGATGACGAATCCCGGCGGCTGGTGGACGTAGACCTCCTCCTTCAGGTCACCGTTGAGGAAGGCGGACTTGACGTCCATGTGGTGCACACGCCATCCCTCCTGGGCTGCCAGCGCGAGGAGACGAACGGACTCCATCCGTGCGACGGGCGCGAATGCGTCGTCGAAGTTGACTCCCTCCTGCTGGACGAACCCACGAGCCACTAGACGCGCCTTGTGCTTGATCACCGCCCCGACCTCATCCTTCTTGAGCTTGTAGACCCACTTAAGGGTGATGGCGCGGTGGCCGGCAGGAAGATCCGCCAGCTCCCATGTCAGGTTCCGCTCGACCGCATCCATCTCCTGCTGCATCGCGGCGCGCCATGCCGCGTCTCCCTCCGCCTCAGCGAAGGAGCGGGGCTCGCCGTCCTCGAGCGCCAGGTGCAGCTCTGCCTCGAAGTCGTGCACCGCCATCTCAGGGATAGGCTGATCGCCGAGGATGTTGTCCACGGTGCGGTACCGTAGAGGCTCGCCGTCGTGGTAGGCGTCGACGCGGTCCTCGTCATTGGACAGCGGAGTGGTGAGCTCCACCGTGCGCTGACGGGCCGAAGCTGCTGGTGCCGATCCTGGAGGTGTCGGCGCCTGTGCAAGAGTGGGGAGCCGGTGTAGTAGAGCGGGGTGCCGCCGATGTAGGAGAGCGGGGCGTAGCCGGTGGTGGAGGACTCGCTGGTGGTGTAAGCAGTGGAGGACTCGCCGGAGCTAATGGCGAGCCGGGTGCCGCGGAGCTCGGTGAAGACGAGCTGCTAGCTCCCCTGGCTCCCTCGAAGTGAACGTAGTCGACGACGAAGTCTCTGAGAGTCGAAGTCGAGCCGTGGATCACCGCCTTGTCCCAAGCCTAGCCTCGCCCTTCGTCGAACACGACGTCCCGGGAGATGCGGACGAGCTGTGTCGCAGGGTCGAGGATGCTATAGGCCTTGACGCCCTCCGCGTAGCCGATGAAGACTCCTGGCGTGCTCCGGTCGTCGAGCTTGCCGACGTGGTTGAGCTCCTTGGCAAAGGCGAGACAGCCGAAGACGCGGAGGTGGCTCACCACCGGCTTGCGCCCGTGCCAGGCCTCGTACGACGTCTTGCCGTCAAGGGCCTTGGTGGGCGAGCGGTTGAGGAGATGGACGACAGTCATCACCGCCTCCCCCCAGTAGATTGCCGGCATTCCTCTCTGCTTGAGGAGGGCGCGGGCGGTAGCCACCACTGTCTGGTTGCGGCGCTCAACGACGCCGTTCTGCTGTGGGGTGTACGACGCGGAGAAGTGGCGTTGGATTCCCTCGTCGGCGCAGTACGCCGCGAACTCAGCTGCCGTGAACTCGCCGCCGTTGTCGGTGCATAGCACCCGAAGCTTGCGGCTACATTCCTTCTCTGCAGCAGCTTGATGGCGCTTGATGGCGTCCGCCACCGCCGCCTTTGGTGTCGAGCAAGACCACCCACATGTAGCGGGACACGTCGTCGACAAGCAGCAGGATGAAGCGCCGACCTCTAGGTGTAGCGGGTGTCACGGGGCCGCAGAGGTCACCGTGCACAAGCTCCAGCTTCTCCTTGGCGCGGAAGCTCGCCTGGCGAGGAAAGGGGAGCCGCCGCTGCTTGGTGAGGACGCAGGTGTCGCAGAACTGCTCCACGTGCTCGACTCGCGGCATGCCCTGCGCCATCTTCTTGTTGCCGAGTTGCTTCAGGGCCTCGAAGTTGAGGTGCCCAAAGCGCTCGTGCCACCGCCAGGCGTCGTCATCGCGGCGGGCTGCAAGGCACACGGGCTGCGCCACCTGTACGTGGAGGATGTAGAGGCGGTTGGCGCCTCTGTTCACCTTGGCGAGAAGGCGACGATGGCGATCCCAAATCCGCAGGACCCCGTGCTCGATCTCCACGCGCGAGCCGTTCTCATCCAGCTGTCCCAAGCTGATGATGGAGTTCCTCAGCGCGGGGATGTAGTAGACGCCGGTGAGCAACCGGTGCTTGCCGGTCTTGGCGGTGAAGACGACGGAGCCGACGTCCTTGATCTCCACGGCGGAGGCGTCCCCAAACTTGACAGAGCCTCGAACGCCGGAGTCGAGCTCGGAGAAGAACTCCCGCCGCCCAGTCATGTGTTGAGTGGCACCGGTGTCGAGGCACCACCCGTCGATCTTGTCACCTCCGGACCCGTTGCCGAGGAAGACGTGGGCTCGCGGCTCGTCGAGGTGGAGGAGCGCAGTGGCGGCCGGTGCGGGAGGGGAGTGCGGCTCGATGCTCCCGTGTACAAAGAATAGAGCCGCCTCGTCACTCTCCTGCGCTTGCGTGACGTGTGCCTGACCGCCCCGCTTCGCCTGCCGGCAGTCCTTGGCCCAGTGGCCAGTCGTCCAGCAGTTGTTGCAGGTGTCGCCGCGGGTAGCCTTGCGCTCGCCGTCGGCGCCGCTAGGAGCGCCACCACGCGCCTTGTCCCGCTTGCGTGGCCGACGCTTGCGGCTGCTCGACGAACCCGAAGCCGAAGAGCCCGAGGCCTCCCCCTTCTTCCGCTCTCGCTGGCGGGCGAGCCACTGCTCCTCGGTGAAGAGAAGCTTGCCACCAATGGTGACCGGCTCTGAGGAAGGTAGCTGCTCGCGGTTGTCGACGGCCTTGAGGCGACCTGTCACCTCCTCGATCGACAGCTCGGAGAAGTCCAACAACGTCTCGATGGCGATGGCGACCTACGAGTACTTCTTAGGGACGACGCGGAGGAACTTCTCGACAGCTCTCTCCTCGTCGATGTCGTCGTCATACCGCGCCAACTGCTGCATCAGGGTGTTGAGGCGGAGAGCGAAGTCGTCGACGTCCTCACCCAGCTTGAAAGCCAGGTTCTCCCACTCCTGACGCAGCTTCTGAAGCGTGGACCTACGGGCGCGGTCGCTGCCGATGTGCGCCACGGCGATGGCGTCCCAGGCGTCCTTGGCGGTCTGCTTGTTCCCGAGGGAGGAGTGCATCTCCGTCGAAACAGCCGCGAGAAGCGCCTCCAGTGCCCGCCGATCCTCATCGAAGTCGGTGTCGACGTACCGTACCGCGTCCCACATGCGCCACGCCTGCATCTTCACCTTCATCACCATGGACCACTCGGCGTAGTTGGTCTTGGTGAGCATGGGCCATCCGCCGCTGGCGCCAGCGTCCTTGAAGACGGTCTGCACGGCGGGAGGGGAGCCGGGCCGACCACGGCGACCACGGCGCCGGTCCGGGGAAGGGGAGGCGCGCCGCCTACGAGGGTTGTGTGCGCCAGCGTCCCGTCCACCTGGCTCGCGGTAGTCGAAGTCGCGTCCGTGCCGCTCCCGTGCTTCCCGTTCGTCGAAGGCCTGCTCTGCCTCCAGCCGTGCCGCCTCCTACCGCAGTCGCTGCGCCTCCAGTGCGATGTCGACTCGCGGATCATGCCAGGGGTCCCGTCCGCCTGGAGCTCTGCCGAGGCCGCGGCCGCCTGGAGCGCCGTCAAGGCCGTGTCCGCCTCCAAGACCGCGTCCGCCTGCGTTCCGCGCCCCTGCATCCCGCTCCTGGTCGCCCGCGTCGCGTCCACCGCGTCGGTCGTAGCCACCCGCGTCCGCGTCCGTCGTAGGAGTCCGCGTCCGCGTCCCGATGCAGAACCGCAGCAGCCGCTGCTCCTGCATCCACGTCCGCCTGGGTGTCGTAGTCGTCCTGCTTGCTCGCGTCCGTGTCGGAGCCGCCCGCACCGCGACTGACTCGTCCAGCCGCGTCCGCCTCCGCACGTCCGCGCCCGCCTCCTCTAGCCCGCAGGGCAGTGACTTCCGCTGCCGCCGCTCGAGCAGCAGCAGCCGTGGCTGCGACCTCCTCGGCGGCCCGTGCTGCTGCGAGCTCGGTAGCCGCCAGCCGCTGCGCCCGTGCCGCTGCAGCCGCGCGCTCCGCCGCCTCCTGCTCACGTTGCTCCGCTGCGAACAGGTCTGCAGCTGCTGCTCTCCTGCGCCTGGCACTGGAGGTGAAGGACCGATTGGAGGAAGAGGAGGAAGAGTGGAGAGACATGGCGACGGATTGGGATGGGTAAGGGGAAAAACCCCAGGAAGAACGCTAGGCTCTAATACCATTTGTTGGAGACAAATCACAGGATTTGGGGCTGAGTTTTCTATTTCATTAGCCTTGCCAAAACATGGCAGGTTGGGGATACATATAGGACTGCTTACTTGGTTCTCAAGGAAGGTTGTTTGCATATCCTAAAGATGCTAAAGCATATAGTATAAAGTAAAGATGCTAAAGTAGATGCTTATGGAGATAAGGTGGGGACATAGCCACCAACTACTCTAGATACAACAAGACTTATGCTGTCAGGTTGAACTGTGTCAGCTGGGTGTCGAAGTGCTCCCAGGTTAGGATTTGGGTCCATACCACCTTGGCGAACGGGCAGAGAGGCGATAGGTGTAAGCATGTTTCCAAAGGGCCATCACACAGTACACAATGATCTTGGTGAGGCCATCCTCTTTTTTGCAGGTTCTCTGTCGTTAGTATTTTCTCCTGCACAAGAATCCATGCGAAGACTTTGCATTTGTTTTCCGCCTGAGCCTTCCAAATTAGTTTGCTGTTGAAGATGCCATAGGATCCTTTGAACTGAATCCTGTATGCCGAGTGAGTGGAATAAGAACCACTGGCCGTCCATCGCCAAATAATGGAGTCACGCACGCCCGGCTGCAGGTGGACGGCTTGGATTCTGATCCATAGGGAGACAAATTCCTCTATGTGCTCAGTGGTGTGGACACGGTTTCTTAGGTAGAGTATCCAGTTACCATTGTGAAGTTCTTGCTGCACTGATTTGTTCGTCCTTGTAACCAACTCGAATAGGTGCGGGGCGAGGTTCTTGGGGGCTTCCCCATCCAGCCAGTTATCATGCCAAAATCTAGCCTTAGCTCCGTCACCAATCGTGATCATGGTCGAGGCTTTAAAGAGGAGGCGGTTGTCCTTATTGCAAGGAAGTTCAGACCCTGCCCATGGTTTGGAATCGTCGGTCCAGTCCTGCCAAAGCCACCGAAGGCGTAGGGCTCTTCCAAATTTCTCCAAGTCTGGGATCCGTAACCCGCCTAGATCCTTTGGCCTAGTCACTGTTGGCCAGTTAACTAGACAATGGCCGCCATTTGCATTTTCCTCTCCCTTCCAGAGGAAAGATCTCCTGATTTTTTCAATTTTCTTTCTAGCCCATGCTGCCAACGGGAATACTATGAGATGATAAGTTGGCATGGACAAGAGCACTGAGGAGACCAATGTCAAACGACCTGCTCTGTTCAGCCATTTTCCTTTCTAGCCAGGGAGCCTTTGGCTTGGCCGATGCGCTCGATAAGCGGCTGTACATGAACTTTCTATGCTTTTGAGATTATGCGTTGCTGCCTATGTATTATTTGTGCATATTGTGCATAGGTTAATTGTTTTCATTTTTATATTTCATATTTCAAACAAAAATGAGTTCACTAAAAGTCTGGAATTGGATGGATATATGTAACAATCCAAAGTCCCGAAACACAGGTTGCATCAATATATGCAGCATTTCGTTTTCCACTGACCAGAGACATTTATAAGCACGGAGACAACAATTGAGACTTGTGAGAAAAGATTTCCATAAGTATTTCTGCTTCATGTGATTTGTTAATGCTTCTCTATCCAATGGTTTATGGCCAATCTATTAAGCTGAGTTTATCTTTTTGTGTTCTTCTATTTGCAAGGTGTTAGCTAACCATGTGGATAAAAGAAATTAGTTTGCATATTTCAGGTGATATCAAAACTGACTGATGGAAAAGCTACACATGTTCCATTTCGAGATTCCAAATTGACACGGTTACTACAGTCATCCTTAAGTGGACAGGGACGTGTTTCTGTAAGTTGCTTCTCAGGTTATTACTTAGATTAAGTTGTTATTATCTCAATCTTTTACATTTTGACTTCCTTTTTTGCAGCTAATATGCACTGTTACTCCAGCATCAAGCAATTCAGAAGAGACTCATAACACGTTAAAATTTGCCCACCGTGCAAAGCACATTGAGATTCAAGTATCACAAAACAAGGTGATTCTGCATATTTGTTTATTATATTTTTTTGCAAAAGAAGCTGAGCTAGCTCAGTGGTCAAGCGTGTGGATGTATACCCAGACCACCCAAGTTCAAGTCCTCGCTGAGGCAAATTTGGGTGCCTATTTTCTTCTTAATAAAATGCCACCTAGTTCCTCCTCGGTTGGTTTATTTTTTTATATATATATTTTTCCACAACTTATTACCTTGCAATATAAATATTAGTACATTTGACTAATTATTTGTACTTGCAAAATGCAATTGTGGTTTGCAGATTATGGATGAGAAGTCTTTGATAAAGAAGTACCAGAATGAAATTCGCCAATTGAAGGAAGAGCTAGACCAACTGAAAAGGGGTATACTTTCTGGCACTCCTTCAAAAGATGCCACAGAAGACAATGTCATTCTTTGGAAACAGAAGGTGATTGGTTTGTAATGCATTGTATTTTTGCATTCTTTTGGCTTTCACTTTATTTGTAGTTTCTGAAGGAAGTACTACCTTATCTGTTAACAAAATCTAGGTGCATTTTTCCTTTAGAATTAGTTAGCACTATTACCTAATACCTTATCTTCACTTCATTGCCTCGTTGGTGGATCCTAAGATTCTAACGAGAATTCCTCGTCACTTGAAAAGCTAGAAGATGGTAATGTCAAACTCCAGTCTAGACTGGAACAAGAAGAGGCGGCTAAAGCTGCTTTGCTTGCGAGGATACAACGTCTAACAAAGCTAATCCTTGTTTCCACAAAAGCAACTCAGACTCCTAGATTGTCTCAACGTCCTGGGCCAAGGAGAAGACATTCTTTTGGTGAAGAGGAGGTCTGACTGTTAAGATAACACTACCAAACTTTTCAGCTACTGTCAAGTTGTATGTATATTATAATGTAGATTGTTTTTTTCATTAGTTTTAGTGCATTAATTTCCCAGTTTTATCTGTATAACTGCAGTTGGCATGTCTCCCACACAGAAGGCGAGATATCGTATTGGATGGTGAAAGCAATGATTTATTTGTTCCTATGGAAGAATTTGATGAAACAGTTGAAGCTTCTTCCAAAGGGGAGAATAAGAATCGCAAAGGGCTTCTTGACTGGTTCAAACTTCGGGTATACAAATCAGACACTATATAATCCACTGCATTGGCTATTCTCAGTATAGTGACAGTTAAGTATGACATGTAGCATTTCATCTAGTAACTGATGCCCAATACTCCTATGGCTGTATATGTGACACCATCTGTTGCTAATGAAGATTTAATTTTAAGGAATGTAAATTTTTGAAGTGTGTTAGATATATACAAGAACAGAAAAAGTAAGCAGATTGCATTCTTTTGTTGTGTATAGAACTTTGCTTACTAAACATTTACATGCTGAACTGTAACCAGAAACATGACGGTGGTTCTAATGCTCCAAGCTTAGGTGGTGACCAATCTAGCCTGAGGAAAGCATCGACTGCCCCTTCGACACCCTTGGGGAATGGACTTAATTCTCAAACAGGGCAAGGGATGTCTAACTCTTTGCTTCCTGAGAATGTATCAGCTAACCTGCTGAGCGTTGACCATGAAGAATTTCATTCTGATGAACTTCATGGAGAAGAAGCTCCTTTGGTACACGATATGAGCACATCATTCTTTGTTTATTCTACTACACATCTAATCAGAACCAATGCAGGATACATAAATATTCTGGAAAGTTAACAATGTGATAAGTCTGTGTGCTAAAAAGTTCACTGCATTAAATGTATTGAATCCACATAAGGTATTTCTTTTTCAGAAGCTACCAGCAGTTGTACATGTAATGCCTTAAATAACCCAAATCAAAATTATTGAATCCACCTAAGGTATTTCTTTTTTCAGAAGCTACCAGCAGTGGTACATGTAATGCCTTAAATAACCCAAATCAAAATTTGAGTTGTTTTGTAGGATAAATTTTCAGTAGATGGCTGTCAATATGAAAGTAAACACACGAGTAGATAAAAGTGCAATTTCCTTGCGCAATCAGTATTTGTTCATAATAAAAATAATACCATGTGCCAACAACTAAAAAGTTCTTGAAGTCTATAAACTATTCTATCACTTGATCGACTCAAATGTCTCAGTATCTTGTTTGTTTTGAATAATAGACAAATTGTGATGTTACCATCTGATACATGTCATTGTGACAGGTCACCAGAAAAACATCAGATCATGTTGATCTATTGAGAGAGCAACTGAAGATCCTGTCAGGGGAGGTTGCATTACATAAAAGTGTTCTAAAGCGCCTCATGGAAGAAGCTGGAAGAAGCACAACGAGTGGACATATCGAGGTAATTTCCCTTTCTGCGCATTCAGTATGTTATTGTAGGTTTTCTTGTTGTTGAAAACCGTAAACTGTGTGCATTTGAAGATGGAAATGAAAAAGGTCAGTGACGAGATTAAGGGCAAGCAGCAGCAGATAGCACATTTAGAAAGGCAGATTAAGGGGAAGCTTGACCAGTTAGAACATACACCGGTATATTATCTGCAGTCAATTAGTTTTCAATTACTTTGTCTCTGAATTGATACATATTAAACTGTTGCAATGATTTTCCAGTCTCATGCTAAGCTACTGGAGCAGGTCAATGAGAAAGCATTTGAACTTGAGGTACCGAAACTCTTCTCAGAGCGTGCATTTTCTTATGTATGCTTACATTGGTTTATTAGGAAAATGGATTCAGAACGAAATAATGTATTTTTCATGAATATAAACATTTGCATTTTGCATATATTGGGGACCAGTATTTTCTCTTAGCCCTTGTTTAGTTCCCAAAATATTTTGCAAAATGTAACTGTAGCGCTACTGTAGCACTTTCGTTGTTATTTGACAATTATTGTCCGATCATGGACTAATTAGGCTTAAAAGATTTGTCTCGTGATTTACAACTAAACTGTATAATTAGTTTTATTTTTTTATCTATATTTAATGTTTCATGCATGTGTCCAAAGATTCAATGTGACAGGAATCTGAAATATTTTGCAAAATATTTTGGGAACTAAACAAGGGCTTAAAAAGATGGATAGCAGTTTACCCTTGTTCATGGTGAACCTGGAGTTGGAGGCAAAGGAATCAGGGTACCTAGCCCCAAATGCTTCATGTTTAATTTTCTCATTCTTGCCTGTCCACCACACAACTAATTAGGAGTATTTAAGGTAACTTAATTTTCCCCTTAAGTGCATCATGGTTAATAAGCTCCCCTAGGATCCTTGACCCTCAAGAGGTGGCAAAGTGTTGATAGATACTTTTTTCAGTGCTCGTGTGCCATTCTTGTTCTGCCTGTATTTACAAAGGCTCCTTTTTTATTTATTGCAGGTGAAGACAGCAGATAACAGAGTATTGCAAGACCAGCTACAGCAAAAGGTAACAGTTTGATTGTAAGTTAAGATAACCAAAAAGCCCACAATCTTATGCCGTTCCACATTATCTTGTTATCAGACAAGAGAGTGTCAGGCATTACAAGAAGCAGTTGCCCACTTACGCGAACAGCTTTCCCAGGCTCTCGAAGCTAATGATTTATTGTCAGAAAGCATCATATTTCAGCAGTACACAGACATCAGTCTTCAAAATGGATCGCAAGTTCACAAAGAAAATCCAGCATCTATAGATGTCTCTGATGAACTTCATCAAAAAGCAGAGCAGGTTTGCCTTTTCTCTGCACTATGGTTCAAAATTATTTTGGTCACTTGGTTTTTTGTTGTAGTGGCTATTGTGCTAGACTTGAGGAATTTGAATTGGTCCAACATGACTATGTGAGACAGTGAGAGTATTAGTATTATAAGTTTTTACATGTAACTAGCCTAATTTCTATGTGTTGCTAATGGGAAGCTGTAGCCACTAGGCAGGTATTTGGCACATAATTGGATTTGTACTGTATCTTATGATAAGAGTTGTCTGAGATGTTGATCATATAATTCTACTCTGCTATATTATTCAGAGCTACTAAAGTGCAAAGAGCAGTGTAATCAATAATATTTCTCTTGGTTAATAGTGATAAATGGTGCTTTGAGTAGGGGCATAAGTGGCATTCTGCATTCACAGATGCTCTAACATTTAATAGTAATGCAGTGTCGTGAGCCTTTAATTGTGATAGGTTTTATTCAAGTCTGTACCTTTGTATCTGCTGAAAAAATAAATGGCACCTTTGTTCATTTTTATGAAACATAACTACTAGTTACTAGTTGTCGCATCGTCTTTGCTTGTCACATGTTTGGAGTCACTGGCAATGGCCTTCTTCACCTCCATGGGTGGCCTTATGTCTTTAGGATTACAAACTAATTTTATTTGGCTTATGAGTGTTATTGTTTTAAGCATTTGTGTCCTGTAATAATTTTGGTCTGATTTCTCGCTTGTGAGGATAAAGCTGGTGTTCCATTATCTAAAAAAAGTTAGTCTTGCCAATTGAAAAACTTGCTAAGCACGTTTTTTCATGATCCATTTATCTAATACCATCACCCCAGTTGACTGATTTGTTCAATTATGTCACTTATTTTAGTATTTTAACTGATTAGACTAACATTATCTATTCTCTCGTCAGTCAGAGATTGATGAACTGAAGCAAAGATTGTGTGAGCTCACTGAGGCCAAAGCTCAACTAGAGGCCCACAATCAGAAGCTGCAAGAGGAAAGCATGTACGCAAAAGGCCTGGCCTCGGCTGCAGGCGTGGAACTGAAAGCACTGTCTGGGGAGGTCACCAAACTCATGGACCACAATGAGAGGCTCACGAACGAGTTGGCTTTAGCAAGAAATTCAACACAACGACGAGTGAGCAATGGTCAAAGGGTTGGTAGAAGGGATAGCTATAATAAACGGCTTGATCCAGCTAGTAGAAGAGATGTTCATGCTAGCTATGAGAGGGAACAAGCTCTGGAGGTCATGCTTATGGGGAAGGACCAAAGAGAGTTGGAGCTCCAGAAGAAAATCGAGGAGTCTAAGCAGAAGGAAGCCTTCCTGGAAGGAGAGCTTGCGAACATGTGGGTTCTTGTGGCAAAACTCAAGAAGGGTCAGGTAAACCAAGATGATATCGATGCCAAACCCTAGAGAAGATCATGACAGAAACAATCATCGAATCAGCTGAGCCCTTCAGCATTACAGTTTCCTTGTCTGTGGTGGTTTGCACCAGTGTGAATCCATGTATCTATATTGGCTGTAAATAGCTGGATTGGAATCATTGTGTGCTGTATATAACACTCAGAATTGTCATGCCTGGCTGGTTTGTTGAGGGCTTTCAACAATTATACGGTACATAGATTGTCGTGTGGATACCAATGAAAGCCTGATAATGCATCTGCCTCCAAAGCAAGTGTCGAACTTATGAAACCACAGTTTGCATTTTGAATACTAAACCATTTGAACATATGGTACAGTGATGAAACGGCTAGTTTCCTGATCTGATCAATTCTCCTTTCCAATCATCCTTTCCTCTTGGCTTGTTCATTCATCATTTATTTATTTTTATTTATTTTTAACCTCTACAAACCGGCTAAGGTGGCCTCCCAGGCTATCCACGGTAGCAAAATTAGCGTCCGATTCTGTTCTAACAACGCTGGTTTACCCCCACGGTGATATACTGTATAGTGTATAGGCCCACGCATCAATCTCTACTAATAATTCACCGGTTCAAAACTTATCTACAACGACCCCGTGGAGTGTCTCCCGCAGTCATGGCCCAGGGAAGTAACTCATTAGAAAAGAACGGACGATATTCTCTAACCCCTCCTTTCTCTTAATCACTCAAAATCCAACGGACTAGGTTCTTTGATCAGACGTCATGTCTATGATTGTCAACAATAGTGTTCCTGCATGACACTGTATGCTTCAACACCTCTATAACTAATCTCTTATATTGTTACATATATACTCTTCCAATGCTCTTAATTGCCGTAATAAAACTCCACATATATTTATATGAATTTCAACTATCAATAGACCGCGCGCACCATACTAGTCTTATTTAAAGTAGCGGTCCCTACTCAATTCAATGCAATAATAACAACAATTTTATTTACGGTAATACTCTGGTCAGGACGTCCGATCGTACGGACGTTGCGTTCGCGGGCCGCGGCACTAGTCTAACAGCCCAACTGGGGTATCCATTTATCCACTCACCTCAAACCTTATCCTGCTGCTCCATTCTCCATAAGGCTCTCCACCGCAGCGCCGCAAAATCGTGCTCCACCGCGACCGTGCTCCGCGACACCGCAACCGTGGGGTTCCTCCACTGGCGCCGGCATCGCCAACGCCCCTCCCCCCCCCAGTCCGTAATCCACGGTGCCCCGTGTAACACCTTCGGTGTTAAGCACTAATTAAAATGCTTAATCATGTCTTAAGCATAATAATTATTCTTCATTGTATGTTTGGTGTGTTGCTTAATCTTGTGTTTCTGTAAAAATTATAGGTCAAATCATTAGGAAATACAAGATTATTGACATGTCTTTAATAATTGGTGTCGTGATGAGGCTTTTTATTAAATATATGTATATAAAAATTTCGTTGCTTCTAATTATGAAAATGTTGAAAATGTCTTAGTGTTCTAATAAATGAGCAGGATCTTGGAACCATTAGAATATTTTGTGACTTGCAAAAATAAAAATTTAGAATTTAATCCAATTCTTCGCACAAGGGAGTAGCTAGGGAAGCTAGCTAAGCGCCCAACCCACGTAGAGAACCAGACGTGCACTGTTGCTGGTCTATTTGGCATTCCTCACCACCGGTCATTTCGCTGCTCTGTCATTACTTCGCTATGGCAAGTTAGGCAGCACCCTCTAGCGTGTTGCACGCGCTCTGCAGCGCACGACGACGACCGACCGCAGCAGCTCGTAGAAGTTCGTGTGCCATCCATTAATGGCTACTATAGCGCTGCAGTTTTCCATTAGCTAACCATGACGCGCTCCTCCCTGCCAAGTCTTCTCCACAAGCAATCGATGATGGCCACCCCGTCCACCACTCTGCAGAGTACACGAGCCATTAATAGTCCCTTGCCAATTTTTCACCCAGCGCTAATGACCGACCGCACAAGCAAGCCCTAACAACACGTTCATGCACGAGCAGCACCTTATACCTTAACCAAGTTAATTAGCCACCGACCTCACGATGTGTCACTATCCGCACTTTTACTTCGTCTGCTTTCCATCGCTCTGCAAAATTATCAGCGCACGTCGCGCTGCCCCTGCCATAGTGTGTCACGCACGCCTGGCGTCCTTCCCACTGCGAGCTCCACCTCCAGCCCCACGTCTCCCGTCTATAAAGGGCATGCCTCGCAACCCTCCCATCACGCCAAGCCCGCCGAGCCGTCCCGCTCCTCCGCTCAATATCTTACTCTCCAAATCGAGTTCCTCTTTTTCTGCTCGAGAAACTGCGCTCCGTCGATTCCCTCACCGAGCTGCAATCGACCGAGGTAGCTAGCCTGTAAGGATTCCTTCATTCTCCATTATTTTTCTTGACCTGCAGTCTCCTCCTCCCTTCTTAATTTAATTAGCACATGAGCACTCCTTAATGTTAACCAACCTAGTTGACACGCCAAAGACTCTCAAGTCTCTCCATCCTATTAAATCCTTGGACCCACACACTAAAGAAATTCAATGTGTGGCCTCCTACACGTTGGGTGATCAGCACCAGCACCCCCCATTATCATGTCATGTTAATTCTTGGAATTATTTAACAGTCCTTTGAAAGATTTATATCTCCACAATACGCCCTTTGATTCCAATGCTTCTTCTTTCTAAATTCATCTAAAATCAAGACCTATCCATCCATACCATTTTCTTATTTTCTAGAGCTCATTTGAATTTATTTCCTCGTGAATTAAATTAGTTTCCTTTTTCTAGAAATGCCGTGAGCTTGTAAATTCAATATCAATTTATGTATCTATCCAAATTCACTAGTACACAATTTCTTTAACGTGGCGTCCCACTTTTTTGAATGGAGGCGGGCACAAATTTGGCCTGTCACCGTTGTTCCGAGCCAGGCTGGCCTCCTGAGCGACCGCCTCGGTTAAACTTTAACGGAGGCGGTCAAATTAAAACCACCGCCTCGGTTAATCACTAATTAACGGAGGCGGTTATTTTAACTCAACCGCCTCCGTTAATTGATTAATGGAGGCGGTTAATATTGCCTGCCTCGATAAATTCATTTCCGGAGGCGGGCACACTATAAAGCCCGCCTCCACAAACTGTGGCCCAATTCCTAGCCAAAAAAACCCACACCTAACCCTAGCATATATATATGGGGTACTCACCTCACTTCACCCACTCAGCCGCCATAGAAGCCCCGCCCCTGCCCCCGCTCCCTTCTGTGCACGGCCGCACAGAAGCTCCCTCTCTCTCTCGTGGACTACACGCCCCTGAAAGCCCTAGTTTGGTTTTGAATAATTGATGAAACCTAGGGACTAATCATTGCGCTAAGTGTGTAGACATAAAATGATAAGTCCCATACCAAGTGGTGGAGCCTATGATCATGGTGATGATGGTGATGACCAAAAGATGATCAAGTGCTTCACATTTGGAAAAGAAGAAAGAGAAAAACAAAACTTGATGGAAATCAATGCAAAGGTATATCATAGGGGTATGCTTTCGGTGATCAAGACACCATAGAGGGTATGATCATATTTAGGATCGGTAGCCGTACTATAAAGAGGGAAATTTCTAGGGCTATTGATCACTTAAGTGCCACTAGATGAGGATTCATTTGCATATGCATTTAGATCTAGTGGAAAGCTAACCTAACTCCTTCAAAATGATTGCAGAAAATGTTTACACACATGCACATGGTGATGTACACTTGGTGGTGTTAGCACATTTGCGAAGGAGATGGAGTTTGAGCGGCAGATATGAGGTTGGGACCCTCTTCGGCGATTTTTTGAAAGTGTTCCTCACTGAAAAAACACACCGGACGCTGGCCTTGGGGCACCTGCACGTCCAGTCAGTTCAGGTAGAAGCGCATGTAAAGGAGCTAAGCGAGCGGACGCTGGCCAGGGAGCACCTGTGCGTCCGGTCAGTTTCTGCGGAGGACCGAACGCTACGGACCGGACTCTGGTTGAACACTGTTCAGCGTCCGGTCACACTGATGTGGTAGTGCGCAGTGAGGTCAGGAAGGACCAGACGCTGGCCTGCGTCCGGTCATGGTGCACCGAACCCATCCGGTCGACATTTTCGCGGTCTGGACCTCTCTGGAGTCGACCGGACGCTAAGGTGAGGTGCGTCCCATGTGACACTGTGTTGCGTCCGGTCATTCTCTTGACTGTTGGCGCGCGCAGTGACCGTTGAGATCATGTGGCACGAATTTGAATGAGGATACGTGGCGTCCATCGGTGTGTTTGGCACGGTGCGAGCGGACGCAGGGGCAGCGTTCGGTGCGACTCACCGGCGCGTCCGATGGTGTCGGGTTAAGCCCCACCATGAGCATAACGGCTCTATTCTTCGTGGGGCTTATAAATATGTGTTGGCCGGCTCTTAGAAAACTCTCTTAGAATTTTGATCATCTTACATCCTCTTGAGCTGAGCATGCTCCCTCCCACTTATCTTTCTTGCTTGGTTGCTAATCCAAAGTAAGATTGAGTGATCCAAATGCATTATGATTGTGAGTTTGCATCTTAGTGGCACTTGGGTGATCTTTGGCTGTGGGATTCTTATTACTCTTGGTGGTTGCCGTCACCTAGATAGCTTTGAGACAGCGGAGGAGTTGTGGCAAGAGTGGTGCTTGTTCTTGGGCACCTCCCGATGATTTATGAGGGGTGTTGTGCCTTCCCCGGTAGAGCGCCAAAGGCAACTCTAGTAAATTGCTCGTGTCATTGAGCTACCTCACTTGTGGTAGGTTCTTGCGATGCTCTTGGGGACCTTGGCTTTGGATTGCCAATTAGCCACCGAACCACGAGGTGTAGGTCGACACAACGGGGATTAGCGTGCTGGCAAGCACGTGAACCTCGGGAGAAAAATCTTGTGTTCATCTTGTGTATGATTGGATTTCTCCCGGTGATTGGCCATCATATATTTTGATTGGTTCATCCTCTACGTGACAGTATAAAGATCATATCCTCTCCATTTACACTTCCGTAAAACTAGTTGTAACAAACTCTTTAGTGTAATAAGTTGTGGGAGCTTGTTTTATCTTTGCTAGTGTAGCTTCTCAACTAGTGGAGCTCTTTAGTGTAACTGGCTTTTAAGAGCTCGTATTGACTTAGCCATTGATTGTTATAGTGATCATAGTGACTAGAATTGTTGGATAAGTGGCTTGCAACCTTTATAGAGCTAAAGCAAACTTCATTTCATCATTTATTATACTAACATTTTGCTCTAGTGAGTTTGTAGAATTTTTAATAGGCTATTCACCCCCCTTTAGTCATATTAGGACCTTTCAGCCCCTCCCTCTCTGCTCCCTCTCTACGCCACCCTCCTTCTCTGCTCCCTCTCTCCACCGCCTTCCTCGTCCATGGCTGCGGTGGCACGGTGCGCAAGGCCGCGGTGGTGGGCGACGTGTGGGCCATGGTGACATGGTGTGCGGGGCCGCATTGTCGGGCGACGGCGATGGAGGCCGCCGACCAAATCCAGTGCACGCAACGGCGGTGGAGTCCAGACCAGGTGCATGCGACGGCGGTAAAGGCTGACTTGATCCGGAGGAGGACAGCCAGATCCGGTGGAGGGCGGGCAGATTCGGTGAAGGACAGTGTCATCGGCGACGGTGGACAGGTACAACTCTCCCCATCTCTCTCTCTCTTCCCCTCTCCATCTCCCTCACTCTTCGCTCTCTCCCCTTTTTAGATCTGCAGCAGGCACACATGACGTTGTTGCATGATGACGGCGACCAGGCTAGAGTAGCGAACGTCGAGCCGGTGGACGATGTCGCATGGCGACGGCGACCAGGCTGGAGCCGCGAATGGCGACAGGAGCTGAAGCAGCGGACGGCGACAGCGACAAGACGACGGACGACTGAGGCGATGGCAGTAGAAACTGGAGCAGCTTCCAAAAGCCAGAGCTTTTTTTATTTTTTAAATTCATTTATCTCTGTTAATCGATTAACCGTGGCGGGCAGGGCAACCGCCTCCACAAAGTCACGATTAACCGTGACCTTTGATTGGAGGAGGTTGCAATGCCCGCCTCCAATAACCATTTTGGCCCGCCTCCACTAAGATTTATGTACTAGTGAAATGGTGAAACCAATTTTATTTGGTTCCTAAAATAATGATCTATCTAATGGTATGACGTGTTCACATAGTCTCGTAATGTGTTTAGGAGTTCTTTAATTAATTTGAGATGTTTAATACTATTAGGATATAACTTGTAGGAATTATAGTGATAAAATGGCAATGGTGTTGACCCTAAAAATTTCACAATAAGTTCATGGTATTATTAGGTGGTTACTGTGATTTTTGTAGCCCCTGAATAAGTCCTATGAATAAATATTAAGCTGATCTTGCTCTCAGCCAATTATTAGCATAAATATAAGATTTATAGATTTTTGAAAATTGGTTTCTCACTTGATCGTGGTAATAGCCTGCTAGTTAGTAATATGGTTAAATTAGTTAGCTTGTTGGTATTGTACTCATTGTATTTTAGCAGTGATGGCTTGCATTTTAATTATTGCATTATCCTTGCATGCATATAGAGAACGAGTCAGCAGAGATCGTGACCATCGACGATCACGAGTTCGAGGAGATCATCGATGAGTACGAGGAGGAGATTCTCGTGCAGGAGGAGGTCCCAGAGCTGCCACTGACTGACGCAGCTGACACCGCGCCTGTCCAAGGTAAGTCCCGGTGCATAACTCTTATTTTGAGAGAGAGAGAGTATAGGATTGAGTAGCTGCTATGCTTAGGTTTAACGGTAGCGTGGGTAACATGTCGTTCCTCACAAACAGGTGAACATTATTATCACTCTCATAATAAAAAGATAGAAAGAAAATGGTGACCGGGCAGGGATAAGTAATGTGTTATTGGTGGGTATAACAAGTCATGCCCGCGGCCACAGGGTTTAGCTTGGTTGCACCGTTTCCCTGTCTGTATCGATTGAGGGCCGTCCGTTGTTGTGGATGGTAGTCACATCACAGATTTATTATCCCGAGCACATACTTGCTTATGGGAGCGGGAAGACTCGTTACTCTCTTGTCGTGGGTTTTGGCTCTTTCCGGACCGACTGATTGGAGATGGAAAAAAGTGAAGGTCTAAGCACCGCACTACGACCAGGTCACAAGTGTGAGGGCTTAAAGTCCAAGTTTGGACGGGACCTAGACTCGTCGATAGGAGTGGAACGGGTTGGTCTTGCTTGTGCCTGGGGTGCAAGCGAGATGTGTGTTTCGGGGTACCTGGGACACATTGGTTCGCGAATCGCCATTCTACGTGATGGTACGACTTGGCTATGGTCTAGCACCATAATAAGAACTAGAATATGAAAGATGGTAAAAATTGTTCTGATTACTTAACTCTTGCTTGAAAGCAGAACAAGTGCTTACGTAGAATGGTTGGATAATAAATGGATCTTAACTGCTAATAAAACTTTATCTTAAGAACGAAATACTAGTAATGCTTTTCGCAAAACAAATAAAATATAAGCCATATAGTCTATCATATCCTTGAGAGTCGGAAAATATATTCCCACTAGTCGAGTAAGTCTTGCGAGTACATTATGTACTCAGGGTTTATTTACTCTTGTTGTAGGTGCAGCTTGAGGAGTTAGGTCTTGTGTGCAGGATTCTTCTGGTGGGCACAAAAGGATCCTTGTATAATTTTCGCTAGATGTTTATTTTAAATTCTGCTATTTAATTATCGCACTCTGAACTCTGGTATTATAATAAATAATTTTCAAGACTCTATATTGTATGAAATGAACTAAGTATTTAAAGCTCGTACTCATTATTGGATTCTGGATGTAAAACTTGGATTATTTTGAGTTTTCCCTTGTAGTATGCTCGACGGAACTGTTCGGGTTAGCTTACTTTTGGGGTACTTAGTGTCTAGTGGAGACAAGTGCCTCTGGAAGTGAGTTACTTTGGGCGGTCCCGCCACACCCTATGGCTAGTTGTCGCCCCATCGCACTCCCCTGGTCGGTCCGCAGCTGCCCCTGCCCGGTCCGTGCCAAGGCCACGATGTCCCCTGGTCGGTCCGCCGACGACGCGAAGCTCCATCGCCGAGCTCGAAGAAATGGAGGGTGGCTCCGCTCCGACGACCGCCCCATCGTGCCCCTTGGCGATCCGCAGGTGCCCCCTGCCCGGTCCGCTCCAAGGTTGCGGTGTCCCTTGGCCGGTCCACCGACAACACAAAGCTCCATCACCGGGCTTGAAGAAACGGAGGCTAGCTCTGCTCTGGCTGCCGCGCTCAACGGCTATCACGCCCCCTTGGCCAGTCACTCCGCGCCACCTACGAGCTCTAGACCGATTAACTTCACACGCTGACGAACCTCTATTTCTCTCAAGAAACAAAGATATGTTGTGCTGAATGCGTATGCTACAAGCATACATTTCTAATGTTTCAATGTTTCAGTGTTTCAGAGGTATGTTACAAGTGTTTTATACGGATGTTGCAAAAATAGATCTGGATGTTGCATTTGTTGCAAAGGTTTGTACACGTATGTTGCAAGCGTTTGTTCCCAATATCTCATCTGTTTTTCAGACGTACGTTGCAAGTGTTTCATCTGTCTTCTTTTTATATGTTGCAAGTGTTGTATCTGGATGTTTCAAAAGTAGATCTGGTGTTGCACATGTTGCTGGGTTATATACGTATGTTTCAAGTGTTTCATCTGTTTTAGACGTACGTACGTTGTAAGTGTTTCCTTTTATTTTAAAAGTAGATGTCGGGGAAACACATGCTGCTGCTAGTGCGCTGTCTTAGGTCACCGTGCCACCGTGGGTCACGCATCACTAGCCTGCTGGTGGTGGTTGTGTTGCTGCTGTGTGCATGCGGGCATGTGAAACGGAGCGGGCTTAGGATGGTCCCCGCACATGCGTGGGCCCACGCGGCCTCTTGAGCAGGATGGCTGCATCAGGCGCGGGTTTGGGAGCACTGTCTGATGCTAGCGTCCTAGATCGAACGTTCGAGCGCTAGCAAGTCCCTTTTATTTAACCTAACGACAGCAGCTCATTCAATCAACCCATGCATGCACTAACATGGGTAGTTAAATTGCAATTCTTTTTACTACCTTCTAGTTAATAAAGAGCTCAGGTCATTACCTGTGCACTCGGATATGGATGCTGTGGTCGGATGGCACTATGATAACAGAGGCCTTTTCTCTGTCAAATCGGCCTATAAGATGCATCGAGTGAGCGAGAAGAGAAGAATGCAGAGAGCTCGGCCGGGGGTAGCAGAAGGAAGCACAGGAAAGACCGATTTTTGGCAGACTATGGAGAATGGACTGCCCGCCGAAGATCAAGCACTTTCTGTGGCGTCTCAGTCAAAACACACTGGCCCTGAGAAAGAATTTGCAGAGACGGGGAATCAAACTTGACACGAGCTGCTGCATATGTCAGAGATTAGATGAAGATGGTGGGCACTTATTCCTGAAATGCAAGGAAGTGAAAAAGGTGTGGAGGGAATTGAACCTGGAAACTGTACGCTGTCAATTAGCTGAATGTGGATCAGCGAAGGAAATGATGGAACTCGTTCTGAAGATGGAGCCTAAAATGCAACTGACTGTGATATTGTTGCTCTGGCTCTGGTGGGATGAACGAAACAAATTCAGAGAAGAGGGAAGAAGAAGACCGGCCTTGGAAGTGGCGTATGTGACGGCTGCACTGGCAGATAAGTTTCAGGCTACGGGAGCCCAGTCCCTATTGCCGGATTTTCGCCAGAACCCAAAATGGACCAAACCTCAGCAAGGGAACTTCAAGGTTAATCCTGATGGGGCTTTCGACCACAGGAACGGTTCGCGCGGCTGGGGTTTCATCGTTCGCGATGACCAGGGTGCCGTGGTGACTGCAGGTGCAGGTAAAGAACAATTTCTACAGAGTGCCTTCCATGCAGAATTGCTTGGCTGCGCGGCTGGCCTGAAAGCAGCGACTCAGCTGGGAATTCGCAGAATAGTCCTAGAGACCGATGCCTCTCTTGTGATAACAGCCCTGGAGGATGATGCCTATCGCCTATCGGCCATGAGTGGGATTACTACTGAACTCCGGCTTTTGCTGATGACTGAATTTGCGTATAGCAAAGTGTATGTATGCCCACGTTCATGTAATAAAGGAGCAGATGCCATTGCGGCTTATGTGTGTAAGTGTTCAAGTGATATGTCAATCACTTGGGATGATGTACCTCACTTTCTTGAGGATTTGGTGACCAGCGATTCTGCTGAGTCCGATGAGTAACGAAGTTCGTGTTTCCAAAAAAAAAAAAGAGCTCACCGGAATAAAATTGCAGTACTATTCAGCAGCTAGGCTGCAAAATAATGTGGTCCTATATAATTGCTATTTTGGGCAAAATAGAATAAATAAGGAAAGTTTTGATTAAAAATTATTTTTTTAGATCTAAGTGATCATGTGTGATCTGTTGAATACAGTGCAGGCTCCTGGCTCCATCACACGCCGATGCATCAAACTAGCACGGATGGAACTCGTGGTGCATGTTTAACTACATATGCTCATTCGTGGTTGACCAGCTATATCTAGACTAATAATACTATGTTAATTATATGACGACAAAAATATTATGACACTCAAGCAGGCGCATATCAGATCATCTCCGATCCTTTAATTTATCGGAACGTTGTAGCCACTCTTTGAGAAAACCAAGAGATGATCGATATCATCGAGGGGATCAGATGTGCCCAGCATTAACAAACGATCTCTCAGAAAACCGTATCTTTGACCTAATTAGTGTGAGGCCAGCTCCACGTTAACCCACTAATTGGCATTGCATATCATCTCGCGTCAACTACGTATCAATTTCATGGCAGGGAGGGCACTCTTGCATTTCATTCCATATATTTTTAGTTTGGCTAAATCTACGGTACTCCCATTACATGATAGGAGGTAATATTTTACAAACATGAGCCATTTATTTTTTTTAGATTTCACAAATTAATTAACTAAAAATAAACTAGAAAAGAGAAGAAAAGAAAAACTGCCAAATCTTCTGTACAATCATAAGGGCTTCATTGCTTTTTTTTTGGAAGGACCAGGAGGGGCTCAGGAGCCCCTATTGAAAATTTTATTAAAAAGCAACCAAGAGGATAACAAGAGCAAAACAAGTTCACAGAAATCTAAACGAGGGGAGGGAAGAAGGGGGGATTCAGGAGACAAAACAAGGAGACAAAGAAAATTAAGCAAATTACACAAATTGCTCTAGCCATGAAACAATGGATGGAAAATATTTCTTCTTGGCCCTCCAAAGGAGCTGCCTGAAGGTGGCTTTGAATATCTCCAGACCTCTCAAGCTGCTTGCTGGAATCCCTTTGAAGATTACATCATTCCTTAGCGTCCAGATACTCCAACTCATGATGATTATGATTTCCATAAAGAAAGGGACACTTAGCTGCCTTCTGAAATCCTCAAAAATCTGATAGGGATCGTTGGAGTCATTAACTGTCACTCCGATTAGATTCCAGCAGACTTTGGCTAAATCACACTCAAGGAATAGATGCTCCAATGTCTCCTCATAATTATTAGCACAGAGAACACAATTATAGGAGGCCAACTGAAAATTCTTTCTCTTCAAGATATTTCGTCCTTGGAGAGGAGCCAAAAAAAAACCTTATGCTTGTGTTGGCAGGATGATTTCCAAATCCACTTGAAAACAGGGTCCTGCATGTACCAATGAGGTGGTTGTAGGCCCTCTTGAAGGGGGCTACCCCAAATGTAATACCAAAATCCTTCCCTTCATCCAATTGCATGTTCTAGAAGATGTTCTCCATCTGCTGAAATTTCTCGAATGCTTCAATAGAGAATGGGAGATTAAACAGACTAGTGACAGAGCTAACTGAGGTAGCATTTATGAGGGAAATATCAGGCTTTTGGCAAAAGAGTATAGCTCAGGGTATTCCAGTTTGAGTAGCTACCCATTCCAACAGTCATCCCAAAGGAGACAGGTGGATCCATCTAACACGGTCACAGAGGCCAATCTTTTGAACTTATCAAGCAATTTCAAAATGTCTTTTCACCAGAAGGACCCTTTTTTGTGTGGTTAGGAAGCCTATCATTACTGTAATACTTCTCCCAGACAAGATGTACCCAAGGAATGTCTGCCTTGTTAAAGAATTTGAGAAGATTCTTTAGGAGAAGAGCCTCATTCTGAGATTTAAGGTCCAGAGCTCCTAAGCCCCCTTCATCCTTAGTCCTAGTGACCATTTTCCAAGCTGCTTTTTGCATGGATTCTATTGGTTTCATCAGATCCAGTCCACAAGCAATGCCTTCCTGAACTTATCCACTTGTTCTCTTATGGTTACATGAAGGCTGAAGGTGCTCATGAAGAAGGTTGGTAGAGAGGTAAAGACTGAATTAGTAATCTGCAGTTTCCCAGCCTGTGACAGAAAAAGACAAGTGTTGACAAGTCTCCTTTCACATCTTGTTACTAATGGCAAGAAGTCTTCTACCCTTGGTTTGGTTAACCCAAGTGGTAAGCCCAAGTAGGTGAAAGGGAGAGAGCAAGTTGAGCAACCAAATGTTGCTGACAGCTGTTGAAGCTTATCTGTAGACAAGTTGATAGGTACCATCATTGACTTAGAGAAGTTGACCTTTAAACCAGTAGAGGTGGCAAAAGAATTTAGGAGGGCTTTCAGAAGGAACAACTGTCTTCTACACCCCTCCATGATGATCAAGGTATCATTAGCATATTGGAGAATTGGGAAGTCATTCGTATATTGCAGTGGGATTGGAAGATTGAGCAGCCCCAAATCTTTTGCAGTATTGATTATGGATTGAAGGAGGTCAGCAGATAACACAAAGAGTAAGGGGGAGAGAGGATCTCCTTGCCTTACTCCTCTTTTACAATGGAATATCTTTCCAGGGGTGCCATTCAGCAAGACAAGGGCTTCATTGCTACGATGGTATGTGTTGTGTGACATTCAGTTTTCATACGTAAATGATCTGACTTGTGAAGATTTTAGTGATGATTGTATGGTGAGAACATAATCTCTTCTCATTGATATAGGCTAGGCCGCCGATACGTTTTCCTTTTTGTTGAAAAATTAGGCCGATACGGAATTACATGCGATGGTGCTTGGTCCTGAAAAAAAAGGAAAAGGAGGGTACGAGCAATGGCCTACGAGGTATGGAAATTGATGTCTTGAAGATGCGAATTATCCGAATCCGTCTCCACTAAAACATGTAATATAGATATTCGTATTCGTTTCTAATATGGATACTCAATTGATGTATCCGAATTCATTTTTTAGTATTTTTTTCTCTATACGGTTCCAGATCCGTATTCGACAAAAATATGGAATATCCGACATTTATCGGCATCCGCAAAGAACAAGGTATAATGAATCTATTGAAAAGTTTCCTTTCCATGGCTAGTGACTAATTATTTAATTTCAAAATTAGTAATGATATATTGAAACTATTTGGTAGTATATTTATAAATAACCTTTAATATTAATTTAATACTATTAATGATATATAAATATTAAATTAATTCTAGTATTTTTCTAATTTAGTTTAAATCTAATATATTTGTTGTTGCAAATTATTTTAATACTTTAATTTTTTTACATAAATTATTTTATATAATTTATAATTTCATGATAAATACTATGTAATTAAATATTTATTGATAGCTATATCATTTTCTGTGAGCTATTATTGTCTATGTTATATACCTACATACTTGTGTAATAATTTATAATTACACAAACAAATCATAAAGCAAAATGGCTACTTGTTGTCTACCATTCTTATTTAAATTTATTCACTTAATTAACCTATCATTTTATTAAATATTATCCAGTATAGTTTAATTCACTTTGATATTGGAGATTATTAGAAGTGTACTTTAATTTTATTTCACTTTGATTATCGATGAATTTAGTATTAAAATTTTATTCATCTATAATGAATTTAATTAAGAATATACACTTTGAGCTGAATTGAGTAACTATCCGAATAGAAATCAGAATATGAGACATTCATTTTGTATTCGTATTCGACAAGATCCGTATCTGTATTTAAAATATGGTAAAAAGTGACATCCGTATCCGTTTCCATGCGAATCCGGTCCGTTTCCGTCCCTACGTGCGATATTTCTTCAGTCATATGCAGGGACTGCAGGCACCGGCCATGGCGGAGTCTCGTGCCAAGTACAGCGCCGCGTGTCAGCACCAAGCACGTATACAAGGCCACAAGGGCATCTTGACAAAGAAGATCTACGATGATGCCCAATGAATCCTTTTGTGCTGGTTTTGAGCTGCATGCCTTGATCGAGTTTGACCTGGACGCGTCCTGTGGTCACCATGTCCTTTCACATCTGGTGATCGATCTGGACCAGAACCAACGAAGTGTGGCTGAGAGCGTGTTCATTTCAGGGCCCTTAAAGTTGTCAGATACTGTAGCACATGTGTAACTATAACAATTAATATCTAATCATAGACTAATTAGGTTTAAAAGATTCGTCTCGTAAAATATATGCAAATTGTGTAATTAGTTTTTTTTATCTATATTTAATGTCCTATATGTCTCTAAACGTTCGATGGGATGAGATATAAAGTTTTTGGTGGAAACTAAACAGCTCTAATGAGTCCGCTTCAATGGCACCGGCAGTCCGGCACTGCCGCACTGTGCTCAGCACAGTGAAAAGCAAGGCCAAGGCCGTGTTTAGTTGGCCAGATTTGGCGCCGCCCAAAACACTGTAGAACACTGTGCGGCACTATAGCATTTTGTTTTTATTTGGTAAAAATTATCCAAACATTGACTAATTAGGCTCAAAACGTTCGTCTCGCAAAGTACAACAAAACTGTGTAATTAGTTTTTGATTTCATCTACATTTAGTACTCCATGCATGTGCCGGTATTTTAATGTGATGAGAAATCTTCTTTTTGCATAGTAGAATTTGAGAAAATATTTGGGATCTAAACAGGGCAAGACAAGCGGAAAAGGGCAGAAACCACACCAACTCCCTGACGATTAGCCACGCCACATGCTTGTCGTTCCGGTCAGTACGCAGTACGCACTGCATTAGGCGGCGCCTAATGATAATTCGTTAGCAAAAAGAATCGATAATCAGCTCAAAAGCAGATGGATATGTTATTAGCGAACGATGCGCCAAAAGTGCTTGCATATGCTCGGATTGGCAAAAAGAAAGCTCCATGGATTGACGAAGATCCTCAGATTATTTGCCATCCCCTAACTAAAGCCTCCGAGATGCCAACTTTGCAAGCCATGCTCCCCTCCACTCCATCATCTATCCCTCCCAGGGTTTTTTTTATCGGCCGAAAGTCGCCGATATTTCCGAAATTTTCTTTCTATCCCTAGGGTCCGATAAAATTTGATATCAATTAAATTTTTCCCTTCTTTCCTGTTTCTACACAGATAATCCAAAATCAGCCATGCGACGGTCCGACACTTATAATGATTTATTCTTGTTTTGATTTGTGAACGAGTGATGTTTAATATCTTAGGAATAGTTTCAAGTCAAATTCTACAAATTTTTTTAAAAAAAATTATTTTTTTTTGAATTTGGTCCGATATTTCCGATATATCTTGCTTATCCTCTTTATCCATGACGTCCGATAAATTTTAATTTCCGATAATGAAAACCTTGATCCCTCCTCATCGCCGCTTGGAAGGCGCCACGTCAGCGTCGTCGCCATGGAACCTTCTCATTCCCAAGTAAGCCCCTTGCCCATCGCGAGCTTCCTTCTGCTACACGCCTATATATATAGGTGAACCGTGAACACCTTCCGTCTCCATGAACGCAAAAGCATCAGTATTGATCATCAGCAGTAGCTAAGCTAGCAAACAAGCGCGAGCGAGACCAGTTTATATTCAGAAAACAAGCTAGATTTTTTTCTGCCAGACCTTTCGCATCAACATGGAGAGCGGCGGCGGCTACTACTCGCCGTACTACCAGCCGGCAGCGCCGTACTACTACAACTACCCGCAGCCGCGAGTACGCGGCGGCGGCGGGCAGTCGTCGTCGGTGTACGCCTTCATCCTCCTCGTCACGGTCTCCTTCATCGCGGCCACCACGCTCTACACGTGGTGCGTGTAACACCTCAAGTGTTTAGCTCCATAATTGTATTGCATTTGCATGGCATAAGCATAAGCATGTATCATTCATGTTTGTTATTTTATGTGATGCAACACACAAGTACCTTATGTGCAATTTCCTTTGTGAGATATGTCAACCACTTTAGTGTAACATAATTAGCAAGTATTGTGCAACACACTCATGCAACATGTGCAACATGAGTTTGCAACATTTGGGTAAAAGTGTTGAATTACTTGTGCCAAAGTATGTGACACTAGGAATTTTGTGCAACCAATGTGTAGGGTGGCTAATTAGGTCTTATAACACCTTAATTACATTTAGGGTAAGTAGTGGAGCAATGTTCATGCTGACCAAAATTACCAAATTGCCCTTTCAAATGTTGTTGACCAAGTTTGGGACCCTAGAGTGATCTGGTTTGACCAATTAAAAAGTCCAGCTTAGAAATCTTGCATGGAGGAGCAACCTTAAGCAAAGTTGTAGAGAATTTCATAAGGAACAAAAGTTCTAATATGGCCATCTCATGAAAATGATCAGAACATGCTCAAAAATGGCCCACAAGTCAGTATTAGGGGCTGTTTGGGGACTTAGCAAATTTTGCTAAGTGTTGAGCTGAAAACCGTTTCACTGTACCTCACTTTGACAACTTGTAACTCACAAACCAGGCCGAATCAGTCCTTGAGCCAATTGACAAAGTTGTTGTCCACACATAGCTCTACATTTTTGTTGTTAACACCTATCGCTAAATCGGGCTAGATTAGGAGTTTTGCTCGGCTGAAATCACGCTGTCAGTCGATGCCTTTGGGCTCTGAAACGCCAAGTTCAGTCACCGGCAGTGAGCCGCGTGGCCGGCCGAGCGCAGGGCCGGGGCGCCGCGTGGTCGCCATGCTCTAGCTTTGCCCCCACTCGTGAGCGACCTGGCGGGCTTAAGCTGCCAGCATGCTGCTGCTGCCCTCCACTCCCTCCATTCCCTCGCCCTTCTTCTACAATTCACCGCAGGCATCTCCGCCATTGCCGCTGTGAGCTTCGGCAAGCTCCCGCGCGCTCACCACCGCAAAAACGCGCACTACACCTTCACCGAAGCTCCGCCGAGATCCCCTCTTGCTCGTCATCATCTCCGCGCGGTCAATCGACCTCAGGTGAGGCCGCTGTCGGCGTTCCCGCGCTGTCGCACCCTCGCCGGAGATGGCGCTCACCGTGGCCAGAGCATCATCGCACCACTCCTTCTTCCCTCGCCTTCGTTCCGTCTTCCCTAGCACGCGTAGTAGCTCTCGGGTTGAGGTTGTCGGGAAGCCAGTCTGGCCGAGCCGGAGAACGGCCGCGCACCGCGGCGCGCCATGGCCGAGCCGCCGTGCGCCATGGCCGACATACCTAGGGTTCGGTAGGGTTTGCGGTTAGGGTACCAATCGACGCAGTAGGTCTAGGCGGTCACGTTGGTGCCGTTCTCGTCGCCGGCGAGGTCACCGTCGGCGAGCTACGCCGTCTTCCGCGCGTCGCAGCCGCCTTCTCTGCTTTGCTGTCGCTGACCAGTGGGGTCCCCAGGTCAGGCGCGCGCGCGAGCAGGGAGGCCGGTCGCGTGGGAGCGGGCCGTAGCGCGGGGAGTGGGCCGCGTGGGTCTCCCAGGCCGGCCCGGTAGCAGGGTTTCGATTTTCGTTTTTATTTTCTTTCTATATTTGCCACAGATTTTTGGGTAAAGTTAGGAAATGTATATCTAGGGTTTTAACGATCCAAAAATCATGGGATAAATTTTATTAGGGTCTACAAGATGTGTAGTATTTTAGAAAAATATGGATCTGGCATGAGATGTTTAAATTCTGTAAGAATTTGATAGATCCTTTAACTGTGTTTTGGAATGCATGCAAATTTGTTGAATTTATAACTTGAGCTGTAGTGTTCCATAAATCATGAAAATTGGTGGGTAGGTTACTCTATGCTAGCCCTAGCTCTGGTAAACATTTGGGCATCAGTGCTTAAGTACTTTTCAAGTTATAATATTATCTTGTTATTCTAGGAAATAATTAAATGAATTTTTGTAATTTTTCTACATGTGCAATGTTCTTATAACTTTTTGGAGAATGTCTTGGTACCCTAGAGTGTCCAGGAAAATTAAGAAATCTGTTGTTTGACACTTTTGACTATGCTTTGTTATTTATACAAAAATCAGCCTTTTTGGCTTTGGATTTTTGTGTAGGAAGTTCCTGTGAATAAATTGAGTTCAAAATTTTACAGTAGTCTCTTTGTGGGTCAGAGAGTCCCCTGTAATTTTTGTAGAATTTTAGGAGCAGTTTACACATATGTTTGAAATTCCACTTAATTACTTAAGTAAATTGAGAAATGGGTTTAAATAAAGGTTCTAGGTGGGCACACCTTACTTTCTGGTGTCTTTGTGATATTTGTGAACTTGTAGTAGCATTAGTTTGGTTTTAGAGAATGTTTGCCACATCAATAAATATTTAACCTTTGTAATTTTAGGTTTTCTGGACAGCTAAGTAGTAATTCTAAATTTGGCTTTGATAAAATTGGTTGTTGGGCAACTTGTAAATACCAAAGTTGGAGTAAACTTGATGAACTAGCTTGTGTTAAAATTTGGAAGCATTTGGCTTAGTAGTTTGAGAGTTACTGTTGTTTAAAGTGGCAGTTCAAAATCTGCTATTCTCTGTGTTGGAGAAGACAGATTCTGGAACTTGTGAAGTTTGACATGGAAAACTTAGGAGTTTGGAGTTGAGGTCTGAAAATGAATTGTAGTGCATTTCTTAGGCTTTCCAAATTGTCTTAGATCATATCTTTTGGAATTATAAATCTCCAGTTGTGATAAAAACAAGTAGCTGCTGTCCAGAATGCTTACTGTGGTGTTTTGCTGATTGTTATGGTGAGATATCCTAAGACATGCTACTTTTGTAATTGTTAGGTGTTAGGGCCTTAACTGAGGATGAGCAACTTTATCTTAGGTTAAGTAGCTTAGGTAAGTACTTCTCCACCGGAGAAGAGATTTGCACGTACTAATAAAGTAACTTGATTAGATTATTGTTTTTATTTCTGAAATGCATTTCATTCCGAGCATGTTGCACCCATTTATGCATCCATTGTATTTATTGTGCATTCATGCAATAGGTGTACCGGAGGGGGTAACTCTCCTCGAATTCGAGCCTGTGATTCCGGAGGAGGACCAGGAGCAGCAGGAGCCCGAGGATCCAGCAGGCGAAGGAGTGCCCGCAGACGACCTTCCTGAGTGCCCTGATCACCGGCCTTCGACCTTTCTGAAAGGCAAGCCCCGGTGCATGCTGAACCTACTGATTTATAAATTAATCTTGAGTACTTTTAATTGTTTACTACATTAAGTTGTAGGAGTTATATGAAAACACTTGTTGCATTATACCTGTCCTTGTCCAGATATCGTACTTAATCCTATTTTAGGTTTAGGCACGTGTCAATGCTTAGCCCTGCTTAGTACGGTAGAAGTCGGGTGATTTCCGGTCATCCGCGAGATGTAGGAAGGAGTCACGAGTGGCTCTATGGCTATCGTGAATGGAACCATGCTTAAAAATGAAATTTGAGACCGGGCGGGAGTTCGATAGTACAGCCGCAAGACACTTCACGTCTTGGGTGTGGAGCTATGCCCGTCTGAGTCGTTTAAGGACCGATTCGCTGTACGTCCTTGAGTCATGTTGAACGCAGTCTAACACTTAGTTGGCCGGATAACCCGTTCCGACCGCGAAGCCGAGTAATGTGGTTTAGGCCGGGAATCGAATGGTAGGTTGCTTCTTGGAGGAGAGAAAGGATGTGCTTGGGGACATTGGCGTGAGACCAAGGGGGGGTTAGAGTCCCTATCACCTGGCAGAGTGTCGCCCTTAGGGTCGCGACATTATTCGGACCCGCGATTCCTGAATCATATGAAACGGTGGCTTGTGCGACCCCGGCAGGGGCCTGCGCGGTGAGTATTAGAAATACCCCTCCAGCTGGATAGGAATTCGATTCGAATCGCCGTCGCTCCCGGTTAGTGAGCACTTGACTTGAGCAGCGGCAACGTAGATCTCATTAAATGAACAGATGGTTAAGTAAATGATATGATGTTGCCGCAATGATATACCTGCTATGGATATAATAATAATGTTGTTTGATTATACTCAAGTGAATGTTTAGTACATGTGCTAAGATAGATGACAGGTAAATGCTTAAAAATAACTGCTAGTACAGGTTATAAGAGTTTCAACTACTTATGCCTTTATGCAAAATGTGGTGTCAGCTAGCCTCTTGTGTAAGCCTTGCATAATCCTTGGTGTCATCTTATTTCTGGTTTTTGACGGGTAAGTCTAGCTGAGTACATTCCAGTACTCAGGGTTTATTCCCTCCTGTTGCAGATGACATGCTTTATCAGGGATTCTGCAAGACGTGTCTCCACCCTGCGGGTGACGATGACTAGATCACAAGGGCGTGATCGTCTTTATGTACTTTCCTCATGCTTTTGCGGGTTGTCGATCATCCAGACTGGCAGTATTTAATTAACTAGTGTGTGTGTTATGCTTCCGCTACTTTCAAACTTGGTTTGTAATATTTGCGACTCCGCTTGTGTAAACTTATTTCAGAACTACTTGTGAAATGTATCGTATGATGTTGTATGTTGAATGATGCGATCCTGGTTGTAAGCAGTTTGGTTTGAAATCCTTCGTGATTTCGATTGACTACCGGGATTATATGGGCTCAAGTTTGAAAATTTGAGCGCTTCGGTGCTTGTTTTCGTACTTGTGCTCTTATAATTTGGTCGGTTCTGTTACAGCTGGTATCGGAGCATAATTCAACATTAAACACATCATATGAGTATTTAAAAACAAAAATATTTGATTATAAAAAAGGGTTAAAACACTAAAAATTATTTTTTTTTAGGTATGCCAGTGATCACATCCCTTAGCCCAAATAAGGACTCTTAGGTGGCTTATTATAAAGACTAACTTGGGGGCCTTGTTTGTTTTTATTTCGTCGTCCATACGACGTGATATTGTATGGATGCCATCCACTTGGTTGGTAATGTATGGATCAATTACCTCGACGCTCTGGTAAGTGTGAGTTGTGAGAGCATGATCGTCCAACCGGCGGTCTAGGGGAGAGTAGTTTTGGTGACTTACATCTTTACATGTTTAAACCATGTAACTATGTAAAAGCACTTAATTGTGGGAACCTTTATATCGGGTAGCTTGATACTGAAGTATATACATTTGGGGATGTATATATGGAAAGTATTTAAATTACTGCTTTCTTGTGTGCTTATATTGGGAATTGTTGGGCTGCAATGAAGTTTTCTGCAGGTACACTAACAGCGTAACGAGTAGACCGATAGTTTCGCTTATATGAGAGAACGTATGTATGCCACCACCTAGCGTTAGAACTTTAGGTTTCTACTAAGGTGAGAGGGCGTACGAAACGTGCATGCATCATGTTTAATTATATCATACATATCATTTACTCCCTCCTTAAAAAAATTTTCTGTACTCCCGACTAAAGTAAATTTCGTATCCCCTAAATGATCCTCACTTTAAGTCGTATCTTATCTTGTTGCTACAGATGGCACGTACCAAGAGGACCGCTCGTAAGTCCACTGGGGGCAGGGCACCGCGTCACCAGCTCGCTCCACGTGAGCCCCGCCCTGAGCCTACTGAGGTGGAAAGGCTGAGGGCAGAGCTGGCAGAGGTGACTGCTGCTAGGGATGCAGCACGGCAACAACTGGAACAAGTGATTCATGATCGTGATCAAGAAACGCTTGCAGTCCAGAGGTTGACAGTGGCAAACCGCAACTGTCAACGCATGTTGGTCCGTGTGATGGAACAGAGGGATGAAGCCTGGCACGAGGAGAACGTTCTGAGAGCTCGCCAGTTTGAGCTCGAGCAACAGTTAGAAAATGCTGAAGAATACAATGATAATCTTCATGAAGAAGTGCACCGCCTGAACAACGAGCTTAATCCCCTGCTACCTAGAAACAACAATGTAGATGAAGATATGGGATCAGGCATCTTCATGGCTGAGGATGATGATGAAGTAGAGGTTGATGGACCACAGGATGCCCCACCTGCAGAAGCACCAGAGGAAGAGCCAGAAGAAGAAGACGAGGAATTAGAGCCTGTCAGTGATGAGGACGGCGGGGAGATCCATGACACCGACTCGGAGGATGATGCTTAGAGTAGTCATCACGTGCCTTTAATGTTAGGATCATCTTTTGGGCCCTCCCTGTGAAGGAGTGAGGCCTTGTAATAACTTGACTTTGGGATGTAAGGTTGAACCGTATGTTTCCTGAATGTAGTTTGAACCTATTAATTTCGATCACAACTTGATGTCTTATTATGTTGCGTTCGATGATGGTGTCACGATTAGCACCCTTCGGTGCCGCGACGAAACCGAGGGCCTCCTATGGCGCGCGACATAAGGCTGTGCTGCTTGGCACGCGCAGGTATCGAGGTGGCTAGTCATGATCCACCATGGAACTCTTCATTGAGAAGTCTCTTTGTGGTCAGTTTGAAATAGCCTTTCACAGTCAACTAAAAATCTTGAGATTGAATCCAAGTACCGTGCAAAAGGTCAAAAATCACGTAGATAGCAACGTAAACGGTCCGGTAACCGTGTGCTCCCTGTGAGTAAGCCTTCATCAAAAAGCATCTTGTTGGATTACCAAGTATGATCTCGTCAAATGATGCGCTTGAATGGTTTGTGCGGTTGTGGTGAATTATTGTGCCTTAATTATTATGAGGTGGTCACCGCTGGTAAGTTTCTAGTTGACCAACACCCCGCAGTGGTACTTTTTGGTTCAGGTGCTTCGCATTCCTTTATCAGTCCTAAGTTTGCATCTAAATTTGCACACAAGTTGCATACTGTTGAAGGTGTGGGTTATTGTATTAGCGCTGCAAGTGGGAATATTTCCACAAACAAAGTAGTGGGGAACCTTGAGTTTGAGATAGAAGGGCGAAGTTATTCGCTTGCCCTATTGGTTTTACCTGGTTTAGACATAGATGTTATCTTGGGCATGAATTGGATGAGTCAGAATGGGGTACTCATTGACACATCCGCTCGGGTAGTTATGCTCAGAGATCCTACAGATCAAAAAGGTTTTCTAGTACAACTTCCCAGAAAGGTTGAATTGTCGGGGGAAATTCATGCTGTGCAAGCAAAGGCGTTGGCTGAAATTTCCGTAGTGAATGAATTTCCGGACGTTTTTCCCGATGATTTGCCGGGACTCCCTCCGGATCGGGATGTGGAGTTTAAAATCGAGTTGTTGCCTGGCACCGCACCCATCTCTAGGAGACCCTATAGGATGCCTCCAAATGAACTAGCTGAACTTAAGGTGCAATTGAATGAACTTTTGAAGAAAGGGTTGATTCGTCCTAGTTCATCGCCGTGGGGATGTCCTGATATCTTTGTAAAGAAGAAGGATCAGTCGTTGCGGATGTGCGTAGATTATAGACCTCTCAATGCAGTCACTGTCAAAAATAAGTACCCTCTACCGCGAATCGACATCTTGTTCGATCAGTTGTCTAAAGCTAAAGTTTTCTCCAAGATCGATCTAAGATCGGGCTATCATCAAATTAAAATTCGCCCGGAAGATGTTCCAAAGACAGCCTTTTCTACCAGATACGGTCTTTATGAGTATCTTGTTATGTCCTTCGGCTTGACAAATGCCCCCGCACACTTCATGTACTTGATGAATTCGGTGTTTATGCCTGAATTGGACAAGTTTGTGGTGGTATTTATTGATGATATCCTGGTATATTCGGTGAATGAGGAAGATCACGCTGAACATCTGCGTATAGTCCTCACAAGACTGCGTGAACATCAACTTTATGTGAAGTTCAGTAAGTGCGAATTCTGGCTTCGTGAAGTACCTTTCCTTGGGCATGTGTTGTCCGATGGAGGAATCATGGTGGACCCCGCCAAGGTACAGGAAGTACTGAACTGGAAGGCTCCTATCTCGGTTCACGAGGTCCGAAGTTTTCTCGGTTTGGCTGGCTATTATCGTCGCTTCATCCCGGATTTCTCCAAAATAGCCAAGCCAATGACTCGGTTGCTGCAAAAAGACACCAGGTTTGTCTGGACTCCTGAGTGTGATGCGGCTTTTCACCAACTGCGAACCCTCCTAACCTCAGCTCCGGTTTTGGCACAACCGGATATCGAGAAACCATTTGATGTTTATTGTGATGCCTCAGGCATAGGTTTGGGAGGTGTGTTGATGCAGGAAGGCCGAGTAATTGCATATACTTCTCGACAACTTCGGAAGCATGAGGTGAATTATCCAACGCATGACTTAGAACTGGCTGCAGTTGTTCATGCTTTGAAAGTATGGCGGCATTATCTGCTGGGAAATGTCTGCAATATCTACACCGATCATAAAAGCCTTAAATACATCTTCACTCAACCCGAGCTAAATATGCGTCAAAGAAGATGGCTCGAGTTGATTAAAGATTATAACCTTCAAGTGCACTATCATCCAGGAAAGGCAAATGTAGTTGCGGATGCTTTAAGCCGTAAGTCTCATTGTCATTCCTTAGCTGAAACTGATTTTCATCGATCTCGCCTTCTACATCCATCAGTCTTGTACAACGTCACTGTCAGTTGTACTCTCAAAAGCAGAATTATTGAGCTCCAAAAGACTGACACTGGTATATTCCACATCAAGCGTAAGATGAAAGAGCAAGAAACTACACAGTTCAGGATAGATGAAGAGGGTGTACTATGGTTCAAGGATAGGTTAGTTGTGCCTAAGGACCGAGAGCTTCGAAATGATATTATGTCTGAAGCACACTCCTCTAAGTTGTCCATCCATCCTGGCAGTAATAAGATGTATTATGATTTGAAGCCACTTTATTGGTGGACCAAGATGCGGAAAGAGATAGCTGCATATGTTGCTAGATGTGACACCTGTTGCAGAGTTAAAGCTGTGCACATGAAAGCTGGGCTACTTCAGCCACTTTCCATTCCAGGCTGGAAATGGGAAGAGATAAGTATGGATTTCATTGTCGGACTTCCTCCTACTGTCAAAAATCATAACTCTATTTGGGTAATTGTTGACCGTTTGACCAAATCAGCTCACTTCATCCCAGTGAGAGTGGACTATCGTCCCACTGACTATGCTGAGTTGTACTTCAATCAGATAGTCCGGCTTCATGGGATACCTCGTACTATCATATCTGACCGTGGTCCCCAGTTCACTGCTCGCTTTTGGGAGCACTTGCATCACCTTCTGGGAACCAAGTTAGTGAGAAGCTCTGCTTATCACCCCCAGACATCGGGTCAGACAGAACGAGTTAACCAAATCTTGGAAGATCTGTTGCGAGCATGCGTCATTTCATCCAAGGGTTCTTGGGAAAAATGGTTACCTTTAGCCGAATTCTCGTACAATAACAGTTATCAAGAGAGTATTAAGATGGCTCCATTCGAAGCTTTGTACGGTCGTAGGTGTAGAACCCCACTAAATTGGATAGAATCTGGTGAAAGAAGATTTTATGGTATTGCTTTTGTTGAGGAAGCTGAGGAACAAGTCCGTACCATCCAAAAACATATGGCTGCAGCCCAAGCTAGACAGAAAAGTTATGCTGATCGTCGTAGAAAACCACTCGAGTTTGAAGTTGGAGACTTCGTGTATTTGAAAGTTTCTCCAATGAAAAGTGTCCAACGTTTTGGCGTTAAGCGGAAACTTGCGCCAAGATACGTGGGTCCTTTCCAGATCATAGGCAAGAGTGGAGCTGTTGCGTACAAAATTCAGTTACCTCCTGAGATGAGAGCCATATTCAATGTTTTCCATGTATCTCAGCTTAAAAAGTGTCTTCGAGTTCCTGAGGAACAAGTTCCTTTAGGTGATATCAGGCTGGAATCCGACCTAACCTATGAAGAAAAGCCAGTCCGAGTGATCGATACTCAGGAACGAGTAACTAGAAGTAAAGTGGTTAAGTGGTACAAAGTGATGTGGAGTAATCAGGGAAGTGAGAGTGATGCTACGTGGGAACGGGAGGATTATTTGCGGGATGGTTATAAAGAATTCTATGAAAAATGGTACGCTTTCCAAATCTCGGGACGAGATTTTTATAAGGGGGGAGGGCTGTAACACCTCAAGTGTTTAGCTCCATAATTGTATTGCATTTGCATGGCATAAGCATAAGCATGTATCATTCATGTTTGTTATTTTATGTGATGCAACACACAAGTACCTTATGTGCAATTTCCTTTGTGAGATATGTCAACCACTTTAGTGTAACATAATTAGCAAGTATTGTGCAACACACTCATGCAACATGTGCAACATGAGTTTGCAACATTTGGGTAAAAGTGTTGAATTACTTGTGCCAAAGTATGTGACACTAGGAATTTTGTGCAACCAATGTGTAGGGTGGCTAATTAGGTCTTATAACACCTTAATTACATTTAGGGTAAGTAGTGGAGCAATGTTCATGCTGACCAAAATTACCAAATTGCCCTTTCAAATGTTGTTGACCAAGTTTGGGACCCTAGAGTGATCTGGTTTGACCAATTAAAAAGTCCAGCTTAGAAATCTTGCATGGAGGAGCAACCTTAAGCAAAGTTGTAGAGAATTTCATAAGGAACAAAAGTTCTAATATGGCCATCTCATGAAAATGATCAGAACATGCTCAAAAATGGCCCACAAGTCAGTATTAGGGGCTGTTTGGGGACTTAGCAAATTTTGCTAAGTGTTGAGCTGAAAACCGTTTCACTGTACCTCACTTTGACAACTTGTAACTCACAAACCAGGCCGAATCAGTCCTTGAGCCAATTGACAAAGTTGTTGTCCACACATAGCTCTACATTTTTGTTGTTAACACCTATCGCTAAATCGGGCTAGATTAGGAGTTTTGCTCGGCTGAAATCACGCTGTCAGTCGATGCCTTTGGGCTCTGAAACGCCAAGTTCAGTCACCGGCAGTGAGCCGCGTGGCCGGCCGAGCGCAGGGCCGGGGCGCCGCGTGGTCGCCATGCTCCAGCTTTGCCCCCACTCGTGAGCGACCTGGCGGGCTTAAGCTGCCAGCATGCTGCTGCTGCCCTCCACTCCCTCCATTCCCTCGCCCTTCTTCTACAATTCACCGCAGGCATCTCCGCCATTGCCGCTGTGAGCTTCGGCAAGCTCCCGCGCGCTCACCACCGCAAAAACGCGCACTACACCTTCACCGAAGCTCCGCCGAGATCCCCTCTTGCTCGTCATCATCTCCGCGCGGTCAATCGACCTCAGGTGAGGCCGCTGTCGGCGTTCCCGCGCTGTCGCACCCTCGCCGGAGATGGCGCTCACCGTGGCCAGAGCATCATCGCACCACTCCTTCTTCCCTCGCCTTCGTTCTGTCTTCCCTAGCACGCGTAGTAGCTCTCGGGTTGAGGTTGTCGGGAAGCCAGTCTGGCCGAGCCGGAGAACGGCCGCGCACCGCGGCGCGCCATGGCCGAGCCGCCGTGCGCCATGGCCGACATACCTAGGGTTCGGTAGGGTTTGCGGTTAGGGTACCAATCGACGCAGTAGGTCTAGGCGGTCACGTTGGTGCCGTTCTCGTCGCCGGCGAGGTCACCGTCGGCGAGCTACGCCGTCTTCCGCGCGTCGCAGCCGCCTTCTCTGCTTTGCTGTCGCTGACCAGTGGGGTCCCCAGGTCAGGCGCGCGCGCGAGCAGGGAGGCCGGTCGCGTGGGAGCGGGCCGTAGCGCGGGGAGTGGGCCGCGTGGGTCTCCCAGGCCGGCCCGGTAGCAGGGTTTCGATTTTCGTTTTTATTTTCTTTCTATATTTGCCACAGATTTTTGGGTAAAGTTAGGAAATGTATATCTAGGGTTTTAACGATCCAAAAATCATGGGATAAATTTTATTAGGGTCTACAAGATGTGTAGTATTTTAAAAAAATATGGATCTGGCATGAGATGTTTAAATTCTGTAAGAATTTGATAGATCCTTTAACTGTGTTTTGGAATGCATGCAAATTTGTTGAATTTATAACTTGAGCTGTAGTGTTCCATAAATCATGAAAATTGGTGGGTAGGTTACTCTATGCTAGCCCTAGCTCTGGTAAACATTTGGGCATCAGTGCTTAAGTACTTTTCAAGTTATAATATTATCTTGTTATTCTAGGAAATAATTAAATGAATTTTTGTAATTTTTCTACATGTGCAATGTTCTTATAACTTTTTGGAGAATGTCTTGGTACCCTAGAGTGTCCAGGAAAATTAAGAAATCTGTTGTTTGACACTTTTGACTATGCTTTGTTATTTATACAAAAATCAGCCTTTTTGGCTTTGGATTTTTGTGTAGGAAGTTCCTGTGAATAAATTGAGTTCAAAATTTTACAGTAGTCTCTTTGTGGGTCAGAGAGTCCCCTGTAATTTTTGTAGAATTTTAGGAGCAGTTTACACATATGTTTGAAATTCCACTTAATTACTTAAGTAAATTGAGAAATGGGTTTAAATAAAGGTTCTAGGTGGGCACACCTTACTTTCTGGTGTCTTTGTGATATTTGTGAACTTGTAGTAGCATTAGTTTGGTTTTAGAGAATGTTTGCCACATCAATAAATATTTAACCTTTGTAATTTTAGGTTTTCTGGACAGCTAAGTAGTAATTCTAAATTTGGCTTTGATAAAATTGGTTGCTGGGCAACTTGTAAATACCAAAGTTGGAGTAAACTTGATGAACTAGCTTGTGTTAAAATTTGGAAGCATTTGGCTTAGTAGTTTGAGAGTTACTGTTGTTTAAAGTGGCAGTTCAAAATCTGCTATTCTCTGTGTTGGAGAAGACAGATTCTGGAACTTGTGAAGTTTGACATGGAAAACTTAGGAGTTTGGAGTTGAGGTCTGAAAATGAATTGTAGTGCATTTCTTAGGCTTTCCAAATTGTCTTAGATCATATCTTTTGGAATTATAAATCTCCAGTTGTGATAAAAACAAGTAGCTGCTGTCCAGAATGCTTACTGTGGTGTTTTGCTGATTGTTATGGTGAGATATCCTAAGACATGCTACTTTTGTAATTGTTAGGTGTTAGGGCCTTAACTGAGGATGAGCAACTTTATCTTAGGTTAAGTAGCTTAGGTAATTACTTCTCCACCGGAGAAGAGATTTGCACGTACTAATAAAGTAACTTGATTAGATTATTGTTTTTATTTCTGAAATGCATTTTATTCCGAGCATGTTGCACCCATTTATGCATCCATTGTATTTATTGTGCATTCATGCAATAGGTGTACCGGAGGGGGTAACTCTCCTCGAATTCGAGCCTGTGATTCCGGAGGAGGACCAGGAGCAGCAGGAGCCCGAGGATCCAGCAGGCGAAGGAGTGCCCGCAGACGACCTTCCTGAGTGCCCTGATCACCGGCCTTCGACCTTTCTGAAAGGCAAGCCCCGGTGCATGCTGAACCTACTGATTTATAAATTAATCTTGAGTACTTTTAATTGTTTACTACATTAAGTTGTAGGAGTTATATGAAAACACTTGTTGCATTATACCTGTCCTTGTCCAGATATCGTACTTAATCCTATTTTAGGTTTAGGCACGTGTCAATGCTTAGCCCTGCTTAGTACGGTAGAAGTCGGGTGATTTCCGGTCATCCGCGAGATGTAGGAAGGAGTCACGAGTGGCTCTATGGCTATCGTGAATGGAACCATGCTTAAAAATGAAATTTGAGACCGGGCGGGAGTTCGATAGTACAGCCGCAAGACACTTCACGTCTTGGGTGTGGAGCTATGCCCGTCTGAGTCGTTTAAGGACCGATTCGCTGTACGTCCTTGAGTCATGTTGAACGCAGTCTAACACTTAGTTGGCCGGATAACCCGTTCCGACCGCGAAGCCGAGTAATGTGGTTCAGGCCGGGAATCGAATGGTAGGTTGCTTCTTGGAGGAGAGAAAGGATGTGCTTGGGGACATTGGCGTGAGACCAAGGGGGGTTAGAGTCCCTATCACCTGGCAGAGTGTCGCCCTTGGGGTCGCGACATTATTCGGACCCGCGATTCCTGAATCATATGAAACGGTGGCTTGTGCGACCCCGGCAGGGGCCTGCGCGGTGAGTGTTAGAAATACCCCTCCAGCTGGATAGGAATTCGATTCGAATCGCCGTCGCTCCCGGTTAGTGAGCACTTGACTTGAGCAGCGGCAACGTAGATCTCATTAAATGAACAGATGGTTAAGTAAATGATATGATGTTGCCGCAATGATATACCTGCTATGGATATAATAATAATGTTGTTTGATTATACTCAAGTGAATGTTTAGTACAGGTGCTAAGATAGATGACAGGTAAATGCTTAAAAATAACTGCTAGTACAGGTTATAAGAGTTTCAACTACTTATGCCTTTATGCAAAATGTGGTGTCAGCTAGCCTCTTGTGTAAGTCTTGCATAATCCTTGGTGTCATCTTATTTCTGGTTTTTGACGGGTAAGTCTAGCTGAGTACATTCCAGTACTCAGGGTTTATTCCCTCCTGTTGCAGATGACATGCTTTATCAGGGATTCTGCAAGACGTGTCTCCACCCTGCGGGTGACGATGACTAGATCACAAGGGCGTGATCGTCTTTATGTACTTTCCTCATGCTTTTGCGGGTTGTCGATCATCCAGACTGGCAGTATTTAATTAACTAGTGTGTGTGTTATGCTTCCGCTACTTTCAAACTTGGTTTGTAATATTTGCGACTCCGCTTGTGTAAACTTATTTCAGAACTACTTGTGAAATGTATCGTATGATGTTGTATGTTGAATGATGCGATCCTGGTTGTAAGCAGTTTGGTTTGAAATCCTTCGTGATTTCGATTGACTACCGGGATTATATGGGCTCAAGTTTGAAAATTTGAGCGCTTCGGTGCTTGTTTTCGTACTTGTGCTCTTATAATTTGGTCGGTTCTGTTACAGTGCGAGTCGGCGATGGAGAGCCTGGTCGACCAGCTCCGGCGCCTCCTCATCCTATCCCCGCTGATAGTCATCATCGCGGTGCAGCTCTGGGTGGCGACCGGCGGAGGCGGCGGAGGGGACGGCGTCATGTCCCTCCTCGCGGAGATGGTGACGGGGGACAAGTACGGCGGCGGCGGCGCAGGGTCGTCGTCGCCGTGGGGCGTGGCGCTGGCGCTCGTGCTCGTGCTCTTCTTGGTCTCACTATTTGGACAGACGGGGGACAGGTACGGCGCCGGCGGCGCAGCAGGGTCGTCGTCGCTGTGGGGCGTGGCGCTCGTGCTCGTGCTCTTCTTGGCCTCACTATTTGGACGGTGAACCTTCTGGGCCATAGAACTATACAGCAAATAGGGGCGGATCCAGCACAGCACCGGGGCGGGGTGGGCTCGAGCCCCCGCTACCACCGCTCGGATCATGGAGCCCCTTCTAAGCCCCCGCTACAAATTTATACATATTCAAGCTTAGAAGGAGAGGCTAAGGATGAAAGATTATGAGATAAGCCCCTCTTAACTTATTTCCTAGATCCGCCACTGACAACAAGCATGCAGAAGAAAATCAGGTGTTATGGTAAGGCATGATTTGTTTACATCTTTTATCTCTAGGCTGTTTATGGTAGTACGTATATATGATCAGATCCAAGTTCCAAGCCGCATGGGGCTCAATGTACATCCACACAATTTGCAGTGTATTTTTACTCTGCTCTCGCAATCTTTTTCTTCTTGAGGATCATGCTCTCAGATTCAAGGTTGCAGTGTTGCAGCGCTTCATGTTCCTAGTTAGTGGTCTGAAGCTGAGTTTTAATGTGTTCAACATAAAGAGAAGCTGCTGTTAATTAATAAGCATCAGTCAAAGGAAAGAATTCTATCCAAAGATAAGATGGAGTGGCCGGCCGTTTGGTTACTCACAATTCACAAAAGGAGCTCGATATGAGTCATAAAAGTAGGGCACTTTATGCGCCATGTAAATTCCTCAATTTAATGGAGTACTACTACTAAGAGCAACTCCAACGGTTTTGCAAATGGGCTTTGCATTCCTATTTTTGTAAAAAAAAGTCTACAAAACTCCTATCCAACAGTTTGGCAAATGGGCTTTGCATATTTGTTAACTTGGCAAAATCCTAGAATGGATTGGCATATATGCAAGCTCGCGATCGGCTTGGCATTCCGTCTCACGCGCTACTCCCACGTGCGCTCTTCCCTCCCGCGCCGCCGGGTTTCCTTTTTTAGATTTTGGCAAGTCAATTTTGCCAAACCGTTGGAGATAACTTTTTTTTCTCCTCCCCATATTGATTTGAGAGTTGGCAAACTCCATCTTTTGCCAAACAAAAAATACAAAACCGTTGGAGTTGCTCTAACTTTTCTTCTCCATGAAATTTATTTAACAGTATGAGTTGAGACCTGAGACTTGTATTGCAACATTATGGCCAACTGAGCGCACAGCAATCACAAACTGACCCTTTTCTCTTGTGCGCACCCCCCATGCATCAATTTTCTAGCCTTGGATTGGGTTGCCAGTTTTGTGCAAAGATCTTTTTAAAATTTCATTCAATTCAATTGCAAATTGGAAAGTTGGAAGTACATTTCTATAGGGCATGTTCACTTGAGATTATCAGTCAGTCATTCAGCAGTATTTTTCTCACAAAAAACCAGCTAGATCAACCAGATTTTAGCCCAGGCGAACAGGCTGTATGTACATGAAAACGTCCATTTGACCCATCCAGATGAGACAATATCTCCTAGTAATTTGTTACACACATGCCTTTATTATGTGTTAGAATTTCCAACCACAAACCACCCCAACCCCACCTTGTTTTTGCCCATATTTCAGAAACTACCGCTTCCTATTCTAACATATAATAAGTCTTTATTTAGATTTATCGTAAGTCAAACATCCTTGGCGGCGAGGAGTGGGGACCCTCCCCTACATAAATCCCATTGGCCTTCCATGCTACTTTCTCTGACGATCATATTGATTTTGATGAGATTTTCGCCAAGGTAGCCAGGTAGGAAGGTGCTTATGGGAATGGGAGGAAGCTTTTGCATGTCCACTTGTTGGGGTTTTAATTTCTAAGTCACCACCCCTCACTCTTTCATGGCATCAGAGTACCATCTTTGGTAGATTCAAAGTTGTGGCAATTGCTTCTCCATTCCTCAAATCGCTTTTTATGGCGGAGATGTTAGTATTCCCTGATCACTTTTGATGGCACAGATGTCAGTATTCCTCAATCACTTTCGACAACACGAATGACTTAGGGTTATGTGTGTCTTAAATTTGGCTTTGAGACGCTGATTCTTGAGGCAATTCTAATGTCTGGGGCAGTTTGCCGGATCTAATTGGAGAAATTGATGTTGGCTTCTCAAAGTCCTAACTTGCATCAGCCAAATGGAGCTTTGCAATGGGTATAGTAGAGAAAATTGGAGAAGAAGATGAGTGGAGAACTTATATGTGTAGCATTTATTGCTTGGTAGTAATATGCTTATCCTTCAATGTTTTTAATGTAAGGGGTCTACAATACTCAAAATTTGAACATAATCTCTTTTGTACCACAAAGAAACCTCCATAGCTTCGACACATCAAATATGCTTGAAGGTATAATTTCTAAGTTCGAAAAACATGCTTAATATCTTGTTTCTTGAAATAGGATGAATCTTGATCTTGAACGGCATGCTTGGAAACGTACGTGAGGACTAAACTTGAAAACATGCTTTGGAATAGGAACATGTAGCTGCCCACATACATACGTCAATTCCGTTGCATTTATATTTTATAACAGTGCCTCGTTATCATCGTCCTGATGTCCTAGCATTTCCCATTTAATTAGTATGATGCCGATGGTCTGAGCTGATCCCTACTCCCATTAATTGGACTTTATTTGCTTTTGATATTGCACTTTATGTTAGTTATGCTTTAATTTGGGTAGTAAAAGTATCCACGCGGAAAACGATAAAAACACAGGAACGTACGTACGTATGCTAGCTTGTCATGTTGCGCAACCCCGATGGATGAGCGAGGTACTCTTTCTGCCCATGCCTAACATTTTAATTTGTGCGTGGTGATGATGGCGTGCCTCACCTGTTGTGATAGTGGAAATTAAAAGATGTACTCCGTACTTGATTATATGGTTCTCGTAGTATATAGTTGTAAAATACATGGGGCCTATTCGTTTCGTTAAAATCTGGCGGATGTTGTTACTGATGTTGATTTCTTGTCGGAGAAAAACATCGTTTCTTCGCTAAAAAGTAGCGCTGAAGTAGTGCTGAAGAACAGAGCGATGGTATACCGGAAAAACCAACTATTTATTGTATATAGGAATAAACAATGGAAGATTTCGAAAGGGAGCAGTATAGGAGAAAAAAAAGCATCGGATTCGGAACCTGAGAATGTTCTAGATCAAAATCCCTTGCTTTGTGAGCACTATCTAGAATGTCTGCATCGCAAGAGAAATAAAAGAATCTTCGTTCTATCCGCTTCATTGGGAGCGTCCATGCATGCACGTTATCCTTTTCCTGTTGCTCCATTCTAGGAGTAGAGTGTCTATAGATCTGCTGCGGTTAGTGTAGCTAGGTACCTTTGTTTTGCATGCGCTAGCTAGGAGTAGCTACTATTGAGATGAAATATCATTCTCAAATCTCAAGAATCAACCAGCAGTCCCAGGAGATTCCCTCAGCTTAATTTTTTGTTTTGTTTTGATATGACCAACTGACTCGATGAATCAATAGATGCATGCATGCAAAAGGATACCGAAAGGGTGCTGGAGCCAGGGAGAATCTGAGTCACCTTTTGCCCTTTTGGTGGAGACGATGGAGATGGAGTGATGGACGACTCTTTCGGCTCTACTTGATGGATCATGGATGGGAGTGGGTGGCCCCTTCGCTTCTGGCCAAGGAGAAATTAAAGGAGCTTTCCGCGCTAATAATCATGCTTGTGGGCCTCCCGATCCGTTTCTCTCTCGCCAACAACAGAGATACAGAGCATGTTTGGCGGGCTCCAGCTCCTCCTAACCCAGCACTGTAGCAGAGAGCTGTTTTTCTTTCTCATCGTGAAATGAACTATAGCTTAGAGAAGCCACGTTTTCTAGCTCCTACGGCTCTGGCTCCTCTAGCACTGTAGCATGAAGCCAGAGCCCGAAAGAGCCCCACCAAAGAGGGCCTCACATGCCCTCTGATCCGCATGGATCCTCGACATTCGATAAGACGCACGCACGTACGGTAGTATATTATGCAAAAAAATCATTATTGTGGCATCATCATTGTTTGCGCTCATAAAAAAACTACTCCATATATGACATAATCATGGTTCCCACGTTCAATTCCTGGGAATTATTGGTTCGCATCCACACAGCGAGTATACACAGTGGGAGTAGGCTAAAGCTACCCCGGCTCCAATTCTAACCGGGCTAGGAGTAAGGGGGTGTTTAGTTTCCACCCAAAAAACTTTATACCACATCCTATCGAATGTTTGGAGACATGTATGGAGCATTAAATATAGATAAAAAATAACTAATTGTACAGTTTACATGTATTTTGCGAGACGAATCTTTTAAGCCTAATTAGTCCATGATTAGACACTAATTACTATAGTTACACATATACTACAGTATCCCTGAAAACTTTACAGCCCCTGAACTAAACACGCCCTGAGGCAGGAAACAAAACACACCCTGTATCTCTCCGTACGTAAATCCAAAGGGAGTCACTAATAATTAAGAAAAATGGAGATAGATGACGACGTTCACCAGGCTGTGGATTTGCTCGTTTTTTTTTTCTCTAGCACCTTTACACAGCTGGAATATGACCTGGGTGATTTTGGCATGTTTGCCCAACCGATCCAGACCAACCATTCAGTCTTGATTGCTACTATTTGCATTTTTACATAAAAAAAATTATTTGGGGCTTTGTATGAGTTACGACACCACCTCTAGCATACGACGATATGCTAACTTCAATAGGTAAAACAGAACACTAGCGCCTAGACGTCTGGCACGAGGTCCGTGTTCGGGCGCCACTCCCCACGCCCCATGCCTGCTTATATTCCGCACGCCCCACCTGCTCGGATTCTGCGACGCTCGAACGACTCGTCACACCCACGCCGGCCCACGTCGCCCGAACATCACCAGCATCGAGAAGAGGAGGAGACACCGAGGCGATGCAGTAGAAGGCGAGGAGGGAGATGCAACACCCGATCTACTTTTGAACTATCCAAATGAAACATTTGCAACATACGTTTGAAAACAGTTGAAACACTTGCAACATACGTCTAAAATACTCATAAAAACACCTAAGAACGCTTGAAAAAGCCATTACAAAATATATGCAACATCTAGATAAAACACATGCAACATATGTGTGAAACACGTGCAACATTCAGATAAACACACTTGCAACATATGTCTGGAAAAACAACTCAAACATTGGGAACAAAACCTTGCAACATACGTGTACAACCATTACAACATATGAAACATTCTGATCTACTTTTGCAACATCCACATGAAACACTTGCAACATCAAGATGAAACATCTGAAACATACTTTGCAACATGCGATTCCAGTGCGCAATCTCACCTTGCTGCTTGGACGAATCATGGAGCTCGACGCCCCGTGGCGCATGGATCTCGCTGGTGCGCCTCTGGGCGAGGACCTGCTCGGCGGCCTGGGTGAGTGTAACAGCCCCAAAATGGGCCCAGTGGGCCCAATTCGCGGAATGGGCCGATGGTACTGTAGATTAGGGCAGTGGGCCAGGGATACTGTAGTTGCAGGGTTACTGTACATCCCGGGCTCCGGGGGTACTATAGCAGTGCAGTGCTGTAGCTCGGACCATGTAGCGCCGAATTAGGTGGGGGCCGAATTCTGTTTACTGTTGCTCGGGTACTTTTCACCGGTTGCTGTAGCATCGCGAAAAACACTGTGTGGCCGGTGCTTAGTACCGTACCGTGAATCCTGAGTTCGCTAGACCAGCTTAAATATCAGGGCCAGGGACGTGTAGTAACCTTCAGTTAACCGTTTTGAGCGAAGCGATGATAAAAGCTCAAGCGGGTTGCTACGCTGGTGGGACCACTCCTCGGTAGAGTGGGCCTAGGCCGTGTATGCGGGACTGGATGGATGAAAGCTCAAGCGGGTTGCTACGCAGGTGGGACCACTCCTCGGTAGAGTGGGGCTAGGCCGTGTATGTCGGGACTGGATGTTACAGTGAGCACCTACGCGAGGCACGCGAGCACCCCTGGGCGAGCACCTGCTCCACGGCCTGGGCCAGCGCACCCTAGCTGCGGCGGAGGTGGGCTTGGTGCAGAGGGGGACTGAGGCGCCACGGGGGATGGTGGCGGCGACGTGCCCAAGTGTTGCGCCTCGGAGGCGGTCGCGCGCCACATCTGGCTAGGCCAGCGCCCAAGCGCTGGAGGTGGCAGGCGAGCGAATATGAGCAAGTAATCAGACAGGAACGAGTACGTGGACGAGTTGATTTTTTATTTAAGAAACAGAGGAGCAAAGGTCTTGGGATGGCGTCGCGTGGCCCACCAACGGTGCGTCCACCCGCTCGGACGCCCGCTTCGTAGCATTAGCGTATGTAAAATTAATAACCCTCCCATTTCAGTTCACTTTATAAGGTTGTCCTTTGTTAAAATAGTAACTCCCCCTTTAATATGTAAGAACCAAACAAATATCTTAATTTTGAGTTTAGTTTATAAAGTGTGCATACATTGAGTGGTAAGTGAAAGCTCCTTAGTAAGAGTGGGTTAATTAATTGCACAAATGCAATTTCAGCAACTAAATTATTCCATTGGAATATCGTGTCCCTTAATAAATAGTACTAATGCCCTTCAAAAAGGTAATATTAATTGGTGTTTGCATTGTAGGCCTATGAATGAAATAGTAAATGGCAGAAACTTACCTCTAGGTTTGAAGAGAGAACCATGTGTGTTATGGCAACTACGTTACGTTATGATGATGTCTATGGCTTGAAGAGTAAACTGCAACTACGTCGTAGCTCAAACATGCGGGGATACATACGGCAATTTCCTGCATATAAGTGTGCGCTGTCGAAAAACAATATTATTTCACTTTAACCAATACTGTGCAACGTAATTAAGCGGCACATGCCAATGCGGCGGCCTGCGACAGCCACACAACCCACAGGTGGTACCGTGCCACGCCAATGCGGCGGCCTGTGACGGCGCTTTCTGTTATGGCCTCTGGGCCTCTGGGCCACGCCAACCGCAGGCATAGCGCGTGTAGGCCGCACCGGACCCTAGAGCTCAAGCCGGCCCGGGATGGCCTGATTGTTGCCTTTTACTGGTTGGTCAGAACTCAGAAGCCCTACCTACCAGTTGTGGACGGTAGACCCATGCGGCCATGCTGACTGTGGCCGGGTACATGATTTCGTCGTGCCAGCATATGCTCCTTGCTCCTTTTTCTAGTCTTCTCTTCATTGAATTCTTCTTCTCCAATTTAGGATGCGTTTAGTTCCCCATTTCACTCAAAAAAATTTTAAGTTTTGGCCTATCATTTTATAGAATGGAACTAAACACCATGCAAATTTTTTGGTAAAAATGTATCAATTCTCCATTTTGGATTTTGGCCTCAAGAGGCAAAAAAAAAAATTAAAAAGCTAAAAAGCCCTCATCCACCATATGAAAAATTTGGCATTTTGGATGGAACTAAACACACCCATGAAAATTTGGCATTTTGCATTTCATCGTTCCAAAGTAGTTAGCATTTTGCGTTCCATAGAAAACTAAACACAGCCTTAGTTGCGCACAGAATTGGGAAAAGACGCGACTTGGGGCGGGGAGGTTGGGCGATCACCAGCAGCACGGTGCTCCCATCGCCCACACAATTTTTTTTTCCCATTACTGCCCGTACTCGCGTTGCAGTAGTTGAAGCATTTGACAAAAAAAAACGCTGACAATGAATTGTGTTGTGTAGTAGGCGGCACGCATCCATGTTGGCTGATGCAAAAGCTCATTCTTTAAAGAATAGCGAAGAAAATCTTGACCCATCGTGTGCGTCAGCAATGACTCGCCAGCATCCGAACATGGATAGCACGCTCGATGTCTGACCGTGGAATACTGTAGTAGCTGGTGGGCCTTTTAAGAAGGGTCCCGGTGGGCTGGGCGGGTCTTCCAGTCCAGAGGGGATCACGTCGGCGACAGCGACCGGCGGGAGGCCAAAACGAGGCCGGCACGCCCCGGCGCCGGCGGCTCCCACGGTCCCCATCCCAATCGTCCCGATCCAGGCCCGTCGTCGTGACTCGTGCGCTGTTCTGTTCGTGCCCGGTTTTTTATTCCGCTTCTACTTCTATTCTGGTCTCCGAGCCGGTGAACCCTTCACCACTCCACCAACCAACTCCAACCCCGCCGCCGCGCGGCGTGTGCACTGCGGCACACTTGGTTGTACCGCCCGCGTACGACTCCGCCCACGCCACTCGACGCGACCGAGACAGCCATCGCCCAGCCGCCCAGCAGCGAGAGTCCCAACTGCAACTCTCTCCCAGACGCCGGCAGTCCGGCACAGCACAGCGAGCCAGTCAAACCGAGTCGGCGACGAACGAACCGAGGACAGGACGCAGGCAGCGCGGTGTGAATGCGGGCGGCGCGATCCCAGGCGCCGAGCGATCTGTGACGGCACGGGGCACGGCAGCATGGGCGAGGCGACGGGCCACGGCGGCCGCGTCGTCGACCTCTCGGGCGCCGAGATCCGCGGGGGCCTCGAGGATCGCAACCCGCCCATCTTCCTCCCGCGCCAGCCCGCCGCGTCGCCGCTGCTCGCCCTCGACATCGGAGGTACCTACCTACCTCGGCGACGCTGCTCCTCGTCGTCCCCCGGACTTCAATTCCACCTATGTTTGTGTGTGTGTGTTTTGCTTGCTGCCTTCTTACTGAGCGGCGTTGGGATTCCTCCTGGTGCTCGTATGGTAGGGACTCTGATCAAGCTGGTGTACACGGCGAGCTGCGGCGGCGGGGCGGACCTGCGCTTCGCCAAGTTCGAGAGGCGACGCCTCCAGGAGTGCTTCGACTTCATCCGGGCGGAGGGGCTCCTCGCCTGCAATGGTGGTACGTACGTCGCCCATCCTCTAGTTCGTTTGGTTCTCATATCACGATACTGAGAGAGTTCCGTACTTCTGTGGTTTGTTGGTGGGGAGAAATGGGTAGGACAGCGAGATGCTTGGTGCCACTATGCCGGTCACTTTCTCTACCTTAATACAAACAGGCGGAAACCTTTTGCGTGATGGAGAAAAAAAAACTATGGCGGTCACTAATTCGTCAGGAGTTGGGATATCCATTGCCGGATTTAGAAATTTCCATTGTAGCAAAAGATCAGCTCTCAACGTATCTACTTTATATTCACCTTTGAAAAAAAAGGCAATCTAAATGGACAACCACTCTACTCCCCATACTTGGATACATAGGTCAAGTAATTTCCTTTGTCAACCAGGAGCGCCAAGGTGCCTGTAACGCTGGCATTTCATTTCCTTTGTGCAAATTTTCAGTTACATGATATTGTTATATACTGCAAGTTAAATTTCAGCTTTCCTGTTTGCTTATAAAAAAAGGCAATCTAAATCGACAACTACTCTACTCCCGATACTCGGATAAATAGGTCCAGTAATTTCCTTTGTCAACCAGGGGCGCCAAGGTGCATGTAATGCCAGCGTTCCATTTCCTTTGTGCAATTTTCAGCTACATGATATTGTTTTTTACTGCAAGTTAAATTTCAACTTTCTTGTTTGCTTACGTCATTAGTGCACTGTTTTATTGCGGATTAAATTGTAATATTGTATGTCAGGGACGAGGCCAGGCGGAGAAAACGTGACCCTGAAGGTAACTTACTCTTTTGCTAATGTATTTATAACCAAAATGATAACAAATACATTAATTGATTCAATGCAAGAAGAGTACATGTCCACATTTTATTTGCAAGGTCATTCTGGCATGTTTACCACTAATCCTTGCACAAACAAAGTATCAGCAAAATTCCCCAACAAACTTTGCTAGTTCCAACATGATGTGAATATATTTACACTCCTGTTTACATTTGATGCTAAATAATTGTTCAATTATTTTTCTCCACAGGCACTTTGTCACTGACAACTCTTACAAAGTTACATAAATAATGTTTTCGTATATAGAGTTACAGAAATATTTTTTTAGTATATTAAAAAAACAGAGTACAACAGTTTTTGTAGCTTTAAAAAACAGAGCTTTTGCCTAGCTCCCAAGTATGATATCTTATTGGCACTTTTAGTTATTGGAACTACCCTTTTCAAATCTGTCTTCTGGTGTCCCTAGTATTGTTCATCCAGAACAGAAGATTATTGGATGACATGTACATGTTTTTCTTTTTCAAAGAATTGAGAAAAGTATATGATAGATATCATGCACAGGCTACAGGCGGTGGAGCATATAAATTTGCTGATGATTTCCTGGAGAAACTAGGTGTTTGTCTTGACAAGCTTGATGAAATGGATAGTGTCGTTTCTGGAGCAAACTTTTTGTTGCAGGTCAGTGTCAGTCCTTAGCTGCTCGTCATATCACCCTATTTCACTGACAAATATCCTTGCATGTCTTGTATCACTATTAATCTACTCCCTCCGTTCCAAACTATAAGTCGCTTTGACTTTTTTGGTTCATCCATTTTGCTATATATCTAGGCATATTATTTATTTAGATGCATAGCAAAATAAATGTACCAAAAAAATCAAAACGACTTATAATTTGGAACAGAGGGAGTATTATTTTTAACTTTTCTCACTCACCATGTTAGATAGTGAACAAATCACAATTTGTTTATTTATTGTGAGGAAGAGCATGTTTTTCCTTTTAACTGATGCTATATCTTGCAGAATATTCCTGGTGCAGCCTTCACACACATGAATGGACAGAGGAATCCAGTAGATGTTTCCCCGAACAATTTGTTTCCTTATCTTCTTGTCAACATTGGCTCAGGAGTTAGTATACTGAAGGTTGTACTTCTTCGCTGGGGTACTTTTTGAAAGTGCATTACAATGTAACTCATGTGACCATATGTGTTAAGTATAATGTAGGTCACTGGAAATAGAAAGTTTGAAAGGGTAACTGGGACGCATATTGGTGGTGGTACCATGTTTGGTTTAGCAAAACTTTTAACAGGCTGTAAGAGGTAATATCTAACCTTCCGCATCATGCGACTTGTTTACTGTTTTTTCCATACTAACTTGTTACATTTCTCTTAGCTATGATGAATTCTTGCAATTAAGCCAGAAAGGGGACAACTTTGTTCTTGATCTAATTGTCAAGGATATATGTGGAGAGCTTGTCTGCCAGAAAGTTAGTCTTCATCCTTTTCTTGTTATACTTTAATTATAGAACATACCATTTCTCTCCTGTGACACTGTTGTTATTTTTTTCTTTTCTGGTATGATATGCATGCATGCATACTTGCATTTTATTGATTTGGCTATTGGTGGGCTACTACTGCTTTTGTAGGACTGTAGGTTCATTCCTTTTTTTTCTTTACTGAGTGAATGTTGACTGCATCATGACTTAGGATTACCCCCCCTGAAAACCTTACTTAGGATTCCATAACAACCTACAGAATTACAAATATTAAAATTGTTAGTGCTATACTTTTCTTGATTACTCACTTTTCTAGCACTACCAAATCAGTGTGACACTGTAACTGCTTGACACACGCTGTTTAATCTTTAAATGTTTGGTGACATCCACCCATCCATCTGGGTTGTGTTGTGCATGTGTAAGGTTTCTTGTATGGGTTCTCGCCCCATTTTTTTCTTAATATAATGACACACAGCTCTCATGCGTGTTCGAGAAAAAAAAATTCCATCCATCTGTTTTTCTGATGGCTAGATTGAATTGCCTGAGCATTTGCATGTATGTGCTATATCTTATCCAATATTATATGTTTGTTTTGTATATAAAGGAATACTTATCTTTAAATAATTAATATTTTACAGTTCATGTGTTAATATTTGACCATTCTTATGAAAAAAAATTTGGTCATTTGGCATATCTTGTATTAACTGGACTCCTATTAGCTTTATAGGAGTTTTTTCTTGAGTTTACATAATCCTGGAGGTGGTAGGCTATGCTTTTAGTTTACGTAAGTCTATGAAATTTCTCTAATGACATCTAATGTTTTATGGTTTGTCTCTAATATCAACTAGAAAGGACACCAATTTCAGGAATGGCTGTGTTTAACCATTAGACCTTTTTTGTTGTGTTTAAATTTATCTATCCTTTCACCGCTCATGATGGAGCATCAGTCCTCATGAATGTTTGATTCATCCTTTTCTTATATGTGCCAGCAAGGACTTTCAACATCAACTCTTGCTTCTAGCTTTGGGAAAGTTATTACTTCTGAGAAGAAGCTGACAGATTACAAGCCTGAAGACATTGCATCCACATTGTTGAGTGCCTTTACCTACAACATTGCGCAAGTGAGTTCCTTTTTTTTTTCTGCCTGTCTGTTTGTTATGAATTTAGACTTCTTACCCTGGAATGAGGATATTGTGTGTGTGTGTGTGCGCGCGTGTGTGGGTGGGGGTGGTTGGTTTGGAAGAAGAAAAAATTATGTTAGCTATTTGCATCTTATGACACCCAGTATTCTTTATTGAAAGAAATAATATAAATCTAGATATATTCACTTGTTTTTATGGTATAACAACCCCTCTTGCCAAACTTGAGTGGTGAGAGTGGAAGTATGCTGACTTATTTTTATTGTGTTAGATGGTTCGGTAGAAAGATTCACATATGAACTAGTTTTGTAAATGGGCTCCAACAAGATAGGAGCACTGTCAGTGACTGCTCAATATTGGGTTTCATCTATTTTTGTTGTTTTATATTATTGTTACCAACTCATGGTAGTTGTCCATCAGATTGCTTTCCTTGTTGCATCACTTTTGGGCCTCCGAAGGGTCTTCTTCGGTGGATCATATATACGAGGACACAAAAGCACGATGGAAAATATTTCTTATGCAATTGATTTCTGGTAAACATTTCTTGTGTATTTACATTTTGTCTGCAATTAATCTATGTTTATACATTTGTTAATATGAAAAGGAGAAAATTTGATGCTATATTTCAGTTCCTGTCTCTTAATCTCTAGCTTTATCACTATGAACATTCTGTGTTCAAAATTTCTTTGGGTAGGATTTCTTTTAGTCTATGGTGGCAAGAATCTAAGCATATCTGGTCTATCATTGATCAGGTCACAGAGCCAAATGCAAGCAGTATTTTTGCGACATGAAGGGTATTTGGGAGCACTTGGTGCCTTGATGAGTTATGGGGATCCCAGTGGTGAAAATCTTACCCTTGAGGAGAAGGTGAGTTTCAACAAAGATATTCTACGCACGCTTATCATTGCCCTACGCACATGAAATTTCAATCTCTTGCTCCTCAATATAGAAGGAAAATGCTTCTATCCACCAGTACAAACAAGTTCCGTGCATGCTCAAGCGAACTAACATTACAATCAAGGGTTTCTTTGATTGGTGGATGAGAGTTACCACTTTGTTCCCAGGGGAAGTGAAGCTAGGTTTGAATTCTCTAAGATGTGGATAATCGTAACAACTGTGTGTTCAACGGAGCCATTCCCAACATTCAGCTTGTGATTAGAACTATCCTTGAAGAGGCTCATCTCTGGTGCCTTGCTGGTGCTAAGGGATTAGCACATTTAGAGGTGATCGCCAGGCAGATGGCTTGACTTTGTTCAGGTCTGATCGCGTGTTTGTTTTTCTGAAACAGGCGCAAATGTAACTGAGCATTATTTGGGTGTGGGTGTGGTGGGTGTTGTTTAGGTTTTGTACGCGTACTCTCCTTTCTTCTTCTTAGTGCAATGATACGCAGTTGTCCTGTGTTTTTGAGAAGAAAAGCTAAAGTAAACCAGAGTTTGAGGGCTGACCTTCACCAGTCCTCCATTTGTTATGTATTACGAACTTTTTCAGTATTCAACACAGGTGACTACTGATTACAAAAGCATATGTTTAATGTAGGTTCTACAACAGCGATTTATGTTTTCCAAGCTAAAATGTGGTATTTTTCATGATCTACCTTTTTTCTGTTCATACAGGAGCCTCATCACGAATCAGCACCTGTTGATGGGACATCAGTGGATGAAGAGAATGATAGCAACATATTTCCTTACCTCCTTGTAAATATTGGATCAGGTGTCAGCATGATAGAGGTTCTCCAGTATACTGCTTCTCTTTCTATTAATTAATTAATTATATTTCTCACATGTCAGCTGTTATCAACAATGTGCTTTCAAAGATCTTGTTATCAGCAACATGCTTTTATGAACAGGTAATTGGTAAGGGAAAGTTTGAAAGAATTATAGGATCCCATCTAGGCGGTGGTACTATCCTTGGTCTTGCCAGGCTTTTGACTGGTTGTTCAAGGTACTATCCAATTAGTGGTACAAGACTTCCTTTTGGCTAGACAATTAATAATTTTCCTTTTAGTTACGAAGAATTCTTGGAGTTGAGCCAGAGGGGCAATAATTTGTCCGTCGATTTGACTGTTGGGGACATATATGGGGGAGAAGGTTACCCAAAGGTACTTATCCATTCTTTGAAAAGTTGACCTGTTGGGATTTTTTCCCCGGTAATATGCAACAGTTCTAACAAAATCAAATGTTTATGAGTGCCTATGCTGATTGATCACCTGAGAGGTAATCTATTCTGGAGAAGGAAAATAAAATAAGAAAAATATGTAGCAAATTGCAGCAGGTGCACGAAACAGGCATCATGATCTTTGAACTACAACTGTTTCCATCCATCAAGGCATACTAAATAACAGAGGCTTTCAGTTTGCATTTATATACATATATCACTGCTGTTTGGAGACAGATGTTGAATCGATGGTTACTTTTATATGATTAGATTTTAGGTATTTGGGTATTTGGTGCACTTACCATGAAGGTTATGAAACTCAAGCGCATGAACTTAGATTTTATAACCATCATGCATAATATTGAATTAAGGTTTTGAATACCTGTATGCAGAATTTGTATTGCAATACTTTTGCGTTTGAGCATCATGGGACAAATTGTAATAATTAGCTATCATTATTTCCATCAGTTCTTTTTTCTCTTTGTCTCAGGTTGGTCTTCCAGCATCCACTACTGCGGCTAGCTTTGGAAAAGTGAACTCAAGCAAACTTTCTGAGTACAAAGTAGAGGATCTTGCTGCAGCCCTACTGAATTCTTTCACGTACAACATTGGACAGGTATTCTTCTTTGCGGATATTATGGTTTCTATGTGTGATTTTTTTTAATAAAAGGTTTCCCCCACTTTATCTATGTGTGATTTATCAGTTACCCTGACATTATTTTTACTTCTCTTCTAGATAGCCTACTTTGTGGCTAATCTTTCAGGCCTGAAGAGAATTTTCTTCCGAGGTGCTTACGTCTGTGGTCATGAAAAAACTATGGATAAGATTTCTCGTTCCCTAAAATATTGGTAAGAAACTTAGTTAATATACAGTGATTAATATTATTGCAACAAACATAAATTTGCAATCCAGCACCATGACTGCATTGCTCCTCGTCCACTAAATCAATAGTTCCTTGCCTCCTTTTGTTGATTGTTTCCAGGTCCAAAGGTGAAGTCCAGACGACATTTCTATGCCATGAAGGGTTCTTGGGAACACTAGGTGCATTTTGGAGTTATGAGAACATGGGGATCGATAGCTTGGCGGCACATGAAGTCATCAGGGAGGTCTTGCTTGGTGCCCCATACACTGGGCAGTTCCCATCTTTACCTGTCACTCAACAACAGGAGAATGTAAGCACCATATATTTGCAAGTAACAACCTAGTTAAATTACAATATAATTTGCCAATGCCAACCTCAACAATTTCTTTCTCTTATTATGGCATTATTGTTGGCATATGCTCGTTTAGGGAGAACATAGTACTCTCGAAGGGGAAGTAGAAAGCTTACGGCATGACAATGCCGTGCTGAAGGCTGAGGTTGAGCGATTACAAAGGGAGAATGCGGAGCTAAGAGCTAAGTTGGTACGATCAGGCGAGACTTCAACCTTGTGAGTTGTGACACAATAAAAAGGGCGAGCCGCAGCTTGTTGTAAACTGTAACTGTTTAGAAAATGGCTCAAAAGGTAACTCATATAGGAAAACTGAATTCTGGGAAAAAGAAATGGAAAAGAAATGCCAATTAGCATTGCTCATCTACTGATGAGCCTTGTTGTATAATTATTTATATTCTTTATACAAGAGCCTCTGTATTTGCTCCGTTCATGTAATCTTGTTCCTGTAAATGTTGTATAAATAGTTACCAAAATCCAGTAAGTCCGGCTTTGTAATTTTTTTTAAAAAAAATAACAGTGTCTGTTTCCAAGTTTCCCTTGGAAAAAAAAGTTCGGGTGAGACTAGAAATGGAGCGCGGCGTTGCCGCGCTTGCCCTTTTTGTGTTCCCTAGATTTGAGCCAGTGTTCGATAGCAGGACAAAGAATTATATCATGAAGGGTAGGCCTTTTAAGGCACAATTCAGATCTACATGAGACAAATAAACCTTGAACTGAATTTGAAATCTACTCTGAGGCAGTATACATGTTTTTGTTCGTTAACTGAGAGGGGATGGTTTGTACGATTATACGATACAAGTGCAGTTTTTATTTGTTTATGTAAGTGCATTTGTTGGCACATGGAGTATTAAGAGAAAATGGAAAAGGAAAAGGAAAAGGAAGAGCCACATGGGAAAGAACCAGCATCATTACTAGATTATAAGCCATGGATGTAAGATATCGTCAGTATCGCACAAGTAAATCACCATTGGAATTTAAGAACTCATTAGCATTTTTTTCTGTGGCCCAATTGTTACCAGCTGAATATCAAAAAGGGAAAAGGAAAGAAGTGCCCATGGTCCATGGAGTGGAGCTAGAGATCATAAATAAACTATTATATTCAAGGCACAAACCACCATATAGTCTCATCTGCATGGATATTCTTTGCCTTGCAGAGGACAAAGACCCAAAAAAAATCAATAACGCGTGAATCTTAGTCGGCTAAACAAAAGAACAGTACACATCAGTACACATCTAGGCCTTGTTTAGATACCCAAATTCACCCCCAAATTCCACTATGCAAAAAGAAGATTCATTGTCACATCAAAATGTCGGCACATATATGAAGTACTAAATGTAGATGAAATCAAAAACTAATTACACAGTTTTATTGTACTTTGCGAGACGAACATTTTAAGCCTAATGACTCAAAGTTTGGACAATTATTACCAAATAAAAACAAAAATCTACAGTGAATCTGCACAGTGATTTGGGTGCCGACTTCGGCGATCTAAACACGGCCCTAGTGGGAACTGGGAAGGGAGCATATATATGGACAATTCCTCCAGTAGACAGCATAAGGAAACTTTAAATACAAACTATAGTGCAGGAAACTAATCAAGTTACCATCTGTATATGGGAAGCGGTCCAGTGATATGGAGCCTGCTTAAATATCCTTGACCACTGTATTTTCAGTAAACACATGTCGTTAGATTTAGCTAATTAGCAATGAAGGATGACTATTAAAAGACTTGAGCAAGGAAGAAACTGTAAGTAAAAGAAACAGCATTAATTAATGGCTATAATATTTTTTCAAGCTAATACAAATTTTGTGCTTGCAGAAGATATGGAGCATCGTTGCTTCACAGAGAATTTTATAACTATTATGCAATTTAATGTTGGCAATTGGCATAGGTACTAGTGCCTTCTGCTCAACTGCTTCAACATTCAGAACCGTGACCTTCAACATGCAGGTGTCCTGCTCTTGAAGCATGTCCGTGACCTTGGATTGCAGAAATGCACAGAGTAGTTGTTCCATGGAGATGACGCACGTCCAGCGAAAGGCACCGCTAAGACACTTGTGGCGCCATGGGCGTTGCAGCAAGATCATGCTCGTCCACCTCCCTCAGCTGGTAGATTGGCAGCATAGGGAAAGTAGGGGAGGGGACCGGGACGACTGTGCTGCCATTGCTCTTCATCCTGCTCCTGCGCGTCATGGCGAGGCACATGTGTTCATTGAGCAGCTTGCCTTGGGGGCATTTCGTCAAACATCTGCTAGGCGTCGTCCTGTGGGCTGTGGCTGTTCCGGCTGCTTGAGCGTTGGACTCTGCGCTCTGCTGCGTGGTACTAGTATGCACAGGGGCTCGGGTCGCTACGAAGCGCTGGCGCTGGTTGCTTGCATCGTCACGCGTGCTTGTGATGGCTCCGCGCTCCTTGTCCGCCGGCCCACGCGCTCACGTCGCGTCTCCCGCCGCGCCGCCACTCTATGATGCGGCAGGGGAGATCCACCATGCCGCCACTCTTCCCGAGGTCTCGGTGGCGGGGACGGAGGGGGAGGTCGACGCGCGGAGCGTGCCGCTGCTTTTCCTCTTTGCGGTCGCGCCGTCGGGCCTGCTCTTCCTTGCAACGACGACTTTGCCGCTTCAGGGGAGCGGACAGTGGCGTGGGGACAATCCGACCATCCTCGCTAGAGACTGCTAGAGCTCCAGCACGAAGGGACTGCACTGCACCCATGGCCTGATTCGATAGGAACGGGAGATTTTGGCCTAAAACTGTACATAGTGTATTAAACATAGATTAAAAAATAACTAATTACACATATTACGTGTAATTTACGAAATAAATCTTTTAAGTCTAAGGTCAATCTCAATGGGAGTTTCATAGAGTTTTATGGGCATTAAATATGCTGACATGACAGTATATTGATGAAGAGAGAGATGATGAAAGTTTCATAAGAGCAGAGATAGTTTCATGGAGATGAAAATCTTCTGCATTGTTTCCAAAATATGAGTGCGTTGGAAATTGAGCCATGAAACCTCCACTGAGACCGGCCTAATTAGTCCATGATTTGATAATAAAGTACTACAGTAACACATGCGTTAATAATGGATTAATTAGGCTTAATAAATTTGTCTCGTAGTTTACTGACGGATTCTGTAATTTATTTTTTTATTAGTATCCGAACATCTCATGCGACACCCGATATGACACCCTAAAACTTTGCACCTTGTAACTAAACAAGGCATTTATTGGTGACGTGACCAAATGACGTTGAAGCATTCTTCTTTAGACCTTATTTAGTTTCAGGGCGTAAAGTTTTGGGGTGTCACATCGGGTGTCGAAAGGGGTGTTTGAATACTAATAAAAAAACTAATTACAGAACTCGTCTATAAACCGTGAGATGAATTTATTAAGACTAATTAATCTATCATTAGCACATGTTTACTATAGCATGATATTATCTTGATCATGGACTAATTAGGCTAAAAAAATTCGTCTCGCAAGATACACATAATCTGTGCAATTAGTTTTTTAGTCTACATTTAATATTCCATGCATGTGTCTAAACATCCGATATAATAGGGTGTAAAGTTTTGGGGAGGAACTAAACAAGGCCTTAGACTTTTTTTAGGGGTTCTTTTTTAGACTTCTGAGTGCCTTGAACTGAAAGATAAGAAATGACACGTCACTTATAGAGTTATATAGGTGGTCTCGGATACTGCAATATATTCGCATACTCTCCTCTTTTTTAAAAAAAACATAGATAGATTTTTTAACATAGATTTGTTCTAAGTCAAACTCAAACATTTGTAACCTTGACCATCATTCAAAAAAATCTATATATTGTGAAAGTTTCTCTTACAATGAATCTAAAAACATACATCGTGAACTAACTTCGGTGGAACAAATATCCTCTCTTGTGTTTTGAATTGCAAAGTCGTATTGAAATCCAACATAATTTGGCATTGAAAAAAGATTAAATGTGTTGTAAGATTCTGTGAGGTACATTCTCGGCTTCTTCACCCCTGTTTAGAGATTTTATCCAAAAATAGTCACTAAGTACAAAGTCGTTTTGAAATTGAAATCCAACATAATTTTGGCATTAAAAAGGCAAACGTCGCCTGAGAGATTCGAACTCTCGTGGGGAAACCCCGTGTACTTAGCAGGCACACCCCGTGTACAAAGTCGTTTTGAAATTGAAATCCAACATAATTTTGGCATTAAAAAGGCAAACGTCGCCTGAGAGATTCGAACTCTCGCGGGGAAACCCGGTGTACTTAGCAGGCACACGCCTTAACCACTCGGCCTGTGCCGTATATTTTTACAGTGTTATTTAAATATTAAAAATAGAACTAGTCTGCCAAGCTCACAAACATGGCACAAGCAGATACGGTAGCTTAGCATGTTACCTGTAATCTTATAATAGGCTACTCGTGCAGTAAATATTGACGTGTTATTTAGTTTATTTATAGGATTTGCCACATGTCACCTCCGCTTGACAAAGGGAAATAAGCTTACATGCCTTTGTTCATTCATTCCCAGGAGTACACAGACGAACCTGCTGCCACCTGCCAGTTTGCATAAAGTGACACGGACACCACATTTTCTGGTACCTCCCTCCCGGCCGGTTACTCGCCACGAGTCGGATGAACAGAACAAAACGCAAGGCTGGCCGCCTGGTCGGTCTCTTGCATGCACAAGCTAAGAAGCAATCCGGCAATGGGCTTGCGAAGCAAGCATGCATGACAGCATGACCGATTGCTGCTGACTCTAGACGCTGCAAAGCACTGAGCACTTGCTTGGCTTGCAAGAGGCAGCTAAGCTGCCTGGAACCGTGTCCGGAGAACCCGGCTAGATAGATAGCCGCCACGTGAGCTCACGTTATCCTGTCACTCTGTCCTCCAGCTGTGAGAACCGGTATCATGCATCATCAGGCAAACGTCAACCCAAGTCCAAGTGTCCAATGCAAGGAACTCCTCAACAGCCAGCCAACATTACTCCTGAGTTGCGAGGTCTGTTACGGTAGAGACAGAGATGAGTAGCCTGACGAAGCATGCTAATCAAGCCTCGGTAGTGGAAACAAAACGTGCAGGCTTGCGCGCCTCCTTCCATTCCTTCGCCCACAAGCACCGCCCTGCCCGATCGATCGACACCACCGGAGCCGAACAAACACAAACACGTATCTGAAACTGAAACCCTAGCACACACTATCGCTTGCGTACAAGCCTTACCCAAACGAGCAGCTAGCTAGCTGTATCTTCGCCCTCCCCCGCTCTATATAAACCGTCGTCCGATGTACATGACGCATCCAAGAACTCCACTAGCTAATCGCTAATCACTAATCACGCACACAAACCATATACGCTTATCTTAACTCCTCCATCCGATCCATCGTCGTCGGCAGCAACCAGCAAGCAATCGCGAGCGAGCAATGGGCAACGTGGAGGCGACGTGGTCCATGGTGCCACCGGAGCTCGGCGACGCGCTGGTGAAGGTGGCCGTGTTCGTGGTGGTGCAGGCGCTGGTCTACCTCATCCTGCGCAAGTCGTCGGACGTCTTCGCCCCGGCGGGGAAGACGATGGCGAGGTCGTTCAGCTTCCGCCCGATGCGGAGCATGAGCGTCCGCCGCGTGCTGGCCGCCTTCTCCGACGTCCCCGTCGGCGTCTCGGAGCCGGAGGACGGCGCTGGCGCCGCGCCGTCGCCTTCGCCGGTGGATCCCGGTGCTGAGCCTGCCAGCTGCTTCAAGTGAATCCTTCTTTGCATTACGTAGGTCCTTTGCTCATGTATATACTCCTATATAGTAATTGATCTGTTATGTAAAATAGTACTACAAAAATGGTACTACTACTACTACTTTGAGGTATGACGTGTACCGTATGTATGTATGTACCGCTAGTTTGTGTATTGATCTTGATTCGAGTTGCGATTATTACTTGGTTCTTTTTCTAATTATATAGACGAGCATGTTTTCTCCTTGACGATATGGATGTTGCTTACCTGCTTCCCTGTTACTACTAATTCAGTTGCCATCAAAATGCAAATGGAAAACGCCTCAGGGCGAGCAATTTGCAGGTGACGAATTAAGCAAGGCGTTTCTCGGGGTTTGACGCCCAAAGCAGATGAGGCTCCATTTACCTAGAGAGTTTCAAAATGGGCTCAGAAGGCCCGTTGCGTCTCGCACCCGCACTCGCTAGTCCATGGCGTACCCGCGCGCACGCACCACACGTCCACACCAGAATGACCTGCGCCGGTGCAAACCCAACGCAGCAGCACATGCCGGCGCCGGCCAACCCTTTTCCTCCCATCCCATGGGCAAAAGATGGAGGCCGAATCGGACATGGCAATGGCATGGTCCCCCCGTATTAGCAGAGGAGAGAACATGGTGGCCATGAATGGAAAGTCTGCAGAGGTCAACATCGCACTAACCAAGCACCAACGTCTGTGTCGACAGGACAAACCGGGCCTTTAATAACTGTAGTTTTCCCATCTCCCCCCGGCCGACGGGCTCCGCACGGCCGCTCGGCCATTTGCCTCATCTGACCGACGGGATCGATGTACGCCCACCGACGGCGGATGAGACCAACCCGTCGTGCCGACGGAGCACGCAGTAGTGTACCTCGGGCTCGGCACACTGGAATGGATAGCCGGCGACGGGCGACCAGACGTCGGCGGCGGCGTGCCGCCGGCAAGTCATACGTGCGTGCCGCTCTTGGGTCAGCCGTCAGCGCCTCTGCGTGGCGCAGCCGAGGCCTGGCCCCGGCGGGCCGCACCAGACCGAATTGAACCAGCCAGTGTGTGCTTGGGGCGTGTTTGATAACGTGACTCTGCGTGACCCGGCTGGCTGGCCTGGTCGCGGCTGGGCGGCTGGCTCTGGCCTGGTGATAACGGTGCAATGTCGTGTTCCAACAGAGACGAGCTGAGTTTAGATCGTGTTTAGTTGCCTGTACACTAGAATCTGGTGACTAGTTGCCTGTACACTAGAATCTGGTGACCCTAGACTTGGTTATTTGGTTTCACCTTCTAAACTTTAGTCGTCGTCCCATCGGATGTTTGGACACATGTATGGAGTATTAAATATAGATTATTTATAAAACTAAATGCACAGATTGAGACTGTTTTGCGAGACGAATTTTTAAGCCTAATTAGTCCATGGTTTGACAATATGGTGCTACAATAAACATGTGCTAATGGCGGACTAATTAGTCTTAATAAATTCGTCTCACGGATTACTGATGGATTCTGTAATTTGTTTTTTTATTAGTATCCGAACACCCCATGCGACACCACCATATGACACCTCCTCAACTTTAGTCACCGGATCCAAACACCCCCTTAGAACATGGTAACATTATCTCCTCTTTGCCATTTCATCGAGCACATGGTGGGCGTCGGCGTCCAGCAGCTGCCACCATGAAAGAGCCAACATGCGCGGCGTGGCTGTAAGGTCCTAGATGGCTAGAGGGGGAATGAATAGCCTATAAAAATTCTACAATAAACACTAAACAAACTTGTTAGAATAACAAATGGCGTAAAGCGAGTTTTGCTTAGCCTACGGTAGTGATGCAAGCCTCTTAACCACAAGTCTAGTAGATTATGATCTCTACTTCACACAAGGGCTAAGTCACTAAACTTACACTAGAGAGCAAGCTAACAACTACTAGCAAAGGCTAACACTAGAGCTACATAAGATAACTAGTAAATGTAAATGCGAGAGAGAGGATTGTGAATCTTATACCGACGGTGTAGTGAAGATGTTGCCAATCACCAAGATGATATACAATCAATCAATATTAACAACAACACAATATGAAGATCAATCACCGGGAGACAAGAGACACAATATTTTTGTTCACCCGGTGTTCACTTGTGCACCGACAAGCTACGTCACCGGTTGTGTCGACCAACACTTAGATGGATTCTCGGTATGACCCTCAAGTCACTTGCCCCTCAAGGCACGCCCCGTAAGGCACCACAAGACACCACTCTCAAGTGAGGTAACTCAATGACACGCGCAATTCACTAGAGTTGCTTTTGGCGCTCCGTCGAGGAAAGCACAAGAACCTCTTACAATCAACCGGAGGTGGCCAAGAACAATCTCCTTCTCTTGCCAACGCCTCCAACAATCTCCAAGCCGGCTAGGAGCAGTACTCTCCAAGAGTAACAAGAAATCCACCAGCTAAACGACCCACAAGTGCTACTAGATGCCCTCAAGCTATGTAATGCACTTTGGGATCACTCAATCTCACTTTAGATTTGTAATCAAGCAAGAGAGATGAGTGGGAGGGAGAAGCTCTAGCTCAAAGGATGTACAAGAATGTTAGAAATCATAAGAGACCTCCCCAAGGGACGGCCAACAAGTATTTATAAGCATCCCAAACGAATAGAGCCGTTGTACCCCTTCACTGGACGTTTTTCGGGATGACCGGACGCGCCGGTCGAAACTGACCGGACGCGCTCAACTGCGTTCGATCCTCCAACGGTCACTGAGCGCCAACGGTCAAATGCAACGACCGGACGTGCCGCTCCACTGACCGGACACGCCAGTCGCACAGTACCGCGCGCCCACGAAGCAACGACCGGACGCGCTCCAGGCAACGACCGGACGCGACAGTGCCAGCGTCCGGTTGGAGTCCAGTAAGCTCCCTCAACGACCAGACACGTCTGATCGTGTGTGACAGGACGCGCCGCGCGTCCGATCGACCTTGTGAACTGCAGTTCCCTCTGGGCGCCTGACCGGACGCGCCGGTCCCGCGAGTGACCGGACGCGCCGGTTGTAAACCCTAGCACTCGCGCGCCTGACTGCTGCGTTGTACTGACCGGACGCGTTCGGTCATACCATGACCGCGTCCGGTGCAGCGTCCGGTCACCTTTGTGACCTCCGTTCGCCTCTATTTCTTTTCCGACTTCCGGCGTAGTGGAAAATAGGTATTTCAAATCCTTGAAAACGCCTGAATCCCACCGAGCTCTTTGGTACCCAAATAGCCTTCTTCTTTGAGCCAACAATGGGTGTACCAATAAACTTAGCTTTCACACCCTTCACACCCTTGGTAAGCACATAGCAAGAATCAAAAGGTATAGCATTAACAAATTTCTTGCTTTGGTTCTTTTTATTGCAATTATGCTCTAGGTGCCCAACTTGCTTGCATCTATTGCAAAACCAACCATTGCCCTTCACAAAGCTAGGCTTTGGAGTTGCAAAGGCCGACTTACCTTTCTTGGGGGTGTAGCCCAATCCCTCTTTGTTAAGAGAAAACCTTTGGCTACCCAAGCACTTAAGCAAGCGGGCCTCACCACCATAGGCCTTGCCTAGGGCGTGAGTGAGCTCATCCACCTCTCTCTTGAGAGTCTCATTCTCAACCATTAGTGAGGCATCACAAGTGAAACCATCACTAATAGTGAAGGTAGAGTCGGTGTTGGTGGATGAAGAGCTACAAGAAAGGTTAGCATTTGACATGATGATAGGTTCATAAGAGGATTCATCAATTATATCACATGTAACACCTATATCACATGATATAATAACCTTCTTCTTTGCTTGTTGCTCAAGTAGCAATGAGTGAGCTTTTTCAAGCTTGGAATGAGTCTTACCAAGATCCTCATGGTCTTCCACTAGACTCTCATGAGTGGTCTTAAGCTCACTAAGAACTTTCTCAAGTATTGCTACTTTCATTGAAAGCTTCTTACACTCCTTGTCCTTGGCAATAGATATGTCTCTAGTTTGTTGCATCAAGTCATATAGTTGTTCTTTAGTTGGTTCATCATCATCATTTTCATTATCATTATCATTATCACTATCATGAGCATATTCCATTTCACTTTCATCATCACTCTCATCATATAATACCTTAGTTTCTTTGGCCATGAGGCATGAAGAGGATGAATCAAATAGTGATGGCTTCTTATTGATAGCAATGGAAGCAAAAGCCTTGTTGGATGATGATTCTTCTTCTTCATCATCATCACTTTCCCAAGTGACCACATAGGCTCCATCCTTGCCCTTCTTGAAAGTCATCTTGGCTTCTCTCTTTTTCTTCTCAAACTTGCCCCTCTTGTTGGTCTTCTTCTTGCCATAGGGACATTCGGCTTGAAGATGTTCGGTGCTATCGCAATTGAAGCACTTCCTTTGTTGCTCATTGCTCTTGAAATTGTCATTTCTCTTTTTGAAGCCTCTTCTCTTAATGAACATGTGACCCATTTTCTTGACTACAAGAGCAAGTGCCTCATCATCAATTTTAAAATCTTCACCTTCATTATTGTCTTCTTCTTCTTCTATGATGATAGCTTTGCCCTTGGAGGAGATGGCCTTGAATGCCACGGTCTTCTTCTTCTTTTCTTCCTCCTTCTTCTCCTTCTCATCGGCATCTTGATCATACAAGTCATATGTCAACACTTCACCAAGTAAATCATTTGGCTTCATTGCATTAAGCCTATCTCTTTGTAACATCATGATCAACATTTTGAATTTTCTTGGTAAGCTCAACAAGAACTTGTGGCAAAAGTCTTGGTCTTGTGTCTTGTGCCCTAAGCTCTTGAGATCATTCACAATGACTTGCAATCTATGAAACATCTCTAAGATCGTTTCTTCTTCTTTCATCTTGAAGTTCTCAAACTCACTCTTGAGCCCATATAGCTTGGCACTCTTCACAACCTTAGTGCCCTCATATGTTTCACTCAACCTTGTCCATACTTCATTTGCCAATTCTAAATCCTTGATGCCCTCAAATACTTTTGTGTCAATACCATTGTAAAGTGTATTGAGAGTCATTCTATTGCATGTTCTATTTGCTCTATCTTCATTGGTGAGATGATCAGGATCAATGATAGCAAAATCATTCTCGGTGACTTGCAAAACTCTCTCATGAATAGAACCAAGGTACATTGTCATTTTTCTCTTCCAATGAGCAAAAGAACTAACACCATCAAAGAACGGTGGCTTGCCCCCAACATGATTGAACATAATTTAAGCCATTTTTCACACCGAAGGATGTTAAGCCTTGATTAAAATGGTGACCATGGCTCTGATACCACTTGTAAGGTCCTAGATGGCTAGAGGGGGGGTGAATAGCCTATAAAAATTCTACAATAAACACTAAGCAAACTTGTTAGAATAACAAACGGCGTAAAGCAAGTTTTGCTTAGCCTACGGTAGTGATGCAAGCCTCTTAACCACAAGTCTAGTAGATTATGATCTCTAGTTCACACAAGGGCTAAGTCACTAAACTTACACTAGAGAGCAAGCTAACAACTACTATAAGATAACTAGTAAATGTAAATGTGAGAGAGAGGATTGTGAATCTTATACCGACGGTGGAGTGAAGATGTTGCCAATCACCAAGATGATATACAATCAATCAATATTAACAACAATACAATATGAAGATCAATCACCGGGAGACAAGAGACACAATATTTTTGTTCACCCGGTGTTCACTTGTGCACCGACAAGCTACGTCACCGGTTGTGTCGACCAACACTTAGATGGATCCTTGGTGTGACCCTCAAGTCACTTGCCCCTCAAGGCACGCCACGCAAGGCACCACAAGACACCACTCTCAAGTGAGGTAACTCAATTACACGCGCAATTCACTAGAGTTGCTTTTGGTGCTCCGCCGAGGAAAGCACAAGAACCTCTTACAATCAACCGGAGGTGGCCAAGAACAATCTCCTCTTGCCAACGCCTCCAACAATCTCCAAGCCGGCTAGGAGCGGTACTCTCCAAGAGTAACAAGAAATCCACCGGCTAAACCACCCACAAGTGCCACAAGATGCCCTCAAGCTATGCAATGCACTTTGGGATCACTCAATCTCACTTTAGATTTGCAATCAAGCAAGAGAGATGAGTGGGAGGGAGAAGCTCTAGCTCAAAGGATGCACAAGAATGTTAGAAATCACAAGAGAGCTCCCCAAGGGACGACCAACAAGTATTTATAAGTATCCCAAACGAATAGAGCCGTTGTACCTCTTCACTGGACGTTTTTTGGGATGACCAGACGCGCCGGTCGAAACTGACCGGACGCGATCAACCGCGTCCGATCCTCCAATGGTCACTGAGCGCCAACGGTCAAATGCAACGACCGAACGCGCCGCTCAACTGACCGAACGCGCCGCTCAACTGACCGGACGCGCCGGTCGCACAGTACCGCGCGCCCGCGAAGCAATGACCGGACGCGCTCCAGGCAACGACCGGACGCGATAGTGCCAGCGTCCGGTTGGAGTCTAGTAAGCTCCCTCAACGACCAGACGTGTTCGATCATGTGTGACTGAACGCGCCGCGCGTCCGATCGACCTTGCGAACTGCAGTTCCCTCTAGGCGCCTGACCAAACGCGCCAGTCCCGCGAGTGACCAGATGCGCCGGTTGCAAACCCTAGCACCCGCGCGCCTGACTGCTGCGTTGTACTGACCGGACGTGTCCGGTCATACCATGACCGTGTCCGGTGCAGTGTCTAGTCACCTTTGTGACCTCCGTTTGTCTCCGTTTCTTTTCCAACTTCCGGCGTAGTGAAAAATAGGCATTTCAACTCCTCGAAAATGCCTGAATGCCGCGCTCGCAAGCTCAGCGGGAGGGAGAGAAGGACCCAAACCCTCTCTACCGCTCAAACTTCATCGCCTTCGTAAATGTGCCAACACCAATAAGTGATCACCACCTTGTGCACGTGTGTTAGCATTTTCATAAACATTTTGAAGGTTTTCCAGTTAGCTCACTAGGCCCTACATGCAATGCACTTCATGAATTCACCTAGTTGCACCCGTGCGTCGAATAACCGATAAGACTTCACATCTTAATAGTTTGGCTATCGATCCAAAACCACTCACACCCTCTATGGTGTCTTGAGTGCAAAACAAAATGGCCATATGGTTATACCTTTGCCTTGAGCCCATTTTGTTTTTTTTCCAAAAGATATGATCCACTTCATATCATCACATGACCATCTCGATCCATCGACCTTGACTTCACTTACTCTTCACCGTTGCATCGGTCCGTCGGCGCCAAGTCTTGCTCAAGCTTCACCATCGCATGGTCCTTCGCTTCGAAGCCTTGACTTGCCCTTCACCTTCACAACCGGTCCATCGAGCTAAGCATCATCTTGGTCTTCATCATCTTGGTCACATGAGTCAATGTCATGTCTCATATTCAATGACCACCTTTATCTAAATCATCCACTTAGATACAAAGGTTAGTCCTAGGTTTCATCAATTAGCCAAAACCAAACTAGGGACTTTCAGTGGCGAACGCGGACGCGCCCACCTTAGCCTCACGGCGCTGTTGGTATGCTAGTAGGGAGGAGCGCCGCGAAGGGTGGGACGCCGTCGGTGCCATTTTGTCTGATGTCGCGGCGCCACCGGGACTCGCGCCTGACCACACCTTACTCAGCTCTGATTGGCGGCGAGGCATGGCTGCAGACATCGCTAAACCCTCCTCCCCCTCCCTCTCCGCTTGCCCATGCCTCCGTCGCCGTTAGCGCGACTCACGGACGCGGAGGACTCTGCGCCGGTGCTGTCGCTGCTCGACTTGACAATGAGCCTACAGCCGCCGCCCGGGCACTCCTCCATGGCGACCGCGTCCGCGCTCATGGGCGGAGAGTGAGGGAGAGGGAACAAGAAGGGTGAGCGTGCACTGGGAGGAGGGAGTAGGGGCGTGGAGCTAGGCATCAGAAGGCACAGAGAGGAAGAAGTGATCAATGAGAGACGACGAGTCGGAAGGTGACTCCATCACGCCCCCGTGCGCCCACGCACGCTACAGCCAGCCGGGCCAAGAAAAAATGAAGCCTCATTCCATTTCCAGTAGCTAGGAGAGAGTGTGTTTTGGCCCGTGGAAGGCCCATGGAAGCCGGGCTCGCGAGTGGGCCAAGGAAAACAAACACGAGAGTTGCAGCCCGACAGCGTAGCCAGACCGTCGGGCCACGTTATCAAACAGACCCTTGAATGCTGCGTTGGGCGCAGGCCGGTTCTTTCTTGGCCCCCGCACTATCAGTGGCAGACAGTAACACGGTGTGTAGAAGAGGAAATTCACCCGCGGAATCTTCGTGGGATGCTTTGTTTTGCTTCTCGTGATGGAGCAGCTAAACGATGGGTCAGACTGTCAGCCCATTGGCGCTGACGTGCTTTGCTATACTACTATGCTTGTTCAACGGGAATGGCCGACGTCGGGATGTTCGATGGGATAGGATTTTGTTGCACAATAACCTAGGTGCACTCCCATCGAACGGCCTGGCATAATGGTCCATTAGAAAATGCCATCATGCAACCCCGGCTGCTATGTCGAATCGCTGCCACACGCGTGTGTCCGTCCCCGTCTGCAGGGCCCTAGGTGTACCGTGCGCCCCTTACCCCGGCACCCGGCCCGTGCCCCCATGACTCTCTAAACATACCTCTAAAACACGAAACACTCTAAAACATGAAACACTTACAACATGAAACATTTGAATGCAACATGCAAATGTCTAAAGCAGATGAAACATTTGGAACATACAATTACAACATGTGTGAAACATATGCAATATCTAGATAAAACACTTGCGACTTGCAATTTGAAAACACTTATTGCAACATAAGACTAAAAATAGCTGAAACATTTAGAACATACTCTTACAATATATGTGTGAAACATGTGTAACATTGAAAGCCTTAGTTTGGTTTTGGCTAATTGATGAAACCTATTTGGACTAATCCTTGCATCGAAGTGTGACTAGATAGGATGGTCCAACCCAAGTGAAGGAGTTAAGTGGCACTCATGGATGGAGATGGCCACATGAAATGAATTCCATGGTGGTGGTGTGGACATGTGATGATCAAGCTTCGGGACTTGAAAAAGAAGAAAGAGAAAAATAGAATGGACTCAAGGCAAAGGTGATATCCATAGGGCCATTTTGTTTTGGTGATCAAGACACCTAGTGGGTGTGATCACATTTAGGATAGATGGTCGTACTATTAAGATGGGAGCTCTTATCAGACAACTCCATCATCTAGTGCCATTAGGTGCTGGAAAACTTGCATATGCATTTTAGGCCTAGTGCACATTCGATGAGAAGTGATTAACCTTTGAAAATGATTATGAAAATGCTAACACACTTGCACGTGATGGTGAAACACTTGTGGTGTTGGCACATTTGCAAAGGAACCAAAGGAGGCAAAAAGGGGGGTTGAGATGTTGTGTCTGGTGGCACCGCCACCCCCTGTCCGGTGTGACCACTTGGCCTCGGTTCAGAGCAGTAGTGAAGAGGGGGTCACCGGACAACACTGTGTGCACCGCCTATGGCGTGACGGTGCACCGCCGTTGCCTGTCTGGTGCCACCACCCTATTATTCCTGAGAGTGGGGCTCGCGGGGTTTGGCACCGCTGTGGGCATCACCACCCCTGAGTGGTGCACCGCACCATTTTTTTAGAGAAGGAGGTTCTCAGGCAGCTAGCTCAGGGTGGCACCGCCACCCCCTGTCCGTTTCCACTGCCGCCTTGGATGACAGTTGGAGGGGCACCGTCACCCCCTTTCCAGTGGCCAAAAACCTGTCTGGTGTCCCAGCAGAAAGTTGCCCCAAAGGGTAACAACTCTATTTGCTTGTGGACTTATAAATAGAGCTAGTGGCCGACCTTGGCCACTGTCTTGGCACTTTCTAATAGTTTCATACATCCTTTCAGAGCTGAGCACACCACACCACTCCACTCACTTGCACACTTGATTTAATCATCTTGAATGAGATTGGGGAGCCTCTTGCATTGCTTAGTGTTCTAGCATCTTGTGACACTAGTTGGGCAATTTGGGCTGGTGGAGTTCTTATTACTCTTGGTGTTTGCCGACACCTAGATGATCCGATGGTCGGTGGATCGTTGAGCAACTATTAGTGATTGTTGCCGGCTCCGATCGTTGACATTGTGAGGGGCTCTTGTGCCTTCCCTGTGGGAGATCACGAAAGATAACTCTAGTGGATTGCGCGTGGCTTGTTGTTGACGGTAGTTAACAACCATATTTAACCGTCAACATAACATGTAAAAGGGCACAAATGAGATCACCAACATAAGTCTAGGGACTTAAACTAACAAATTCTACAAGTTTTGGTGAATCTTTGTTTCTAGCAGGATTCAATCAGAAAATCGCCAAGGAGGACCTATTCGTCAAACAAAATCATGGAAATACGTCGTGAGAACTACATGGGAAGACTCTAGAAGACTCTAGGAGGCTCCCTACTAAAGTAAGGCACGAAACCCTGCTAGGAGGGGCCGGCCGGTCTCCCCCTCATGCCGCCCGATCCCTGGTGGGCCCCACCTATCAGCAGCTTCTAGAATGCTCCTCTACCGTCTCCTAGGATTGCATCTACGCCGTTTCTTAAGTCAGTTTGATCAAAGGGCTCACGTTGCACCCTCTGGGCTATATAAGCAGACCCCTGTCCCCCTTCCTAGAGCTATCCCTGAAACCCTAATTCATATTCTCCTCATGAGGATCAGAGCCAGCTATCAAGAGAAGATTAGTCCTCCATATGATTTAGTCTTATGAAAAGAAATAGAGAGATAGAGAGTGAGGGAAGAGTTTGGAGGAGGTGTCGGCCTATCGGTGCTCCCTCTACGGCTTGTACCTTGGCGGATCTAAGTTCTACTTGAGCTTGTCTTTGAGATTTCTCTGGTAATCAACTTCTGATTTAAGTAAGCATTTGTTTATATTGTTCATCAGGTTTGTGACTCTTTTGAGTGCTTTATTCTCTTCCTAGGGGGAGTAGAGTATTAATCTTAAGTATAGATGTAGTCCTTAGACTTAGGTTAATCGTGAATGTACCCTGCATTTTGGATCGGTGGTAGTAGCAGGTGGTGACAGCCCTGTCTATCCTTTGTAGTCCACCTCCCGTTTGTAGGACAAGTAGGGTCCGGTTACGAAGGAAATCACATCATCTCTTGGTGTCTTTCCCTAAGTAATGTCTCCAGTTGAATAGTAGAAGACATAGTTTACCTAGGTTAGAATAAGAAAGCCTTAGTAATTCTCTCTACGCTCCTATTTATCCTAACCTTATTGCTACTCTTAGCTAAGTTAAACCTTAACCAAGTTACCATCCCCTTGTTAAGTGAGATCGTAGTTAGTCTCATACGTTTTCCTATAGATACGATACTTGGAATACCTTCGGGTGAAAGCTATAGTTGTATCCGTGCACTTGCGGATTTATCTGTGTGCGTTAATTTATACCAACAAGCTTTCTGGTGCCATTGGCAGAAAAACGGTTGCTGGATTAACTTTGAGCCTAGCTTAATATTTTATCTTTTATTTTATCTTTTGTTTTACTTTTTAGTTTACCATGGATTCCACTTCTATCTATAAATATGTTGAACCCACGAGCGCAAGCCTAAAGCCACCAGAATCTTTAGAGCCTATCATAACACCTGGCTTTGAGGTGAGCCCGTGTTTTATAAAGTTAATTTAGGATAAATCCTTCTGGGAAGAAGGCGATGAAAACTCATACTCACACCTATAAGAGTTTGAACAGATCTGTGCATGTTTGCATATCGCTGGCATGCCAGACAATACCTTAAGATGGAAGTTATTCTCGTTCTCTTTGACGGGAAGAGCTAAACATTGATATAATCAAACCATAGAAAGTATGCAATGAGATTGGGAAACATTATACTCTAAATTTTGTTTACGTTTCTTTCCCATCTCTAAAGTAGTTAGTCTTCAAAAAGATGTTCTAAATTTTAGATAATTAGAAGAAGAATCTCTTGGCACATCAAGGGTTTGTTCTAATAAACTCATCATCACTGGCCTGAACTTTGTTATTCCAGACCCAAAACTCCTTCAACATTTTTCATGGGTCTTAGCAAGGATTCTAGAGAACACCTTAATGTAGCCTCTAGAGGACCTTTCCTTCATTTGTCTGCTAGTGAATGCTTAACAGAATTAGCAAAATCACTCCCTTCACTAGCATTTATAATGAACTCTCCGAGGAAGAGACAGAATCATCTCCCAAACAAGAAGAGAAAGTTTTGATAGCCAAACCACATTCACTTTAATCCCAAGGTTTAGCTATCCATCCCAACCCATCAATACCCCAAAATCCTCCAAGAGAAGAGGATGACCTCTTCAGTGCTGAATTTGGGAAAACATTACATTCTCATAACAGACCTTCAAGTGAATATAATTTCAATTCTCTCAAGAAGAGACCTATTAGAAAAGTGTCCTTATTCCCATGTAGGACATCGAGAAGAATTCAAGGATGTCATGTCTAGTGATGCCATAGAAGGAGAGCCAAGCTATTTAGAAGTCAATCCTATCTTCTCCCCTTCTATGCCTGTATTAGATATTTTATTTAAACCCATCTCTCAACCCATCCTCAATCCCTATGATCTCCCTCATGCTCTCTCTCCTAAGTCTCATGATGACCCTAGAAATTTATTAAGAAAACTAAAGCATATGAGTCATGAAGACCACAAGGATGATCAAGAAAAGCAACAACAATAGCTAGAATGTATTAATAATTGGCTAGAATGTATTAAGAATTCATATGCCATTGCTAAAGAATGGACGGACAAGGACGAAGCCTTATGGGTAGAATCCAAACTTGACTTAGATTCAAACAGTAAGCTCAAATCAATCTCTTCAATAAACATAATTCATCCAAGTTTGAAGGAAGCCTTAGATGAGATCAACCCGAGAGACACCAATTCATGAAAAATTTGGGATAATAAAATGGCCAATGAATGTTATAGGCATAGAATGATGGAGACAATGTTTTCGCCTATAGACATTCATGAAGAAACACCCTTAGAGCTTGAAAAGGAAGATGATATCGATGAGCATGGAAGCTATGTCATGAACACCTCATCAAATCCATGCTCATATGAGAAATCTCTTGATTGAACTGGTCTCTCCAATATTATCACACATGAGATCTTCAACCCCACGTACTTCCTATTCCTAAAGACTTTGAAAGGGTGGTTGTAGATGCATATGTTTATCATAAATATTGCAGATCTTGTTGTGTGAATTTTGAGATAGGTATACCAAGGTTGGTGTCGGAGGAGAAACCACTTCACCAACTTGAAGCGTAATTAGCAGGTTTTCTAAGAACGAGCTTTTGTCCTAAAGCAAGTACTTTTGGGAGATAACATGAGCTTTCACCTTTTTGCCCTTGTGAAGTGAGCATAGAAATATAGTGTGAAAATATTCCTTTAGGTATTTTTGTCACTAACCATTTCAGGTTTAAAGTAGAAAGAATAAATGATGATGACCCAAGGTATGTCTAACCAATTATCATGCAACATTGAATCACATCCATCCAAACTTGACTTTGCTTTACAAAATTCAAACTTGGGGGATGGGCCTCTCTGAAAATATCTTATGCCATGTTGCTAATATTTGATTATCTCTACCTTTGAGCCATGCTTGTATAGAATATGATAAATAAAATATATGCTAAAGTAATCCTAACACCATTTTTTCATTAGCATAGAGGGACTACAAAATTCTAGACAGACAACTCATGTTTCAAAATTGTATATTCCTTCAGGTATGTGCTGTCCACTAATTTTTTTATAGGCACAAAACAATGATTGAAGTGGAAGGTCTAAACAAGTATCAAAAATCGAAGAGCAGAAAGATAGCATGACAAAAGGCTAGAAAAGAAAAGGGTGCAATCTAGGAGACAAGAGCTCATGAATAGCTCAAGATGCGAGGCTAGCCAAGAAAGGAAAACTTCAAGCAAAAAGGAACGACCATCACGCGTTATCTACCCATCGTCATCTGGCGTCTTCACACTCCAGTGATAAAGATAACATTCTAAGGTAAATGGTCTTTATTCAAAAAGTTTTTCCTCTTAGTCTTGGTATGCACATAAATGAAGATACAAACATGTTCGAGTTACAACTTTGTTCGATCCAACCTGATTAACTCAACATATTTAGTTCTTTAAGTATTATTCCCAGCACCACTTTCTTAATTCCATAGTCTTAACCAAATGAGCTAAAAGTTGTGCATCTTATCTCTAGAAGATGATAGTCATAATCATGTAAAGATTAATACATTATGTAGAGATAGACAATCCTTCTATTGGTTAAGAAACTCAACCCTTTTGGCTAATGTACTTAAATGCTATATTCATGCTCACTCTCTTGATCTTATCACCCGTGACATAATTGAACAAAGCACACAACATCAACTTCACCTTGTTCAATGTGCCTAAGGATTAGAGAAGAATAAGTAAAGTTTTGGTTCTATTGGTATTTTCCACCAACAGAGCCTATGCACTTGATCTCTACCTTATCTTTATGAGCAGAATACACTTTAAGCAAAGTATGGGAAAGTTAATTGATTCTCCAAGTTTCTACAAGTGAAGGTCCTAAACCTGTCAAAACCAAATCAAAACTCAAAACAAAGAAAGCTTTGGTGGAAGAAGGTGACATCACCATTAGAGGCGTCGTAACAAAAATCTTCGTCTTCAGAACAAACTAAGGTACGCAATCAATGAACTTCACAAGGAGAAGTCCGGTTTGAAGGACTTACAACACCGAACCCTCACCGAAAGAGCTAGCTTGGGGGAGAAGCACTCCTGTGTATTCAGGTAAGTACTCTTTTCCCTTTTGTTTTAATTTTAGTTTCATTTCAATAGCTCAAGAAAATGATGAATAAAAAAATAAAAAGTTATCTTTATAATAAATATATATAGCTATAGTGTGATTGAAAACAAAATAAAAGGTGTGTCTAATTTGCTTAATTTATTTTTAGAGTTGTTAGTAAATAAAGAGGACTCAGAGTAATTTCTTAATGGAAATGATGAATAGTTGCTCTGTTGTAATTCCTTTCAAGTACCTAGTTTTTAGCCTTGAATTCTCCCGAGTTTTGGATACGACTATTTTGATATAAGGATTTACTTTGAACTTGAAACTCGTGGATAGCATATGCTTGATCTAAGTCTAGGTAGTTGACAGATATGATATGAGAAGGTCTAAGCTACTGTTCTCTTGTTCCGAGTGACACTAAAGTTCTAGAGATTTATCTTTTAAAAAAACATAAAAATGTTACATGATGAGTTCCTTGTATGACAAAGCCATACATGTTATTTAGGCTAGAAAAACATTCACATATATACTTCTTGCTTTTGCATTGAGTTTTGTCAAGCTCTATTGACCCTTATGAGAGGTTTATCATACTCTTGAAATCATGATCACGTACACACCACTCACAAATGCACTACTCCTACACTAGGAGTACGCAAAAACATGCCTTCTATCCAGATCCATCCAAAAATGTTCTACTCCCACACTGGGGGTGAATGCAAAAACATGTTAGGTTTTTCATCCACCAAATAACTGCTCCAAGTTCTTGTTGATATCTCTCTTAAAGTTTTGTTACAGAAAAGAGACATGGGGTTATGCAAAAAGTTATTCTTGAAAAAAAAAGATAAAAAAAGAAGATTTGAGAAAAAATAGACAAGTGTCTGATATAACTAAAACAATGGGTACTCAGATGGCCGCCTGAAATAAAAAGATGAATAAGATAGCCCCTGTTCTCTAGCAAATGTTTCCAAGAGAGATAAGTTTTCAAGGAGCAGAGTAGAATTAGGATTGGCCACCATATATATCCACCTTACATCCACATATATGCACATCTTGATTTGATTGTATGACTCAACTCTTTTTGGATCCAAGGTTTGACTTTACAATATATGCATTGCAAGCTCTAGTTTTCTCCCTACCTATGAACTCTACATAAGTCTTAGTGGTAGGAAGAGAAAAGGCATAACATCTTTATTGCCTTGGTGATGATCCACAAATACCACATATATTGAGAGACTTGAGAGTGTCATACAATAGAATCTCAGAGGTTTATTTTAAAAAACTTATAAAAACTCTGGAACAATGATTGAACAAAGAACTTGAGATACAATGCTTAACTTGATCATTCTGTCTTTCAGTTGCTCGAGACCTAAGTTAAGGCTAAGAAGCCCCATGGTTGAAGGTAATATGGGTAAGTTTAAAAGTCAGATCAATTTATTCTAATCTAGAGGAGAATTTTTGAATGAACGCATGTGTACTTTTAAGGTGTGAAAGTATTGTAGCAACTGCTGATCCATCTTTGATGAGTTTAGCTTTGCTAAGGGACTAGCAAAGGTTAAGCTTGGGAGAACTTGTTGATGTAGTTAACAACCATATTTAATCGTCAACATAACATGTAAAAGGGCACAAATGAGATCACCAACATAAGTCTAGGGACTTAAACTAACAAATTCTACAAGTTTTTGGTGAATCTGTGTTTCCAGCAGGATTCAATCAGAAAACCACCAAGGAGGACCTATTCGTCAAACAAAATTATGGAAATATGTCGTGGAAACTACATAAGAAGACTCTAGAAGACTCTAGGAGGCTCCCTACTGAAGCAGGGCACGAAACCCTGCCAGGTAGGGCTAGCCAGTCTCCCCCTTAGGCCACCCGGTCCCTAGTGGGCCCCACCTATCAGCAGCTTCCAGAATGTTCCTCCACCACCTCTTAGGATTGCATCTACGTCGTTCCTTAAGTCGGTTTGATCCAAGGGCTCACGTTACACCCTCTAGGCTATATAAGCAGACCCCTGTCTCCCTCTCTAGAGCTATCCCTGAAACCCTAATTCATATTCTCCCTATGAGGATCAGAGCCAGCTATCAAGAGAAGAGTAGTTGTTCATAGGATTTAGTCTTATGAATAGAAATAGAGAGATAGAGAGCGAGGAAAAAGTTTGGAGAAGGTGCCGGCTTGTCGGTGCTCCCTCTATGGCTTGTACCTTAGCGGATCCAAGTTCTACTTGAGCTTGTCTTCGAGATTTCTCTGGTAATCAACTTCTGATATAAGTAAGCATTTATTTATATTGTTCATCAGGTTTGTGACTCTTTTGAGTGCTTTATTCTCTTCCTAGGGGGAGTAGAGTATTAATCTTAAGTGTAGGCGTGGTGCTTAGACTTAGGTTAATCATGAATGCACCCTGTATTCCGGATTGGTGGTAGCAGCAGGTGGTGACAGCCCCGTCTATCCTTTGTAGTTCACCTCCCGTTTGTAGGACAAGTACGATCTAGTTACGAAGGAAATCACATCCTCTGTTGGTGTCTTTCCCTAAGTAATGTCCTTAGTTAAACAGTAGAAGATATAGTTTACCCAGGTTAGAATAAGAAAGCCTTAGTAATTCTATCTACGCTCATATTTATCCTAACCTTGTTGCTACCCTTAGCTAAGTTAAACCTTAACCAAGTTACTATCCGCTTGTTAAGTTAGATTGTAGTTAGTCTCACATGTTTTCCTGTGGATACGATACTTGGAATACATCCGGGTGAAAGCTACAGCGGTATCGTGCGCTTGCGGATTTATCTGTGTGCGTTAATTTATACCAACACTTGTGGATCCCCATCCTGTGTTGGTTGTGCAGCACCCGATTGCGGGTATGGCGTGTGATTCCAATTAGCGTGTAAACCTCCAAGTGGGTGAATCACCACAACGAGGACTAGCTTGCCGACAAGAAAGTGAACCTTTGTAAAAAGATATTGTGTCATCATTTGATTTCAAGATGATTGGTCTTCATTGGTATTCATTGTGATTGATTGATTGGCTTTGACTTGTGATTAGCTTATACCTCGACACGTTGGTATAATCATCTCCATCTCCTCTTGTATAACATTCCTAGTGTGTAAGCTAAGCTCTTTAGTGTAATTAGTTTTGAGAGCTAGCTTCCGTCGAGTCTAGTGGTTAGTGAGGCTCTTTAGCTAGTCTTTGAGAGCTCACTTAGTGTAGTGACATTGCCATTGTGTGGATAAAGACTATAGCAACTAGAATTGTGGTAGGTGTCTTGTATTTTTAGTAGGCTAGCACAACACTTGCTTCGTTGTTTATTTTACTAACCACATTGCTTAAGTGTAGTTATAGAAAATTTTATTGGCTATTCACCCCTTCTCTAGCCATTAGGACCTTTCAAATATCCAAATAAAAACACTTGCAATATACATCTGAATAGATGAAACATTTTGAACAAGTGAAAGATCCTAATATGGTTAGAGAGGGGATGAATAGCCTATTAAAAATCTACAAAATCACTAGAGCAATTTGATTAGTATGAAAAACGGCGTAATGCAATTTTGCTTTAGCTCTACAAGGGTTGCAAGCCACCTATCCCACCAATTCTAGTTGTTGTAATCTCTAAGTCAATCAATGGCTAAGTCACTACGAGCTCTCAAAAGCTAGTTACACTAAAGAGCTCAACTAGGTAAGAAGCTACACTAGCAAAGATAAGACAAACTCTTAAAACTAATTACACTAAAGAGCTTGTTATAACTAGTTTGCGAGAATATAAATAAGAGGAATATGATCTTTATACCGCCACGTTTAGGAATGAACCAATCACAATAAGATGAATACCAATCACTGGGAGAAATCCAATGAATCAATCACACGGCTCAAACGATCTCTAAGTGCTACTAGATGCAATCACTCAAGCAAATACACTTGAAATCACTCACTCTCACTTTGGATTAGCAACCAAGCAAGGAAGATGAGTGGGAGGGATTATACTCAGCTCAAGAGGATGTCAAGATGATCAAAATGCCAAGAGATTTCCTCAAAAGTCAGCCACCAACTATTTATAAGCATCCCCAAAGAATAGAGTCGTTAGACTCTTCGTTGTGCCTCCTGCGGGGCGACCGGACGTGCTGGTCGGGTTGACCGGACATAGCCTCAACATCCAGTCGCTACGCGACAAATCAGCGGATGGGCGCCACATGTCCTCATTCAAACCTCGCCCGTCCATCTTCAACGGTCAACTGGAACATCCCTCGCGCGGTTAAGTGATGACCGAACGTGTTCCTCAGAGTAACCGGACTCAGGTCCACGCAGAGTCCGGTCGAGTCTAGTAAGCTCCCAAAGCGCATTTTTTTGTGACCGGACGTGTCCGGTCGAGGTCGACCTGACGCGCCTAGCGTCCGGTCAGCAGCATCCATGCCCCAGTAAAAGTGACTAGACACGCCGGTTATAGACCAGGCAGTGTCCGGTGCGAAGCCCTCGCTTTTGGCCCTGCGCGCGTCGTCAAAAACAATTAACCGGACGCTGATGTCAGTGTCCGGTCACTTTCTGCTCAGCGTCCGATCGACGAACAACGCCTCCTTTTCAATGTCTAAGACCGAAACGAATATGCCCTTGCTTCCAATTTGCTAACCACAAAGTGTAGAACTCGTGTGCACATGTGTTAGCATTTTTCAGAACATTTTACAAGGGTCACATGTTAGCTCACACTAGGTCCTAATGCATATGCTCATATGAATTCAGCTAGTGACACTTGATAACCGTTTTAACCATAAAATTTCTCTCTTCATAGTACGACTATCGATCCTAAGTCACTCATACCCTCTATAGTGTCTTGAGTACAAAATAAAAATGGCCTTATCACATATACCTTAGCCTTGAGCTCATTTTTGTTTTTCTCTTTCTTCTTTTTCCAACTGTGAAGCACTTGATCATCTTTTGATCACCTTCATCACCATGACCATCATCTAGCTCCACCACTTGACATGGGACTTATCATTTCACGTCTACACACTTGACACAATGATCAGTCCCTAGATTTCATCAATTATCTAAAACCAAACTAGGGCTTTCAACAAGCACTTGCAATATGCCTCTGAAACACTTGCAATATATGTAACATCCCGATCTATTTTTGTAACATCCATATAAACCACTTGCAACATACCTCTAAAACATATGAAACACTTGAAACATACATTTGCAATATAAAGGTTGGGGCCGGTTGATTCTGACCTCGGGGTGGGAGCTAGCGGCGAGCTGTCTCACGCGAGCACCACCGGCATGGCCATGCTCGTGGATGCCCTTGGCTCGTCCGGGATCGACATAAGGCGCACGACGGCACCGCCAGCACCAGCCGAGGCGGGCGGCGCACCCGACGACGCGGTTGCGAGCGGCGCGGGTGGGCGCGCGGCGGGTAGGACTACAGTAGTAAGGAGCGAGAGCACGCGGATGGGGCGCATGACAGGCAGGAGCGAGGAGCAAGGAGTGAGGAGCGCAGGACGGGGGTGTGTAGAGGCGGAACCAGGGGGCTAGCAGGGCCGTGGCCCCCAAGCACAGTAGACTCATTTAAATACATATGTAAATATTTGTATTTCTAGCACAAAAAATATTAATTTCACCTATTTTTATTAAAATATGATGATTTTGGTTAGAAATAGTGTAGATTTTTTTGAAAATTTGTTGAAATATATAATTATGTATATTTTATCACACTAAAAAATACGATCACATTTGTCCGCCCCCCCTTAATCAAAATCGCTGGTTTCGCCTCTAGGGATGTGCAAGGGGAGATGGTTGCGGCGGCGATTGTGGAGTGGGGCGGGCAGACGGACAGCTGCACGGCGCTGTGAAGCAAGCTATAGGCGAGCGAGTGGGGAAATATTTTTGAGAGAGATGGGGAAAATGTAGAGAGGAGAAGGCAGCCTTGTTGGGCCGGCAGCGCAGGCCCGGGATGCGGCGCCCGATCGGACGAACGGCCGCTCCTGACCATTACCGTTGTTCAATTGCTGCTGCATGTGTTTATAAAAAAAATGTCGTTGCAGGTCGCTCTCGTCCGGATTGTATCCATATCCTTTGATGTAGTCCATATTGAAAATGTACTAGGACGCCATGACGGCGTATAAATGCATATGCTCATCATTTCACTATTTGATGTATACGGTATACCGGTATTATCCTAACCACCAGCTACCATGTGGGTGTGAAATTCGTACGGTCCTTGCAACCTGGATGAAGGCAGTGAGCCAGTGACACAAGCGTCAAGCGGTTCTCATTTCACGTACTGCTCGCTATGACTGAAAGGTGGGCCTCATCAGCGCCTGCGGACCCACACAACAGGTCGTGACCAAGTCAGGGTGACATAACGTCAACTCACAAGAACATGAAGTTGACATACTTTGCGTTATATAAGGCCTTTTGGTCAGGAAATGCCACACGCATAATCACACTCTGCACATTCTGCCTCTGCTGGTAGCAAACTTCTCCTCACACATTCGAGCAAATAAAAGGAGAACAACAGCAGCCGGAAGTAGCACTTCTGATTAGAAGTACTCCTATACATGTGCCAAATTTGTAAATATTAACAAAAGTTTTGTAGGTATGTTATTTTTGATAAATTTGTACCATTTTCAGAACACACGATGGTTTTACTAGATATATGCTCTTTGGTTGTCATTGTGTACCCTCTATGTTTATGATCGATTGTGATAAGGCGTTTACAGTGTTTTCGTCGATCTTTGAGATCTATGGGCACAATCTTTTGAAAGTTTTGTAGAAGTAGTATATGCATGTACGCAGTCATAGAGTTGAATGTATTTAAGGGTATGCATGATTAAAAAAACAAATGGCACTTTAGACCTTATTTAGCTGCGTGTTAGGGTGGAAAAGTAACTAATTTTCTATTTTAATCCATCCCAATATATATGGGTTGAGCTTAGAGATGTCAACGGGCCCCGTTCCCCGATTCACCGCGGGGAATTCACCTATTAGGGGACGGGGATGGTACAGATTTTGTCCCCATGGGGGATTAAACGGGGCTAAAGTTATCCCCGTTGGGGTTCACGGGGCCGGGGATGGTATGCAGGCCCCCGTCCCCGCTCCCCGCGGAGACCCGACTCTGAAGGCCCATAAACTTGCAAGGCCCAATAACTGTGATATATAAGCAAAGTTGAAACCCTAACTCTTCACTTCCTCGGTCTCGAACTCGCACTCTCACAGCCGCCCGCCCACCAAGCCACCACTCACACTTCCTCCTACCGTCTCTAGTCGATCCACGCCGCACGGAGAAAGGGCGAGGCCAGCAACCATCGCCGCACAGAGATAGGGCGAGGCCAACAGCCAACAGACACATGCAGGCGGCCCGAGCTCGCACGGGGACGGGGAACCCCACGAGGATAATTCCCCGCACGGGGATGGGGATGGGGAGAAAATCTCCCCCGTGACGTTTGGCGGGGATGGGGATGGGGGAAGTTTCTTCCCCACGGGGACGGGGAGGCACTCCCCGACGGGGAATTCCCCGTTGACATGGTGAGTTGAGCTAGATACAAGTGGAGCTAAAGAAGGCCATAAATTCATCGACCGATCAATGTGAATCCAATTTCTAGCCTAATATTGTACATTGTACATGCAACTCATCAGCTCCACGTCTACGATCACACCGAACCTTCATACATTAGCGACGCTCATCGTCTTCCTTCTGCCATCCCCTTCCTCCGCCTATTCTTGTAGCATCGCCCACCGCCCCGGCCGCATTGCCTAGCACCACCTCCACGGCTCCACTGCTCCTTCCCTGCCCTGCCCTAATCCCAATTGAGGAGACAGACGAAGCTTTTCTCGCCAATCAACTCGCCATAGGAGGACCTCTAAACTCCACACCTTAAACCTTACTAGCACTGGGGGGCATGCTATGTTGCGCCAGCTTAAAGAGGAGTTAAAAAAAGTGAGAAAAAAGAAGAAAGAAGAAGAAGTGAACAGTGTATGTGGGACCCACGTGACCAGTGAATGGAGCCCACATAAACAGTAAGTGGCCTGCATGAACGGTGTCAGCTACAGTGCCCCCAAGTGCCAGGAAAGTAGAGATTTATTCCTCATTAAAGAGATCTATTATTCCTCCACTCCCCACTGCATTGCCGGCTACACCGTCCACTATTCGTCCGTGCTGCTCACCCCCTCTCTCCACTAACCTCTAAATCAGAGTTGAGGAAGATGAATCGTGTGTCATATGCGTTGGCAACGTACGCGCGTTGAATAATGATTTACTCCCTCCATCTTTTTTTAAATATCATTCTCACTTCCCAAGAAGTCAAACATACTCAACTTTGACCAAATATATATAAAGAAGATATTAATATTTATAGTACATAATTAATATCATTAGATATGTTGTTGAATCTATTTTCGTAATAAACTTATTTGAAGATACAAATATTGTTAATATTTTCTACAAACCTAATGAAATTTAAGTTTGACTAGCACGAATATCATAGTGACACTTAAAAAGAGACAGAGGAGTAGCTATCACACATGAGCCTGTTGGCTAGCTTCTTAGGGCCGGCTTGAGACTGCTCTACCCCACGTTTTCATTTTCACTTCATGTTTTTAAGCTATACAGGTGCAGTTCCACCAATTCTACTCCAGAAAAAAAGAGATAAAGTTGTGAGAGCAGCACCTAGAGATGTGCTCTAGAAACTCAAGTTTTTTATAGAGCTATTCCAAGTTAGACTTCGTGGAGCAGAATTTATATAGAGCAGTCTCAATCAGGCTCTCAGTCTTAGTCATACTGTCATAGTGTGCTTATGATGCCGGCCGTCTCGGCACACGCTACGTGCAGACATGCATGGCAATGGCACTAGGAAATCGCGCGCGGCCGCTTTGCATGCTTTCCTTCTTTTACCACCTTTACAATTACAATTCAAGTGCCATGCTTTGCAAAGCCAGGATTAAAGCGCCAACATGGCCTTGCGCCCTTGCTTTGCTTCAATCGTACTCCATGGATCTGCATCCATCTAGTAGCCTAGTACTGGACACTTTCTCCTAGGAATGCTCAATAAACTATGGCCCCGTTCGGTTAGGCTGATAAGCCGGCTGAAAAACACTGTTGGCTGATTTGGTGTGAGAGAAAACACTGTTCCGGCTAAAAAAACAAGCTGAAAAGTACGAATTATAAGTCGGATGAACAGGGCATATGTAACCAACCCGCGGTACTCACAAAAAAAAACATTCGAAAACAATCATGATCAGGATTCAGGAATGGTAAAAGTGGTTGAGTCCGTGGATCAATAAATTAAAGTTGTTCGGCCGATGGTTTTTGCGGTTGATAAACTGACCGATGCTAATTTATTGAGAAAGAAAAATAATATATCATGACTGATATGACAGACTGATAAGTTTAAACGAACAGCCAAGGACAATCGCAAGCTAGGACCAAGACGGACGATTAAGGATGGAACTATCGGCGAATACGAATATCTGAAGGCAACCCCACGCCAAAAGGAGTACAGTATCAGGCCAACACAGCTCGGGTCAGGAAGCGTGACTGGTTTGGGGTGCATGTGATCGCAAATTAAAGTATGTTCGATCGAGGCATTTCTTCGCTTTATTATATTACTCTCTTATTTAATCGCAAAAGTGTGGCAACTGAGAGCATTTTGTATGCTTATATTTTTTTAATTGTGTTCCACTATAGATCCTGAATCCTGATGTGTCTATGTTTCACACCAGGGGATCTGAATCGGATAGTTTAATCCGCCCCCTGTCAGCGTGTCCGGCGCATTCGATCGGTTTCAGGTCACGGCTCTTCAGTCTTCAGTGGTACTCCAGTAGAGACGTGCCAAATAGCCCAAAAATGGCGAGTACGAACTTGTGCGTAGCCGGCACACTGGCGTGGCGTCGACGTCCCCACACAGGCATGCTTCCCGGCACCGATCTGGTGAGCTTGTACCTAACCTTTCGCGCGCGTTGCAGCTAGGTTTCTCTTCCACAAGAAGTAGACTGAGCTTTCATAGCCAGTGCTTTCCTTTCCTTTCTTTTGCCATTTATTTCCAGATAATGATGATGATGATGCTTCTGATCAGCTCATCAGCATTAACTCGTCCTGACGATGGCTCGATGCGTTTTTGGGGCTAGAGTAACACTGACGGCTGCCGTGTGCCGTCCGGCCGTTTTGGATGAATACTCCTACTTCCTCCTGAATTTTCAGGGACTCGAGAGTAACTTCGTCGAGTCGATCGAGCGAGACCACATCGATGTAAAGCAGCCCGTACGCTTTTGGACCGGTTCGCCTAAGGCTTTTTTTCACCTCGTCACATCGAATGTTTTGACACATGCATGGAGTATTAGATGTAGACGAAAAAATAAATTGCACAGTTTGGTTGAAAACCACGAGACGAACCTTTTAAGCCTAATTAGCCTATGATTAGCCTTAAGTGCTAAAGTAACACATATGCTAATGACGGTTTAATTAAGCTTAATAAATTTGTCTCGCGGTTTCCAGGCGAGTTATGTAATTAGTTTTTTTAATTAGTATCCGAAAACTCCTTTCGACATCTCATGAAACATCCGATGTGACTTAAAAAATTTTCTTTCACGAACTGGGTGCTTAGTTGGTGGGTGAAAAGTTTTTGGGTGTCACATCGGATGTTTCATGGGATATCGGATACTAATAAAAAAAACTAATTACATAACTCGCCTGAAAACTGAGAGACGGATTTATTAAGCCTAATTAAACCATCATTAGCACATGTATGTTACTGTAGCACTTAAGGCTAATCATGAACTAATTAGGCTTAAAAGATTCGTCTCGTGATTTCTAACCAAATTATGTAATTAGTTTTTTTTATCTACATTTAGTACTTCATACATGCGTCAAACATTTGATATGATAAGGTGAAAAATTTTGGGTGGAAACTGAACACCTTAAGGAGGCCTAGAGTCCAAACGCGACGCCACCGACGCAGATCTCCTGGCCCAAGAGACCACATGTACGGACTCGGCAAGTCGGCAAACACACAGACAGACGCGCAAAGAGCTGATACTGCATGTGAGCATGTCAGCATGTGTGTGCTTGAGGCATCGGGCCTGTTTAGTTGCCCAAAGAGGAAAAAAAAATTGTGCATTATCCGTCACATCAAATCTTTGGATGCATACATAGAGTATTAAATATAGATAAAAAATAATTAATTGTATAGTTTGTCTGTAAATATCAAAACAAATCTTTTGAGCCCAGTTAGTCTATAATTGGATAAATTTTGCCAAATAACAACGAAAAGTGCTACAGAAATTTACCTAAAATTTTTCACCATCTAAACAGGCCAATCGTCAGGGTCGTTTGTCAAACGGGGGCACTTATGTGAAAGACAACGCAAGATCCACCGCAGACCATAGCAATGTACTGCCTCCGTCCAAAAAAGAATGCAACTACGTGTTGCGTGCCAGCAAAAGTAGTTCACGTTTGACTAAATTTCTAGCAAATACTATTTATATTTATGGCTCCAAAATAATTTATTATAAAAATACATTTTGTAATTAATCTAATAATATTTATTTGATATCATAAATATTGATATTTTTTTATCTATAATTGATCGAACTTAAGATACAAAACCATGACACTGTGCTAGAATTGCATTCTTCCTTAGACGGAGGGAGTACCAGTACACTATTACTCCTACACTTCAGTAACTATCTTTAATTTTCCTTTGTTCGTGGTTATACGAGTATTGTACGGGCTAACACAGAGGAATCTGTATAAAAGCATGTTAAGTTAGGATTAGGAATACCCGAGACACGCGGAATGCGCACCGCGAGCCGCACCCGATTGAGGAGGACCCGCACAACATGGAGCAATTATAAGGGGAAAAGCAGGACCACACGTATATGTGACCGCACGTTTTATCCTAGCCATTCTTCGTCTTCGCGGCATGAATCTTCAAAGCATTTTTTTCTCTCCTCTACCACCGCTGCCCATGGCCTCGTTTCCCCAAGCCGCTGCCCCACCGTGGCAGCTGCAGCTCCGGCACCGCGTCGGCCTCTGCCGCGCCCGGTCGCCGGCCCCGGCCTCTGCCGCCTTGGCTCTAGCCACATTGTCCACCATCGCGCCGGATCCGGCAACCTCGAGCTCGTCTGCCACCGCCCTGGCCCCGGCGGTGGTGATGGGAGAGATAGTGGTGAGGCGGAGGCGACGGTGACGCCGTCGGAGCGGGCGGCATAGGAGGCGCCCAGGCGGGGTTGAGGCGGGGGCGCCATCACGGGACTCAGCCCCACGTTCCTTCCGCTGGCATCATCAACCCGGCACATTCGTTGTGTCCGAGCTGCACGAATCTTAGCGCCCTCCTACGGCCATGATAGGTCTGGCGGCCACAGGTACTTGTGGAAAATCCACGCTCCAATTATAACGCGGCTTTTGGGATGTCCCCAGTACAACACCGTGCTTGCAAGCAGTGCACCGGGAGACCCTACTTCCATTGCCTGTTTTATTGGGTAGCTCCTGTGCCCGTTGGTGTGGTGTGGATCACATTATTTCAAAATCTCTTTGATCATACTAAGTCAAAATAGGCTGTATTTAGTCATGCATTCTCTAACCTGTGCGATGGAACTCCAAGTAGATCAAGATGCTCACAATTTTGCCATTGGCTGTTGCTACCACGCGTAATTAACATATTTTGACGTCCGACAATGTTTGTCTCACTGTCATGCTATACTTTTCTTTTAGGTGTGTGTCCGTTCCCTTTGATTCCACACAAAATATGTCCCAACAAAATCATCCATTCAGCACTCATTTTCAGTCCTCCCTGCACTAAATTATGTCCCTTGTCCATATCCAATGTTGGGATCAAGTTTTAGTTATTTTGATTTCCATCCATAATATTTCATCTTGTATATCATATTATCCCACTAGTGGAGGGGTGCGCGCCATCGCGCGCAGATGCAGGCCCAAATTCGAGGGAAAGAGACCAGTAACATGTACATAGTCGATTGAAGCATAATTATACAGCTATTGTACATTGAGTTATTCTTGGAACGTGTCCATGAGTGTACAAACAAGCAAGGACTTGGTTTGCTAGGTGCAAGAGTTGAGTACCTATACAGTCATACAGAGGTATTACAGGATGTTGAGCCGCTATATTATACAAGGTCAGTAGCAAAATGACTGGAGCCTTTGTCAGTCTTAGAGATAGATGCAGGAACGATCATGATGTTCTTGAGCACCTTAACAAAAGCATGGCCAAAATAAGGGTTTCTGTGTGATGACAGAAATATTTTTAAAAATTGCAGGCCAATTGCTAGAGGCTAAATATTCGCTAGAGATGGCCAAGATTTCAGTAGCATTACTGAACTTTGCAAAAGTTTCAACTTGTAAAAACTCTGGCAACACCTGCATAATTCACTGATGATGCTTACTTCAGGACTTGTAGTATAATTCAAATTCAAATGATTAAGCTATTTACTTTAGGACGTGAGGCAACATAGTTAGACGAACTGTCCATAAACTGAGGGCACTGTTTGTTGATATGAACACCTGACTGGGAAAATAAATGTAGAAATGACTTCAGTTCTTGGTGAAATAAATAGGAATTGCATGTGAACTCGGAAAATAAATCCAAATATGCAGTATTCAGAGTTTGAGCTTGGTTGAATCTATTTATTGTACAAGGTAACAAATCAATGACATACAACTTGTATCTATGTTAGATATTGTACTGAAAACATAAGGACCATAAATGATATTTTCATCATCTAAACATACTGCCATAGTATGGTAGTGCACAAATACAGTCATAGCTTAGTTTACTCTCACAGGCACTGATTTAATCCCCCCACCAACCAAAAAAAAGTAGAGACATTATGAATCATTGAATTGGTATGTATGTAATATACAATTAACATTAGCACATGATTTAAGTGCATGTTAGCTTATCTTAGAAGGCCACTTGGCTGCAATCATATCTGACGGCATGTAAATGGTAGATTTAAAAAACCACCAACTGGTTTTGAAGGCAAAAAAACACCAGGCAAAACAAGGAAAGGTATAAACTAACAGCAGGCAAGCCAATTCCTTGGTTGGCCAAATGAACAATAGGTATTAGCATGGATGGTCTAACTGGATAATGGATTTAATTACCTCTGTGATTCATGTGGTATGGTAAATTGCAGGGTAAAATTTGAAGGAAGGAAGGCAGGTTCTGCCTTAGGTTAGAAGGCTGCAGCATACCTGATGGTCCATCCGGACGCATGCGAGTCTGTTCATTTGTATAAAATTCTGAAGAACAAATTGAACTGCATCGTTAATACTTTGTGCATCTCTGCATGAACTAAATTACAAAAGATAGCGGGATACATAGAGACAATTCCATGATGAACGAGCTGTATACATTTGAGGGGGTTTGTTGTAATTCTTTATGTCCCAACTATCCAATCGAAATAAATGTAAGTAACCACAGTTTTTCCTGTTTCTGTTGATCTTGCTCAAGTAGGCGAGCAGAGCAATAGGAAGTGGTTGCTAGAGAGCTAGGATGGAAATATACAGTTGTGTTCAATATGTTTGAAAAACTCTTAAGACTGATTAGTGACAGGGAAGGGCTGCCAACAAGTGATGGCAATTAATGCCAGGAAGTTGCAGCACGAAAAAGCAGTAGAAAGCTGCACAGTATGTGCATAGTGAAATTATGCCATGGATTAGTACTCTTCCTGCAAAGGTCAATGTGATACACTAAAAAATTAATGTTACACATGTAACATTTACAACCAAATGAAACAGCTTAGGCTAACCTGACTGGGAGCACCATGTCTCATGCTAAATCTATAGACTGTAAATTCTTTGCTGTTAGTCAGAACTTGCAAGTTATGTTTGTTAATTTCTAATAATGCATTCACTTGGCAATATAGACATATTTTGTATATAAAGAAACCATATTTCACAAAGCACGTAAGTTTGGATTGATACCACAGTTTTGAGGCAAATTAATATACAAAATTATGTGGTAACATTAGCAAAATCAGAACCTGAACATGTATTTTTACACATAGAAACATACACGTTGGATGGAACCCAAATTGTATGAAAAAAACCTTGAAGCAACAGGTAGTTATAAGAGCATGGCAATAAAGAAACGAGAAGAATTTTGAGAAGAAGGAAAGTGAGAGCAGCCTTAGGATGCAACAAAATGGTAAGGTTGTTGTAAGGGTAGGAGAACAAAAAAATAGGAATAATCTAAGGAATAAGAGTAGCTTCAGGGAAAAAAAGATGGCATTACTTGGTCTGTCGTAGCAAGGCACAATGGCATGCACCGAGAAATACTGTTGTTTGCAATAATCCAAGATTATGGCACATACAAAAACAATCAATGTAAAGAGGAGCTGGGCGTAGTGATACGGTAAATTAATAAATACCAATACATGTATATACATGAGGATGCCCTGGGCCTTTCAACATCATCAGCCTATATTCTGGAGTTAAATGAGAGTTCCTCTTCATCACAAGCTATGTAGTCAAAAAATATATATCATCACGTGCACTGGGCATCAGGGATTAAACAGTAGTCTAGTCACATTCATGTATGTTAGCAACTACCCGTGAAGCTATTGGTGAAGCAGCGGAAACAAGGAGGCTAAATCGAAATAAAGCTTAGTAGGAAAACAAGAGGGTGGGGGAGAACCAAAATGGAACGCAAAGAAAACATGCAATGACAGAAGAACAAATAAAAGCAGAGATAACAGGTACCAAAAATGATAGAACTGTTTTCAGCATAACGACGACCCAAAAAATTAGTTCTCAAAAAGTTGAAGTAGTGGCGATTTCATAACTGTTCTTGAAAGTGGCTCATCATCGCATACGCCAAAGTGGCTCAATTCATTAAGAATAACAAAAACGACAATATACATGTAATGACCCGTGTGAATCCATATGCCAAATGGCTCAGCTCAATGATATATCACTACAATTTGTCACTATCACCGAGAATACTAAAAACTACAGAAAAGGAACCAGTGGACTGAAAGCAGGGGACTGGTTACATCACAAGGTACCAGAAACAAGATTTTTTTAGGACAAGAGCATAGTATAACAAAGTTGAAGAAAAACATAAAGCCCGGACAACAATTTTTTTTCCAGTTACCAGTCAAGTGCAGGAAATAAGATTGGATTGTAGGCTCATAAAAGTAGGTCATCATTGCATATGCCAAGCGCCTCAGTTTACTAATAATAACATAAAGGACAATATATATGTAATTGTTTGTGTCACTCCATATGCCAAATGCATCAATTCAATAAACTTGGAATAGAAATATCATAAAAGACCGAGTATTAGCCATAACATATGCTGAGGCCTCACCTCAAATGCAAATCAGACGAGAATGAAACGATGGTAAAAAGAGCGATAATCATGCCTGTTCTCATATACCATAGTTGGGGAAAAAAGACACTTGTTTGCAGCATGATTGGCACAGAAATATAGTCAGAAAAAATACAAAATAACGATGGCATGGAAATATGCTCAGATTTATTGGATGCACCTCGTAGGCACTATCATATGGTAAAATTGAAATGGCTACTTCATCAACAATAGCATATTCTGTGGATAAAATAAATCAATCAGCACCATAGGAATTGTACCTCACAGGCATTGGCATATGGTAAAATTGGAATGGCTACATCATCGGCAATGACATATGCTCAGGATTAAAATAAATAAATCAGCAGCATTGGCCTATGGTTATATATGTTGAGAAGATCACAGCAGTAGCACAACGCATACAAACATGGTCAGACTGTATTGGCCGATGAACAGGAGCATCTTGAGTAAGGCAAATCAACCCATACACATAGAAAACGAAATCAAGGGGCAAAGGTTAAAGGGGAATTTTTTAGGTGACCGTATAAACACCAAGGAAGTTCAAGTAGGAAGAAATCGAGCGGAGCACAGAATCTGCCATGGAGACATGGCCTACACAGGAACAGGAAGATTTGAGAAAGAGAAGCAAGTAATTGGCTGCAAGCTCATAGTCCGCCCAGGGCCTAATCTGTACAAAGGACCGGCTTCGAGGAAGCAGCACCTAGAAATCCCGCATCCACCGGCACGGATGACAGAGGAGGGCAGGGAGGCGAGGCGCGTGCACTCAGCAGAGATGGCGACCCATATCCGTGGCCTTCGCAGAGTCCCACGAGGAGAGCCGGCATGGGAGGGATAGGGTTTAAACGCATACCTTGAGGTGGCTGCCATCCACGGAGCCGGCGGGGGTAACGACCTGGTGGCCGGCTCTCATGTCCCCGGCGAGCGCCTCCACGCGGGAGCAGGGCACTGCTGCCGGGGGAGGGTCGGCGCTAGGCCGCCGTGAGCAGCTGCCTGCGCGTCTGGGGTGGCCGGTCGGGCACCAGGGGCAGGCCACGCAGAGGGTCGTGCCCGCGCCGGTTGCACGCTCACCAGCGGTTAGCGACCAGCCAGGGCTGCGGCGGCGGCCGACATGAAACCGGACAGCAAGCCAGCTGGTCGGCCAACAGGGGCCATGCCACGCGGGGCCTGTGCCCCCCGTGCGCTCATCGGATTGGCCTTGCCAGGGCGTGGCGCCGTGGGGGCCACCACGCCGCCGCACCGCCGGTGGGCTCAGCGGGCCGCGCTTGCGCCACCACAGGGAGAGGGGCCACCGCACCGCCGTGCCTGCGGGTCGTGCTGCGGCCACGAGGAGAGGGAGAGTGAGGGAGGTAGGAAAGAGCAGATCTAGGGTTTGGAACAGAGTCGGGAGGAGGCAGCGTCGAGGGGGAGGCGCGGCGAGGGGCGGCAGCGGCCCCTGGTCGCGGCTCTCCGTGGAGGGGGATGGGCACCGTAGGGGCGCACGCGCGACCTGCCAAGGGCGCCGCCGCCATCACCGCCGCCGGCGTCGGGGGAGACAGGGAGAGCGAGAGCGGGCGGCGAAGAGAGAGGAAGAAAGGAAAGAATCCAGGAGGGGAATCAGAAGCTGTTGTATATATTTAGTGGGCCGGCTCCGAAAGAGAAGTTGAAACTGGAACAGAAGCACGGGAAGAACAAGAAGCAGGGCCAGAATCCGCTCCGGCTTCGAAGGAGGAGCTGTAAATTCGCGAGAGAAGCACGGGAAAACCAAGAATTAGACCCAGAACCTGCTCCGGGGAGAATCCGATTCGGGACATCATGACCATCGGATGGAAGATCAGACGGTCAGGAAGATTTAGGGCGACATGGACACCGGTTCTCCTTTAGGAGCCCGCGACGTTTGTAGATCTTAATACACACACCACAAAGTAAAGTGATCTTGTCGACCAAAGGAACCAATGGTCCTCACCACCTGATTTACCCCTCTGTTTTCCACACGTGCCCCTCCCATGTAAGCTACACATTAGAGCCAGTTTGGCCACTTCCTGATTCCTGAGGTGATTCTGATGGGAAAAAAAAATACAGTGAGGAGCAAGTGAGAGGCAATTGGTTTGTAGTATAAAGGGAGAAATGATTCTTTGGAACCCAATCAATTGCTAGTTGTATTTTAACTGTCGTAGGAATCCACGTAATTTGTTCGAAGAAACTGAAAGTGAGGCTCTATCAAGTAGGCCCTTAGTTCCTTATCTATACCAAGCAAATAATGACAACAAAATTATCATTTGTATTTTTTCTGAATCCGACGACCCTGTTGGTTTCACTGAAATTTGACTTATGCTGATTTATTGTGAGAGGAAAACATTGTTCTTCCGCTAAAAAATACTGCTGAAGTAGTTCAAGGCCTTTAGTCAAACTATCTAAGTTTGTTTAAGTTTATAGAGAAGTGAGTTCATATTTGTGATACCAAATAAATGTATTGTGAATATATGTAAAATACTGAATCCAGTGATATTTATTTGGTATCATTAGATTTTTTTTCATATAAACTTGATCAGATTTAATATGGTTTGACTCTGTATTACTCTCTATATTAGAATTTTATTTTTTTTGGAAGAATATTTTAATTGTTTTTTTCCCTGAAGAAGGGGTAGCCAACAAGGAAAGTCAACCATAAATTCGTAAAGTGATGAGATGAGACATTTCTTCGTGGGCTACCGCTTCCCTGCTATATTTTGACCAGCGCAATCTTGCAGTTTCTCCGCTGACCCTCCTTGACCCCTCACCCTCTCACCAGTCAACAAAAATCTAAACGGATTTGTAGTGGGTTTGTTAGTTTTTGGCACCCAAAAATTCCTATAGCCACCACCCCCTTCCTCTCCAAAGCTTCCTCAAGCCACTCGCCATCTCACCCCAACCGCCCCCAGCCCACCACCACCACCACGGCCACTCTCGCTTGCTTTGCTAGTCGCCTCCGCCTCCTCCACTTGCCGCGCTCCACACCCCGGAGCGCGGCACACCGGAGCCCGGCGCCGCCGCGGCCGGGCGGCATGAAGAGCCTGTGGAAGCAGAGCGGCGGCCTGGTGTGCGCGGACATCTGGCCGCTCAGCCCGCTCGGAGGCCGCTCCCGGCGCCGCGCGAGGCTCACGCTGTACGCGTTCGCGGCCGCCTTCGCCGCGTTCACCGCCTACGTCGCCTTCGCCTCGCCTCCCTCCTCCGCGGGCGCCGGCGCCGGCGCCTCGTGGTTCGGCAGTGTGTACGCGTCCACGGCGCCGTACCGCTCGCAGATTTCCAGCATCTTCTCGTCCATCTTGCCCGCCTCCTCGCCCGCCTCCTCGCCAGAGCCGCTGCGCGTCATGCCCGGTGGATCGGGCGGCGGCGGTGGCGGTGGCCAGGTGACCCGTGATGCGAGCACTGTGCAAGTCGGGAGCGCGGCGGGAAGCAACAGCTCTGCCGCGGCTGGGTCTAGTAAGCAGCTGGGAAGTGGAGGCGCCGCTCCGATCGGCAATGCGGGCGCTGGGAGCGTGCCTGCGGCGGCCGATTTAGCCGGTACTGGCATTGGCGTAGGCGCAGCTCCAACGAACAGTTCCGCCTCAAGTGACGGTGCTCCGAACGACGCGGTGGATCTGAATAAACGAAGCCACGGAGGCGTTTCCACGGGAGGCGGCAGTGGATCCCCGGCCAGTAGTTCAGCCCTACATGGAACCGCCGCCAAGGTCGGCGAGAATAGCGTCGATGGGTCTAATAAGCAGTCGGGAAGTGGAAGCGGAGCCCTGAGCAATGCTGCTGCCGGACATGGCAGCCCTGTCAGAGCTGAGGCCAAAGTTGCAAGTGATGTTTCCACCAATAGTTCTGCGGGGACTGGCAGCTTGGGGAAGGTGGATTTGAGCACTGGATCTTCTAATAATCTGGCAGGGAGTGGAAGTGGCGTTTCAGGCAGTGATTCGGCTGCTGGAAATAGCAGCACTGTAAAGCCTCATGCTGGAGATGCTATTCGAGCCGGGAGCAGGGGTTCTTCTGGAAATGGCACTGATACCAAGGTTGATCTGAATAAAGGTTCAGATGCTCAGCCAGGAAATCCAAATGGAGGTGCAAGCCATACATCAGATGTAAGTTCTAGTTTGGGGAAGAGTAAAGATACAATGGCTGTGATCAGTGAGAGTTCAGATGCTCAACCAGACAGTGGAAGTGGAGATGCAAGCCATCAATCACCTGGAAGTTCTAGTCTAGTAAAGAGCAATGCTGGAGATGGCGAAGTTGAGGGCAGTAAGGGAAATGTGAGTGTTGTTCCAACTAGTAATCAAACTGGGAGTCTGGCATTGGTAGGGCAGAAAGATGTTGGATCTCCCAGGAACAACAACACAGTTGTAGCATCTCCCCCTGTGAAGAATCAGGAACAGACCGGGAGCCCAGTTGCTCCCAGCGGGAGCAGTGGTGCAGTGAATAATCCGAAAGGAGATGCTGCTCAGGGCAGTGCTGGTTCATCAGAGAACCATTTGGCCCAAGCAAACTCCTCAAAATCTGGAAATAACAGTGAGGGTAACCGGTCATCAATAAAACAGGATGGTGGTTCTGATGGAAATAAGAAAGCTGATTGGTTTAAGGAAGTGGCTAGTTGCGATATGTTCCATGGAAATTGGGTTAGGGATGACTCATACCCTCTCTACCCTGAGGGATCATGTCCTCACATTGATGAGCCGTTTGACTGCTATCTCAACGGTCGGCGAGAATTAGCTTACCAGAAGCTCCGCTGGCAACCCAGTGGATGCAGTATCCCAAGGTGAGGATATGGTTATTAGAACAATGCGATGGTTTTAATGATTTAATTTTAAGCTTGGTTTGTAATTTGCCAAGATCATGTTTGTGTCATTTCAGATTGAACCCAACCGATATGTTGGAGAGGCTGAGAGGAAAAAGACTTGTTTTCGTTGGTGATTCACTCAATAGGAACATGTGGGAATCACTTGTGTGTATTTTGAGGAATTCTGTCAAAGACAAGAGGAAGGTTTTTGAGGCATCTGGCAGGCGTGAGTTTAAGACAGAAGGCTCATACTCTTTCCTGTTCACGGTATTATAGTCTTTGAAGTTCAGATTCTACACTATTCACATGTTCGTTGATTTAACTAATGTGTTGTTGCCTAACTGCCTTTTCCACTGGTGTCATTCAGGACTATAACTGCAGTGTGGAGTTCTTCCGCTCCCCATTCCTAGTCCAGGAATGGGAGATGCAAGTGAGCAGTGGAAAGAAAAAGGAAACTCTCAGGCTTGATCTAGTTGAGCAATCGTCATTGAAGTATAAGGATGCAGACTTTCTCATTTTCAATACTGGGCATTGGTGGACACATGAGAAAACTGCTCTTGGGTAACTCACCTCGTTCTTTGGTTGAACAAGAATCTCCACTTCATTATTGCTTAAACACTGATGACATTTAATGTGCCACAGGAAGGACTACTATCAGGAAGGTAACCATGTGTATAATGAGCTAAATGTCATGGATGCCTTTCATAAAGCTCTTCTCACCTGGTCCAAGTGGATTGATGCCAATGTTAACCCCAGAAAAACTGCTGTGTTATTCAGAGGCTACTCAGCATCTCATTTTAGGTGTGCATCACCTTTTATATTGCAAATTACCACATGATATATTTGATCTTGGTCAACTGAACAAATATTTTGCTGTGCATCTCCACTATGCAGTGGCGGTCAATGGAATTCAGGCGGTAGCTGTGATAAGGAGAGCGAACCAATAACCAATGAACAGTACCTTTCAACCTACCCACCAAAGATGAGCATTCTGGAAGATGTGATCCACAAGATGAAAACTCCGGTTGTTTATTTGAACATAACGAGAATGACTGACTACAGAAAGGATGCACACCCTTCCATCTACCGCAAGCAGAACCTTACTGATGAGGAGAGGAGATCGCCCGAAAGATATCAGGACTGCAGCCACTGGTGCCTTCCTGGAGTACCAGATTCCTGGAATGAACTGGTTTATGCTCAACTTTTGATCAGGCAGCATCAAATGCGCCAACAATAAAGGCAACTACTGTTTTTTTTTTGCTGTGTGCCTATATATGATCTGTTGTTTTCTAGGATAATAGTCAACACGGTGATGAAAGTAAGGTCGGCATGAGACCGAGGATTTTCCTAAATCCATATATAGAGTAAAGTTGTCTATGCTACCTCCCAATACCCACACAAATTCTTCAGTAGAGGTTTCTGGGACATCATATTGTAAAGTTCATATCTAGTGCTAATCTGAAATAAAGAATAGTATAGATGTGATGTACTGATGATATAGATGCTCCTGTGTCTTCTGTGGTTTCCTTCCTGTTCTCATGCATGTTTCTAATCAAGGGTGTCCTATGATATAGACTTTCATTACAGTTAAGTGGAAAAGGAAGCTGCTGTATGGATGGAGTGTTTGCATTGGTTGGATGAATTGCATAATTTGTACTACCAAATTTATTTGTAGGGGTGGATGTGACAGTGGGAGGATGCAGTACCTAACTGTTTATATGAAAAATGGTTATGTATAGCCATGTGCACTAGTGCTGGCAATTTTTTTTTGTCCAAGTTTAAAAAATGTATAGACACTCACGCCATTGCTGGCATTTCTGTCCTAGCGAACAATGTACTATGGAGTACCTGTATGAGCAGATATGCATGTTCTGGATGCCATTTATAACGTATATTGAAAGCTTGAAGGACATCTACCAGAGAAGGTTAGGCGCTGAGCAGGTGCTGTTAATGTGCCCAGCTGTTTGGCCAAATTTTCAGCTACATGATATTATTTTTTACTGCAAGCTGAATTTCAACTATCTTGTTTGCTTATGTCATTGGTGCACTGTTTTACTGTGGATCAAATTGTAATTTTGTATGTCAGGGATGAGGCCAGGCAGAGAAAACGTGACCCTGAAGGTAGCTTATTCTTTTGCTAATATATTTATAACCAAAATGGTAATAATGATATTAATTAATGCAATGCAAGCAGAGTACATGTCCACATTTGACAGTTATGCATTTATTTGCAAGGTCATTCTGGCATGTTTTACCACTAATCCCTGAACAAAGAAAGTATCAGCAAAATTCCCTGATAAACTTTGCTGGTTCCAACATGATGTGAATATATTTATACTCCTGTTTACATTTGATGCAAAAAATAATTTTTCGACTCCACAGACACTTTGTCACTGACAACTCTTACAAAGTTACATAAATAATGTTTCTGTATATAGAGTTACAGAAATATGTTTTTTAGTATATTAAAAGAAACACAGTATAACTGTGTTTGTAGGTTTCAAAAACAGACTTTTTGCCTACCTCCCAAGTATGATATCCTATTGGTAATTTTAGTTATTAGAACTAACCCTTTTCAAATCTGTCTTCTGGTATCCCTAGTATTGTTCATCCAGAACAGAAGATTATTGGATGACATGTACTTGTTTTTCCTTTTGAAAGAACTGAGAAAAGTATATGATAGATATCATGCACAGGCTACAGGCGGTGGAGCATATAAATTTGCAGATGATTTCCTGGAGAAAGGTGTTTGTCTTGACAAGCTTGATGAAATGGACAGTGTCGTTTCTGGAGCAACTTTTTATTGCAAGTCAGTGTCAGTCCCTAGCTGCTCGTCATATCATCCTATTTCATTGACAAATATCCTTGCATGTCTTGTATCACTATTAATCTATTATTTTTAACTTTTATCACTCACTATGTCAGATAGTCAGCAAATAACAATTTATTTATTTATTTATTTATTGTGATGCAGAGCATGTTTTTCCTTTAACTGATGCTATATCGGAGGAATCCAGTAGATGTTTCCCCAAACAGTTTGTTTCCTTATCTTCTTGTCAACACTGGCTCAGGAGTTAGTATACTGAAGGTTGTACTTCTTCACCGGGATCCTTTTTGAAAGTGCTTTACAATGCAACTCTAACTCATGTGACCATATGTTGTCAAGTATAAGGTCACTGGAAATAGAAAATTGTTGAAAGGGTAACTGGGACGCACATTGGTGGTGGTACCATGTTTGGTTTAGCAAAACTTTTGACAGGCTGTAAGAGGTAATATCTATTTTACCTTCCGCATCATGCGACTTGTATACTGTTTTTCGCATACTAGGGACACCATGTCAGCGTATTTGGCATGATTTCTCTGCTTTCCTCAGATAACTTGTGTTATCTGTATTCAGGCTCAGGGATAGTTCTGTGGTGAGCATTGTGCTTAGGTCTCATTCTTGTGCACATACTGATGGCTCAACAATCTTTATAAACCTATTGATAGTTTTCCTGGATGTTTCGATGGTCTGCGTAGAGATGGCAACGGGTACCCGAAACCTGAGTACCCGACGGGTATTACCCGATAAAGAGGCGGGTATGGAATGAATTTTCTACCCGTGGGTACGTTATTGGACAAAATCCTATACCCATCGGGTATGCGGGTACGGGTGCGGGTGTATACTACCCATACCCGCATACCCGCGGGTAAGACATACCCGCAAAAATAACTAGTCAATCTCAGTTATTTTAGCGCATATAAGTCATGAATTTGGCCCATTGAGACATCCACTATATTTCTAGTAGATTGCCTTTGTTGTAATGATGCTAATAATGTTTGTTAGCATGTTTGTAACTTGTTGGAAGCTTAGAATGATTTATTTTTGTATGTGACTATTTGATATTTTTAGGTAATTTTTGGGTATGCTATCGGGTACGGGTTACCCGTCGGGTGAGAATTACCCGGCGGGTACGGGTATGGAACTATTTTTTTTACTCGCATACGGGTACAGGTAACCCGACGGGTAAAATTTTGCGGGTGCGGGTACGGGTACGGGTGGGCACTACCCGTCGGGCATGTACCCGTTGCCATCTTGCGAGCTGTTTGTACTGAATGCTTCTGTAGCATGTCAATGAATTCTAAATTCTAACAAAATGTCTGCACTGTGATTCCCAAGGAGCAGTGATACTTGAGCATCAGGCTCATGAGCTGAATCTCAAAAATGGCATCAGACTTGTGACTTGTCTGCTATGCGATGAGCCAGCACAAAAACCGTCCTCATCTGCACATCGCTGCCTGTGAGTTAGTGTTCCGGCCCACGAAGGCCCTTTTGTACAGCCCACATCCGTGAAGCTGTGACAGTGCAAAAGTCCATGAGCTAAAAAGCCTGCATCCGCGCAATCATCCTATTCCAGCGGAAAAAAATCCATATTACCTCCTCAACTTTCGCAAAAGTCCGTTTTTCCTCCCTAAACTCCAAAACCGGGCAAAACACCTCCCTCAACTTTTAAAACTATTCATCTTACCTCTCTGGCCGGGTTATAAGCGGTTTTGTCTTTTTCTTTTTTATTTATTTTTGCTGAATCTTTGAAAAATCATAGTAAATCATAGAAAAATCATAAAATGGAAAATTCAATTTTGTTAGACTCCACATGAGTAGATCTACACAGTGAACATATAATATGGTATGCTTTAGTACAAAGTTTTTGTTGTAGCTTTAGATCTATGCTTTTATGTAATTAAATGGAATAATTCATAGTTGTAGTTTCTATGGTTCAATTGTGGTGAATTTTTTATGGTGGACTATGCTCAAACTGTAGTAAAAATTTAATACTCATTGGATCATGTATACCTAAATTATACATGATCTAATGAGTATGAAATTTTTACTACAGTTCAATCATACAATAATTAGCCCACTACAAAAATTTCATCACAATTGGATCGTAGAAACTGCAGCTATGAATTATTTCAATTAATTACAGAAAAGCATAGAACTAAAGCCACAGCAAAAACTTTGTACTAAAGCATACCATATTATATGTTCACTGTATAGATCTACTCACGTGGAGTCCAACAAAATTGGATTTTCTATTTTATTATTTTTCTGTTATTTATTATAATTTTTTAAAGATTCAGCGAAAATAAATAAAAAAGAAAAGGACAAAACCATCTTCAAAGCTGATTATAACAGGATAAGGGAGGTAAGATGAACGGTTTTAAAAGTTGAGGGGGTGTTTTGTCCAGTTTTGGAGTTCAGGAAGGAAAAACGGACTTTCACGAAAGTTGAGGAGGTAATGTAGACATTTTCCTATTCCAACCCACGAAGGCCCTTTTGTACAGTTCCTTTCGCCTATATCCTTGCTTTCCTCCTTGGTCAGGCAGGCAGGTAGGTATCTTCACGCTGTACTGGGAGATACACTAGTCTGCAAAGCAACCACCAGAGCGGCAATTTTTGCCGTGTGACCGCGTCCTCCTCCCGTTGGATCTGTTAGCCAAGCCATGCCACTACGCAGCTACTCGTATAGTAGAGTAGAGTAGTAAAGCAGATTTATCCTGTTCACTTATGCTGAAATTTAATTTGTGCTGATGTTTATACTGAAATATTATAAGAGAAAAATAATATTTTACGATTGAAAAGTAACTTAAGCAAACAGAGTGTGAAATCTGATGGATCCAGTTGCCATGGTCGAGCCGAACATTAGCACCGGAACGCCGTCTATATATGGGTCGCCAACTGTCCGGTGCCCGCAGCAGAGGCGACTGACGAGGCGAGATGATTCATTGTCACTGGCTCCTTCCTCCTGCCCCGCCATGCTGCCCAAAAGCTGGATGCGTCGACCACACATGCTCCCCTGACAGCGCCCAACCTTTGCTTTACTCCCCTGTTCGCTCCCAGTTCCTGCCACTGCTCCCCTCCATCTGACTAATCACCGCCCCACCCTGATCTGACCGTTCCATCCATCCATCCTCGCAAACCCCAGCTTGTAATCAACCAACCAACCAAAAGCCAGAGAAGATTTGATGAGAGAAAAAAAGGTAAAAAAAAGAGAAAAAACCGAAGCAGCTGCAGACTCCAGGAGCACATGCCGTTATGCAGTTTCTTTACACCAGTGGGCAGCAGGCCAGCAGGCCTCGCGGATCGACCACCGGGGAGCGTCGGGGTCGATCTGCGCCGTCCGGTTGCCGATCCGAGGGCCAGGCGACGGCGTCCGGTGCTGTGCACGCGCATGTGGCGTGCATGCCCAGCCAAGCCAAGACAGCAGGCCAGTGCCGAAAACTGCACCATCCACCACTATTCTATAGACAACATATTACTGCATCAGGCAGGCATAAAAGGCAAGCCGGAACCAAAAGCCCTCGCCCTTTAATTTGCACCCTCCCCAAATCTCCATCTCCATTGCCTGCCCCTCTCTCCCTCCTCTCTCGCTCTCCCCCCTCCCCCATCCATGAGGATCAGGCGGAGGCCACAGCCGTCCTCCCTGCAGGCGGCGGCCAGCTCAGATCTGGCGGCCGCATCCACCGTGCCGCAGACCCCGCTGAATGCGGCGAGGAACCGTGGTGGGTGGCTGTTGGCTGCAGGCGGCGAGGATGAGGATCGCGAGGCGAAGCTGCTGCATGCGAGTAGTGCGGATCTTGTTCTCGGGCAGAAATCTGGAGCGGCCAGGCGCCTGGCATTGCCCCTGCAGGTATGTATGCGCATGCGACTCCTCTTCGCTTTCTTGCACTCATGGAGGAGACGACTAGATCTAGCTGAATCCGTTGCTTTCCCGTGGCTCCGTCCTGACTCCGCAGGACGACAATGTGGTGGTGGATTGCGGCAGGAGCATGGGTGCACAGCATGGCGCTGATGATGATGGCCGCATGAGGTACGGATTAAACAACTGCAAAAGAAAAACTGATTAAACAACTGCAAAAGAAAAGAGACTGCTAGCAACTTTGCAAAGTTTGACGGAGTATCACGTAGTACCTAATATAATAAGAAAAACAAAGGGAAAACATGATACTCCTAGCTAGGTTCTCCGTTCTCGTCCCTACTTTTGATCTCCCTCCTCTGTTGTACTGTTTCATAGTGTGCGATGCGATGCAACAGCTTGACCCATGAGGGAGTGCACCACCTCCCCTGCAGTCAGTGTCAGACAAAACACTCCTGTAGGCACGTTCTCCCATGACCATGATCCATCCGCGGCGCATGATTCCTGTTTCCCTTGCCCATGCCGTCCTCTCTTGGTTTTGGTCGCTTCACACTTTGGGAGTTTGGCGGTGCTACTTGTCGATCACAGGGAAGCCTAGCGCCTACCGGGTTTGGTTGCATTCAAACGTGATCTTGCTTGGCCTCGCTCGACGCTCGGTACACGTCGGCAACCGACGCACATTGCGATTGCGTTGCCACCACCATAACTATTTATTATATTAATGTTACTTACCTGAGTTTCTTTATGTGGATCGCGTTGAAATCACTGTACGGACGGTATGTTTGCACTTGCAGATTCAGTGCGGTGAATGGCCATGGCGGCTCGGAGCACAAGGACGGCGGTGCGACGTGCACCGGTGGTGTCGGCTGTAAGTACGAGCCGGCGGTGCCGGTGAAGGCGACCGAGGAACGGGTGACGAGCAATGGCTTCGTGCAGCAGCCTGCGGCGTCGTCGGCGGCGTCCGTGGCAGCGGCGGTCGTCAAGCAGGACGAGGGCAAGAAGCAGCAGGCCACCAGCAACGGCACCGGGGCCAAGAAGCGGCGCGGCCCGGCGGTGCTGCTGGAGGGGTCGCGGTGCAGCCGCGTGAACGGGCGCGGGTGGCGGTGCAGCCAGCCCACGCTGGTCGGCTACTCGCTCTGCGAGCACCACCTCGGCAAGGGCCGCATGAGGAGCGCGGCCGCCGCGGCGCGGGGCGGCGGCAATGCCGGCGTGGGCCGGCTCGGGCGCACCGAGCACGGGGCCAGGATTGCCGCCACCGCCGCGGCGGTGGGCGCAGGCGTTGTCGCTGCTGCTGTAGCACCGCCGCCCAAGGCCGAGGGGCCGAGCCTGCCTGGCTGCTAGGCGCGCGATGGAGACGGATCGGAACCGCGGAATTCTTTGGCTTGGATTGGATCGGTGGTGGCGGTCGTCGGCGATCGATCGATGTGAATCGCTCGCCGCGTTTTGTGGGACTTTGAATGTTGGCGGTGGGCATGGCGCAGGTGCACGCACAGTGAAGCAACCCCACCGCGGCGTTCGTGGTGGGTCTCTCTGCTGCCGGGCCAGAATTACTGCTTCATCGGTGCAACTTCGAGGGTGTAAAAATTGCGGAGGCGCTTGGTGGTCTGCTCATGGAAGCGCGAGAAAATGTACTGTAGAGAAGAAACGGAGCACCGCAAGTTGGGAATTCATTCGATCAATAATGCTACGGGCACACCTTTTCCAAATTACCCCACATGTTCTTTCTCTTTTTTTTCACCTCAAACTGTCTTTTTCCCGGTACAGCAGTAGTAGTAGCATTCGCCCTGTTCGTTTGGACTTATCAGCACAATCAGCAGTTATCTAGTTGTGTTTTTCTCTCATAACAAACCAGCGAACAGTACTTTCAGCACAATAAACCAGCGAAACGAACAGGCTTAACTTGTCGTTTGTCAGAAGAAGCAGGAGTAGGAGAGTAGTACGTACACTGTACTAGTTACAGTATGTATAGTTCGTACGGGCTCCGCGCTCTAACGGCTGGAGCCAGGGGAGCACAACTTTATTCTGACGCTCCTGCACTAGCACGGGAGTCGGGACGCGAGCATACGACAAGGACAAACCGAGACGGGACCGTGATGAGTCGCGTTGATGGCTGGCGAAAACCGAACGAGCCGCGCTGCACCTGCACCATCAGTCCATCACCAATTCACCATGCACGCCGGACGCCGGCCTGGTCCATCGCCGCGCGTACGGGTAATCGGGGTACAGGACAGGCTTCGTTTCGTTGTCGCTCCCCCCACCCCACGAGTAAGGATGAAAACGGTCGGAAACGGTCGAAAACGGACTTACGATATAGAAAAACGAAAACGATCGGTTCGGGATATTTCTACATTTAGCAATTAAAGAGTACAAAAAAAATGGTTGAAAATGGTTGTGAAACCAATTAAAACTGACAATTTTTCATATTAAAAAACGGTTCGTAATATAGAAAACGAAAACGGTCAATTCGGAATATTTCTGTTCCGTTTTCATCCTACCCACGAGTCCCCACTCCCACCCACAGTCCCACCAAATTGCACGGTCCGCTCTACTGGCCGAGCGCTGCCACACCGCCAGCCGACCGGAGGGAACCGCCTCCGCCCTCAGCCCACTTGGCCCGCTCGGTGCTGAGAGACTGGGGACTTTGGGTGGCTCGGCCCGCAGTGGCAGCCGATTTGTCGGGCTCGGAACAGTCATCGTCATCTTACGCCTTATAGATGCACGCCAAAAGTTAGAATTTTTTCACTCTCTCCATGACATCAATTTTTAGCCGTTTGCATGGAGTATTAAATATAGGTAAAAAAATAACTAATTACACAGTTTAGTTGGAAATCACGAGATGAATCTTTTGAGCCTAGTTGATCTATGATTGGACAATATTTATCAAATAAGACGAAAGTGGTACTATTCATCAGGTTCACTTTTTTTTGCAAAGTGAACAAGGCCTTAAGTGGGCTGCTGCACGACCAGGCTGGCCGTCGTAGTTGGGCTGCGTTCGTCCGCGCCGTCCTATGTGCGGGTGCGCGGACGAACAAATTGTACTATCTAATCTTACTGAGGGATTATTGGAGGACTACATGCTTGATTCAGATGAGAGAGACATGATGGTGCATGCCTTGAACTAATAGACCTGGCACGCGAATCTGTTCTTTCCCAACCGACTTTTGACCGACTGGAGTCTCACCAATTTGGCCGTCAATGTCAACCACAGGTCTCCTGGATGTTCTTTCAACAAAGCATGAGGCACTAGTACTCGTACATTTTATTCCCGTTTAAAAATTGGTAAATAATATTTTATACCGTTTCACTTTCACAGAGGAATGTTATGTTGAGGTGGTAATGTGGACCCTCTCTCATAGATCCTTGCACCCACGAGGTAAGGTGCACCCTCCTCGGATTTGTTTTAGCTCCACCTTGTCAGAGAAGCCGCCACGCACTGGGTAGTCCACGCCAAGATGCAACACAGGGCGTTAGGGGCGTCAAAGAAGAAACCTGTCGCTGGTCGGAGCACCCACCATGTGCCTAGACAATCCGTGATGAGAAGCCACCACACTGGGCATGCACCAAGAATCCCCGTCCGAGCTCTTCGTTCATGGGAGAAGCCAAGAGAGAATAGCAGAGGGAAGAGAGGGGGAGGGGGTGGCGGGCAGCGGTGGCTCGTCACCCTGGGCGTTCGGGTTACCCGCAAAGTTCGGGTCGGGTAGTTCGGGTTTTGAAAAGTTCAGGTAATGAGAATTGTTACCCGATAATAGCCCCAAAAACATACTACCCGCAAGTTCGGGTTCGGGTTCGGGTATACCCAATGTACCCGAAGTATATAAAATCACAGCAAGTGCTCAAACATCACAGAATTTTACATAGAACTAGACAGACTAAATGATAACCACAGCTTCACTGATTCACAGATCAAATAATAAGAAAAATAGGGCCATAGGGATTAGGGTTAGGGAATAGGAATACTTACATTGCACGACGAGCACGATTCTTCAGGTCATCGGGCGCTGGATTCCCTTTCCGATGAGGTGACGCGCAGCAGCGGCTGGAGGCCTGACGGGGTTTGTGGCGTTAGGCTTGGGAGACGGGATTACGGAGCAGCGGGGTGAGAGGGCGGCACAGCGCAGAGGTGGGCAACGACCGAGGGAATGCTGGCGGCGTCGCGCCGTTGGCCGTCGTGGACTTACGACGTCGACACACGATCACGCGACCACGTCCCCGCCGTGAGGTGAGACCGTGTTGTGAGCATGGCGATGAGCTTTTGAAGAAGGATACGGGAACTCGGGGTCTCGGGGAGTCGGGGAGACGGCAAGTTAAGACATGAGTTAATGAGGCACCAAAGCCAAGGAGACATCCTACTGTTGGGCTTGGGCCACGAGAAATCGGGGATGCTCCAGTTCACGACTTCGCGCTTCGCTGAGACGTATTCCTATTTCCGGTTGTTCGGGTACCGGGTGTACTTACCCGAATTACCCAATATAAATTCGGGTAATAGGATTCACTATCCGAACTAGACATCGGGCAGTGCGGGTTCAGGTAATTCGGATCTGGGTCCGGGTATTTCAGGTTCGGGGTTTGAGTATCGGGTTTTGTGCCCAGAGTGAGTTGCTCGGCACAAGTTTGCTCAGGCATCGGCCATGCATGCGCGACACTCCTATCTATCCCGATTGCGCGCGCATAGATGGAGTGCGAGGGGTGGCGGCTTGTGCTATTCTGCAAGAAATTGGCGAGTGGGAGTTAAAGAGAGATGAGAGAAAAAAAATTAAACCACTGACAAGTAGATTCCATATGTTAGTGGATGGAAAAGAGATGAACTTTTTCTCAATCTGCTGTAGCACATATCCCCTATCTCCTTTAATTTTATTTTCTTAATCTCCTATTTGAACCTTTTAGGGAAAGGGATGTTCCATATGATGGAGTTACTCCAAAGCACATAGATTGTACGTTGTGATGGCGAAGGTTTTCTTCCTATATCAAAGCATAAAAATATGGCGGGTGTACCCACAAGATAAAAAAAACACTGTTTCTTCTTGTATTTCAAAAAAAAAAAAGAGCACCCATACCAAGTTTAGGACACTATGATATGAGAAAGTTCTACGATGGGAAACCTAAACTACTACACTCCATTTGACATGAAAAAGACTAGTCTTTTAATTGGTACCAGCGTTTCAAACTTCTAATGTACTAATATGATACTTTAGAGTGTATTGAACTTAACTACTTTTTTTAAGTACTCCCTGCGTTCACAGAGGATGTAACTATAAGATTTGTG